>OY293410.1:51983014-52344069 GCA_958502065.1 Chrysolina americana | reverse complement strand
CCGAATATGACGAGAAACATTATATTTTCCGACGAATCAAGATTTACGAATCTTGGTATGTTCAATAGAAACAACACCAGATACTGGGCAACTGAAAACCCCAGGCTCATAAGACAAGGGAATTTTCAGGAACGCTTTGGATTCAACGTGTGGATAGGTCTGATAGGAACTCGAATCATTGGGCCCATAATATTTGATGGTATGTTGAATGGGCAACGCTATTTGGGATTTCTACGAAACGAAATAGAAGGATTCATGGAGAATTTACCTCTCGACGTCTACCAAAATATGTATTTCCAGCAGGATGGTGCACCTCCCCATAATTCCCGAATAGTAACCAGTTACCTAGATGAAACATTCCCAAATCGATGGATTGGCACGAATGGTCCTACAAGATGGCCTCCGAGGTCACCGGACCTCACGCCACTGGATTTTTTCATATGGGGTTACCTGAAGAACAAGGTTTACTCTTCTAGTCCTACATCAAGGGAGGATTTGGAACATCGCCTTAGAGAAGCAATTGCAAGTATTACTCAAGCTCAGTTAAATGGAGTTATGGAAGCAATAGTGAGACGTGCAATTTTGTGCAGAGAACATAATGGAGAACATTTTGAACAGTACTTGTAAATCATTTTTTCATTACTTTGATTTCTGTTAGTGTAGTAAGTGACCAGAACCAATAAACAATTTACTTCATACCTTTTTTTTCGTTCAGAAATTAGTTGTATCAAATGTTAGAAATTGGAATAAATATCTAATACATTTTTTTTACTCTGCAGGTATATTCTTATGGTGGATTTATACAGCAGTTCCAATTCATGAGTTTTTAGTCACTAGTATGAAGTCATAAGAATGTTCGTTAATGGAATATTTATTCCAACAACGATCTTAAAACTGCTGTATGAATCCACCATCAATTACGATTAGCATACGAGTAATGAGAAAAAAGTTCGCTCCATCGCCGTAGAATGTTTTTCGACAACTCACAATGTTCCATTATTCAGAATGTACCGCAAATTTTCACAATTTTTTTTTAAATATGAATTTTTGTTTAGCTTTCGTAGGTTCAAGCCGCCTATGTTTAAGAATAGTCAATTTTGATAACACTCATAATGAAACATCCCGTATCTTCGATTCCTTTCGGAATTCTTCAAATTTTTTCATTCGAGTAATCTGATAATTCATCATCTTTCAACATAACATTGTGAAAAGAGTATGTTGCTATTTGAGAAATGGCAGTTGTGAGCCTTTCTTTATGGGTACTAATCCGTTTTGAGGAAATGTTTGATAATTGATGGGAAATATGGTTGCTGCAATTACATGGGAAGCTCAATTTTCAGCTGTATCTTACCTCGAACCTTCCTCTCGTAAATGCTGACGCCGTTCGTCAGTTGTGATGATTTGAGTTTGATGTTCACGGCCAACTTTGTTCGATTGAACAATCAACTGTATCTCCGCCATTTTTCAACCGATTTTCAATTTTGGAGAACAGTGTTATCACAAATTGCGTGTTCTTCCTGATAATGAAAAAAATTGTACAGGGTGTCATTTGAAAAAAAAAGTTTGGGGTCACTTCCGGTTAAACCGGAAGTGGTGAATTTTCGGTTATGGAGTCAAAATATGCGTATTTGAGTAATATATCGACGTGCCAAATTTGAAACCTGTATCTTCAAAACTATAGAAAAATTGGGGGGCGTACCTCACCTCGTGGTCACCCGGTATATATATATATATATATATATATATATATATATATAATAAAGTATAAGTATCAAATGTAATCAAACAATGGACCGCAGTGGTCATGATGGTAGAGCGCTAGTCTATCAGTCAGAGGGACGTGGGTTCGAATCCCAGCATGGTCACTGGTCTCGTGCTAGGAATCGCACGTTAAAAGGTAAGACCTCGTTAATCCTTAGCTTGCACAAGTTTCGACTTCTGAGGGCTGTCGTTCGTAAGGGGATGACAGCTGGTTAACGGAAAAAACAATTTTGAAACAATGAAACGAAACACAATGTAACAGTTCCGCGCTCATAACCCTTCGTGGTTAAAAAATAAAAATCAATAATAGCCAATATTGATAAAATAAATGAACTACAACAAAAAATGGATTGAGATGAGAGTGCCTACACCTCAATTTTCGTACTTTACAACCAATTCCCGATTTAATCATCAATTCGATCATCGTTTTGGTGTATCATTAGTACAAGCCTGTCTTAATTTTTCACGCAGTTCCAATCTTTGGTGGTTGGCAGTTATTCCGAATATCTAAAATCTTGGTTTCATTCAAACATGTTTGGGACGCCCCATTCAAAAAATATTATTTTCATTAGAATGCTTTGAAACTTTAGTTGCTATAGAGGCGACAAGCCATTCGAATTAAAGACGAAAATACATAAATTTGTCAGTGTTAATAAGGAAGTTTATACCTGTTCAAGTACCTACACTAATAAAGGAGTATGGCAGATAATTTAACTCTGCAGTAGAAAATTGAAATAGTAAGACTTCGTGCTAACAACAAAATATCCGAAAGGGAAGAAAGTAGAATTTTCAATAACATGCATCTGGAGCGCCGTAATATTAGCAGAGCTAAAGTTGGACGAGTAAACAAAATTTTCAATCAGTATGGGGCTGTTTGAAAACAGATTCTGAAGAATGGTAATATTGTATAAAGACAGAGATGAAATAATTCTGAACGAATTCGAAATTATTTTAATAATCTGAAAACAAGTGTAAGAATTACAAGTTTGGAAATTAACTTACTGCGTGAAACAATAAGGAAAAATCTTAGGAAATATAATAATATGAAGCACTTTAAACCAAAGTTTCTTCATACCTTAGAAGAAGACGATAATTAAAAGAGAGTGGAGTATAGTTTATGGGCTCAATAAGTTAGATATTGCCTCTATACGATAACTTGGGACACCCTATATAGATTAGTTACAGAGTTTGCAAATAGACAGAGTTGGCTTAGCGACAGTAAATGTATAAAATAAATAAGAATTTATAGAGTTTACAAGCTGAAATAAATAAGCAAATTACAGTTATGTGCATTTTCAATACAATATTTAAACAAATTTTAAATGATGCGCACATAACTCTTGAACCTAAAAATGATACTGGTTCCGTAAGACCGTAGATATCTTAGTCATACGGCCGGTCGTCCTTGGCTCAGTAAGCCTTCTCAAAGCACATGATACTCGTGTATCTCCCACCCCGCGGTTATAATGAGTGGCTATTTGAGTGAATAATACCAGCCGGCTCTCCGATTATATCGGAGCTTCGAACGAAAGGCTTTACTGGAACATTAGTATAATCATCAATTTTTTATATCCTTGGTGTATTCCGGATAAAACTCACAAAGGACAACTTAGTAGTATATATTGTAATATTTTAAATTCCATTCAACGTTGTGTGTAGTTTGACAGTTGGTGCCAATGGAATACCTACACTAATTAACACCATTGTATTTAAACGAATCCTTATTCAAACCATAGTAACACTCCAGTCAGGTAAATTAAGCGATTAGTCTGCAGCGGAGAATAACAATTGTCCTCCCAAATGTTCCATAGGTTAGAACTAACTCTGTGAATTTTGTAAGTTATCATGTTATTTTTATGTAGTCCTTCAACAACTCATATTCCTTTTTAATTGTAGCTCTTCCTGAAGAAGTCAATAAAGGTTGACGAAATATTGAAGATTTAAATCGAATGAGTTTCATTGTTCAACAGACCGCTACCCGAGAATTCCTACTTAATTAATAGAGTTCGGTCGAGAATACTTTGTTATTATATATATATATATATATATATATATATATTAAATCGAATTAAATCGAATGAGTTTCATTGTTCAACAGACCGCTACCCGAGAATTCCTACTTAATTAATAGAGTTCGGTCGAGAATACTTTGTTATTATTATATATATATATATATATATATATATATATATATATATATATATATATATATATATATATATATATATATATATATATATATATATTGTTATTATTATATATATATATATATATATATATATATATATATATATATATATATATATATATATATATATTGTTATTATTATATATATATATATATATATATATATATATATTGTTATTATTATATATATATATATATATATATATATATATATATATATATATATATATATATATATATATATATATATATATATATATATATATATATATATATATATATATAATAATAACAAAGTATTCTCGACCGAACTCTATTAATTAAGTAGGAATTCTCGGGTAGCGGTCTGTTGAACAATGAAACTCATTCGATTTAAATCTTCAATATTTCGTCAACCTTTATTGACTTCTTCAGGAAGAGCTACAATTAAAAAGGAATATGAGTTGTTGAAGGACTACATAAAAATAACATGATAACTTACAAAATTCACAGAGTTAGTTCTAACCTATGGAACATTTGGGAGGACAATTGTTATTCTCCGCTGCAGACTAATCGCTTAATTTACCTGACTGGAGTGTTACTATGGTTTGAATAAGGATTCGTTTAAATACAATGGTGTTAATTAGTGTAGGTATTCCATTGGCACCAACTGTCAAACTACACACAACGTTGAATGGAATTTAAAATATTACAATATATACTACTAAGTTGTCCTTTGTGAGTTTTATCCGGAATACACCAAGGATATAAAAAATTGATGATTATACTAATGTTCCAGTAAAGCCTTTCGTTCGAAGCTCCGATATAATCGGAGAGCCGGCTGGTATTATTCACTCAAATAGCCACTCATTATAACCGCGGGGTGGGAGATACACGAGTATCATGTGCTTTGAGAAGGCTTACTGAGCCAAGGACGACCGGCCGTATGACTAAGATATCTACGGTCTTACGGAACCAGTATCATTTTTAGGTTCAAGAGTTATGTGCGCATCATTTAAAATTTGTTTAAATATTGTATTGAAAATGCACATAACTGTAATTTGCTTATTTATTTCAGCTTGTAAACTCTATAAATTCTTATTTATTTTATACAATTACTGTCGCTAAGCCAACTCTGTCTATTTGCAAACTCTGTAACTAATCTATATAGGGTGTCCCAAGTTATCGTATAGAGGCAATATCTAACTTATTGAGCCCATAAACTATACTCCACTCTCTTTTAATTATCGTCTTCTTCTAAGGTATGAAGAAACTTTGGTTTAAAGTGCTTCATATTATTATATTTCCTAAGATTTTTCCTTATTGTTTCACGCAGTAAGTTAATTTCCAAACTTGTAATTCTTACACTTGTTTTCAGATTATTAAAATAATTTCGAATTCGTTCAGAATTATTTCATCTCTGTCTTTATACAATATTACCATTCTTCAGAATCTGTTTTCAAACAGCCCCATACTGATTGAAAATTTTGTTTACTCGTCCAACTTTAGCTCTGCTAATATTACGGCGCTCCAGATGCATGTTATTGAAAATTCTACTTTCTTCCCTTTCGGATATTTTGTTGTTACCACGAAGTCTTACTATTTCAATTTTCTACTGCAGAGTTAAATTATCTGCCATACTCCTTTATTAGTGTAGGTACTTGAACAGGTATAAACTTCCTTATTAACACTGACAAATTTATGTATTTTCGTCTTTAATTCGAATGGCTTGTCGCCTCTATAGCAACTAAAGTTTCAAAGCATTCTAATGAAAATAATATTTTTTGAATGGGTCGTCCCAAACATGTTTGAATGAAACCAAGATTTTAGATATTCGGAATAACTGCCAACCACCAAAGATTGGAACTGCGTGAAAAATTAAGACAGGCTTGTACTAATGATACACCAAAACGATGATCGAATTGATGATTAAATCGGGAATTGGTTGTAAAGTACGAAAATTGAGGTGTAGGCACTCTCATCTCAATCCATTTTTTGTTGTAGTTCATTTATTTTATCAATATTGGCTATTATTGATTTTTATTTTTTAACCACGAAGGGTTATGAGCGCGGAACTGTTACATTGTGTTTCGTTTCATTGTTTCAAAATTGTTTTTTCCGTTAACCAGCTGTCATCCCCTTACGAACGACAGCCCTCAGAAGTCGAAACTTGTGCAAGCTAAGGATTAACGAGGTCTTACCTTTTAACGTGCGATTCCTAGCACGAGACCAGTGACCATGCTGGGATTCGAACCCACGTCCCTCTGACTGATAGACTAGCGCTCTACCATCATGACCACTGCGGTCCATTGTTTGATTACATTTGATACTTATACTTTATTATATATATATATATATATATATATATATATATATATATATATATATATATATATATATATATATATATATATATATATATATACCGGGTGACCACGAGGTGAGGTACGCCCCCCAATT
This sequence comes from Chrysolina americana, assembly GCA_958502065.1. Taxonomy (NCBI): domain Eukaryota; kingdom Metazoa; phylum Arthropoda; class Insecta; order Coleoptera; family Chrysomelidae; genus Chrysolina; species Chrysolina americana. Next base: position 52,337,681 of record OY293410.1, on the reverse strand, counting down.
TTTCTATAGTTTTGAAGATACAGGTTTCAAATTTGGCACGTCGATATATTACTCAAATACGCATATTTTGACTCCATAACCGAAAATTCACCACTTCCGGTTTAACCGGAAGTGACCCCAAACTTTTTTTTTCAAATGACACCCTGTACAATTTTTTTCATTATCAGGAAGAACACGCAATTTGTGATAACACTGTTCTCCAAAATTGAAAATCGGTTGAAAAATGGCGGAGATACAGTTGATTGTTCAATCGAACAAAGTTGGCCGTGAACATCAAACTCAAATCATCACAACTGACGAACGGCGTTAGCATTTACGAGAGGAAGGTTCGAGGTAAGATACAGCTGAAAATTGAGCTTCCCATATAATTGCAGCAACCATATTTCCCATCAATTATCAAACATTTCCTCAAAACGGATTAGTACCCATAAAGAAAGGCTCACAACTGCCATTTCTCAAATAGCAACATACTCTTTTCACAATGTTATGTTGAAAGATGATGAATTATCAGATTACTCGAATGAAAAAATTTGAAGAATTCCGAAAGGAATCGAAGATACGGGATGTTTCATTATGAGTGTTATCAAAATTGACTATTCTTAAACATAGGCGGCTTGAACCTACGAAAGCTAAACAAAAATTCATATTTAAAAAAAAATTGTGAAAATTTGCGGTACATTCTGAATAATGGAACATTGTGAGTTGTCGAAAAACATTCTACGGCGATGGAGCGAACTTTTTTCTCATTACTCGTATGCTAATCGTAATTGATGGTGGATTCATACAGCAGTTTTAAGATCGTTGTTGGAATAAATATTCCATTAACGAACATTCTTATGACTTCATACTAGTGACTAAAAACTCATGAATTGGAACTGCTGTATAAATCCACCATAAGAATATACCTGCAGAGTAAAAAAAATGTATTAGATATTTATTCCAATTTCTAACATTTGATACAACTAATTTCTGAACGAAAAAAAAGGTATGAAGTAAATTGTTTATTGGTTCTGGTCACTTACTACACTAACAGAAATCAAAGTAATGAAAAAATGATTTACAAGTACTGTTCAAAATGTTCTCCATTATGTTCTCTGCACAAAATTGCACGTCTCACTATTGCTTCCATAACTCCATTTAACTGAGCTTGAGTAATACTTGCAATTGCTTCTCTAAGGCGATGTTCCAAATCCTCCCTTGATGTAGGACTAGAAGAGTAAACCTTGTTCTTCAGGTAACCCCATATGAAAAAATCCAGTGGCGTGAGGTCCGGTGACCTCGGAGGCCATCTTGTAGGACCATTCGTGCCAATCCATCGATTTGGGAATGTTTCATCTAGGTAACTGGTTACTATTCGGGAATTATGGGGAGGTGCACCATCCTGCTGGAAATACATATTTTGGTAGACGTCGAGAGGTAAATTCTCCATGAATCCTTCTATTTCGTTTCGTAGAAATCCCAAATAGCGTTGCCCATTCAACATACCATCAAATATTATGGGCCCAATGATTCGAGTTCCTATCAGACCTATCCACACGTTGAATCCAAAGCGTTCCTGAAAATTCCCTTGTCTTATGAGCCTGGGGTTTTCAGTTGCCCAGTATCTGGTGTTGTTTCTATTGAACATACCAAGATTCGTAAATCTTGATTCGTCGGAAAATATAATGTTTCTCGTCATATTCGGGTTCCTTATGTGGTTCTCAAGTAGCCAATTGCAATATTGGACCCTTCTTTGATGATCATTTTCGTAAAGGCGCTGATGTATCTGATATTTATACGGCTTAAACCCATGTTTTTTTAGAATTTTTCGAGCTGATTCTCGTCCAACTGGTAATTCATGTTCGATTTGTCGAAGTGATATGGTGGGATCTACATAAACAACAGCCAAAACATTAGTTTCCGTCTCTGCATCAATAATAAAACTATCCTGATCATGTACATTGTCATCTGGTTCTATCCTGAATTGCCTTTCCAAATGTGCGAAATAGTTTCTACTTGGTTGGCGTTGTCTGAGAGGGAATCGTTCACTGTAAAGAATGCAAGCCGCAGTTGCATTTTTTCTACACTCGCCATAAATTAGCAGTAAATCTACTTTTTCATTTCTAGTAAATTTTCGCTCCATCGGAATGTTTTTCAACAAGTTACAATTCTCTTGTATTGAATGAGTAGAACAAATTGTCACTTTGTTGACAAAATATGCTTTTTTGTTTAGCTTTCTTATGTTCAAAGCCGCCTTCGTTGAAGAACATTCAATTTTGGGAACACTTATATTGTATTTCTGGTTCCTTTCGGAATTCTTCAAATCTTTTCATTCGAGTAATCTGATAATTCATCATCTTTCAACATAAAATTGTGAAAAGAGTATGTTGCTATTTGAGAAATGGCAGTTGTGAGCCTTTCTTTATGGGTACTAATCCGTTTTGAAAACCTAACCTAAAAATGATACTGGTTCCGTAAGACCGTAGATATCTTAGTCATACGGCCGGTCGTCCTTGGCTCAGTAAGCCTTCTCAAAGCACATGATACTCGTGTATCTCCCACCCCGCGGTTATAATGAGTGGCTATTTGAGTGAATAATACCAGCCGGCTCTCCGATTATATCGGAGCTTCGAACGAAAGGCTTTACTGGAACATTAGTATAATCATCAATTTTTTATATCCTTGGTGTATTCCGGATAAAACTCACAAAGGACAACTTAGTAGTATATATTGTAATATTTTAAATTCCATTCAACGTTGTGTGTAGTTTGACAGTTGGTGCTAATGGAATACCTACACTAATTAACACCATTGTATTTAAACGAATCCTTATTCAAACCATAGTAACACTCCAGTCAGGTAAATTAAGCGATTAGTCTGCAGCGGAGAATAACAATTGTCCTCCCAAATGTTCCATAGGTTAGAACTAACTCTGTGAATTTTGTAAGTTATCATGTTATTTTTATGTAGTCCTTCAACAACTCATATTCCTTTTTAATTGTAGCTCTTCCTGAAGAAGTCAATAAAGGTTGACGAAATATTGAAGATTTAAATCGAATGAGTTTCATTGTTCAACAGACCGCTACCCGAGAATTCCTACTTAATTAATAGAGTTCGGTCGAGAATACTTTGTTATTATTATATATATATATATATATATATATATATATATATATATATATATATATATATATATATATATATTATATATATGTATATATATATATATATATATATATATATATATATATATATATATATGTTGAACAATGAAACTCATTCGATTTAAATCTTCAATATTTCGTCAACCTTTATTGACTTCTTCAGGAAGAGCTACAATTAAATAGGAATATAAGGACTACATAATGATAACTACAGAGTTAGTTCTAACCTATGGAACATTTGGGAGGAAAATTGTTCTTCTCCGCTGCAGACTAATCGCTTATGTAGTTAACTGTGTTAGTAACACTCCAGTCAGGTAAATTAAACGATTAGTCTGCAGCGGAGAAGAACAATTTTCCTCCCAAATGTTCCATAGGTTAGAACTAACTCTGTGAATTTTGTAAGTTATCATTTTATTTTTATGTAGTCCTTCAACAACTTATATTCCTATTTAATTGTAGCTCTTCCTGAAGAAGTCAATAAAGGTTGACGAAATATTGAAGATTTAAATCGAATGAGTTTCATTGTTCAACAGACCGCTACCCGATAATTCCTACTTAGTTAATATATATATATCTGCTGGTGATATATTGGGCACTCTATGAGGATATGGGTAACAGTCATAGGTGCTCCGCAGAATTCGCATCGAGGTTTCCCGCTACGGCTAATCAAGTGTTCGTGTGTGGACATGCAATGTCCAATTTTTACGCGTGTCAATACCACTTGGTCCTTTCGGCTTGGGGGGCTTGTTTTCCACGGTGCAACTGTAGTTTTGACTCTTGTTAGTTTGCCTTGCGAAAGGGACCATTATATCTGCCACGCTCTAGATATACAGGATTTTGTGTAGTTTTTAAAATCGCTTGCCACTCTCATGCTAACTTCCGTTGAGGATTCGCTTCGTGCCGCTCCTTGGGCTGCCTGGTCTGCTGCTTCATTGCCATCTATTCCTATGTGGGATGGTACCCAACCGAAATGGGCCACCTTGGTTGATTCTGTCAGCGACACTAGTTCTCTTTGTATGAGCTTATTGATAAGATGGGATTTTATTTTTGTTGTTTTCCCTCTCTCTTTATATTATATATTTATTATTCTAGGTTACTGCTGTTCAGAAAAGCCTGCGGAGTTCAAAGAGAAGATCTCGATATTTATTCCGTTTTTTTTCTTCTCGGACGATGTTCGTTTCGCCAGGAGCTGAAAACTCAATGACGAAAATCGTCCTACTTTGATGGTCGAGGAGGACTTCATCAGGCTTATTGGCTTGTATTTGCCTGAGGGTGGGGAATGAGTTGTTCCAATATATTCGGCACTTCTCATTCTCCATAACGGACTCAATATCCCCCGGAGCATAAGGCAACACCGGTGTCTCGTCTACACCGTACGAGTGTCGTAGATGGTAGTACAACACTCGTAGGGCCGCGTTATGCCTGTGGATATAGGCTGAGACCGCATACGCTTGACAAGCTGACAGCAAATGCATTATGGTCTCAGCTGCCCCACGACACGCTCTGCATCTAGCGTCAGGGACCTCTATATCCATCACGCGACTACGGTAGACGAGGGTGTTGAAGGCACCATCCTGGCAGGCCATAATGAATCCCTCGGTTTCCGACTTCAGCCCACTTGACCTGAGAAAAGCGAAGGTCAGGTTTCTGGATAAGCCAAGGTCTTCAATGTTCTTGAAGAAGACCCCATGCATTGGCTTATTCCTATGTAGCTGTAGGAACCTGTCACACTCCGCAGCTTTCACGTGGGCTTTTTGCTGAGTTTGGGTTCGTCCGTTCAGTGTCGAATACGAGACCGAGTTCATCGGATGCACGGGTTGCTGCCTTGAAAAGAAATGCTCCAATCCCTGCTTTTTCGTGATCGCATACTAAGCAGAGAAGGGAATCTGAACTTCTGATGACTTTACAGGCTCCATCCAGTACCATTCTGTTGTGTAGACACTCCAAACTCAAAAGTCCACGTCCTCCCTGTTGTCTGGGGAAGTATAACCGTGGAACAGACGATTTGGGATGCAAGCTCCTATAAAGTCCATTTCATTACTCCAAAGGAGTAAAGTAGAATCGTAACGGCAAGCATGTTAATTGCAGAAACTTTGTTCTTCCCCGACAGTTCTGAAGACCAGATCTGTCGGAGTTGGTGCTGATACTTGCCGCGGAGAGAGTTTTTAACGGTAGCTACCTCTTGGGTATGGCGTTGTTCCACCCCTAGGTAGGTATACGTCTCTCCGGCATCCAGATGATGTAGGATGCTTCCGTCTACGAGCTGAACGTCCTCTCCGTATTCCTCGCATCGTCCTCTTTTGAGATGAACCGTGGCACATTTCTCGATCCCGAACTCCATTCCGATAGCATACGTGTACTCTTGCACCACCCTTAAGGACTGATGTAGATCCTTTTCCCCAGAGGTATATAGTTTAAGGTCTTCCATGTAAAACAGATGGGTAACCTTATGCCTCCGGTTACTGGGTTTTTTTTTTTTTTTTTTTTTTTTTCAGTGGGGTGGAAATCCTCATGGACTCTGATCGCTCGGTGTCCATCGCGTATCAGTAGTGTCAGACTCTTACTGACTAAAACCACCCCAGGTGTGCTGCACTTGCCAAGCCGTTAGGCCATAAAGCTGCACCTACATCCCATTCCAACGTCCACGTCACGATATCCCTCGCTCCTCCGCCCCGCCACACCCCCCCACCACCGTTGGGTCGTGACCCACCGAATACCGGGCGGGCAATCAGCGGGGAAGATCCTTCCTTCTTTATTCCGCTCATCCTCCACATTCAAACAGCGCCCTCCCTGGTCGGCAGTCGTATTCTATCCGAGCGCCTGCTCTCCCAATTTACTTTCGTCGCTCGTTTATCCCGAAGCCAGGCCACTATTACCGTCGCATTGACACTATGTTGGTTCTCATACTTCTTCATCCTCGACCACAGCCCCCGCCCATTCATTCAATATCCTTACCCATTCATCCTTCACACCATTTGTATCCCTTAGCTGTAACGCTCCAAGTCTATCCTCCTCTTCCTCGATCCTCCTTCTCCATTCTACCCTTTCTCTCCGCATGCAATCGTTCCTGATGTGCTCCGCCGTGTCAGTCCCGCCAGTTCCACACTGGCATGGGGTCTCTTGTGCAATTCCGAACCTTGCCAGGTAACCCCGAAAGTTCCCATGCCCTGTGACCAGTTGCACTGCCTTCCTTGCTAATGGTATACACCCCATCCCTACCCTGTTGCACATACCATGTACGCTTCTGCCGGTCCTGCCGCTGTCCCATTCACACTGCCATTTTTCCATCACCATTCTCCTAATCCTTTCCCTCTCCTCCATTCTGCTATGTCCCAAGTCTATTTGCCATGTGATCTCTTGCAGTTCCGCACCTCTTCTACTCTCTTCATCTGCTCTTCTGTTACCCTCATTCTCCCTAACATGCCCTTTCCTCCACTCAATTTCCGTCACCAATCCCGCTACCCTTCTGTTTTCAAGCATTCTCCTAATACGAGCTGCCCTTTTGCTCTTCGTCCTCGCATTCCTAATGGTCTCCACTGCTCCAGGCGAGTCACTTATTATTCTTATGTCCATCTCTCCACCCATCAGTACCCCTTTACCTATAGCCACCATTTCGGCTTCCTGTACGTTTCCCAGCTCACTGATTCTTTCCCGACCCATTCTCCACTCGCTCCCCTCCTTATGCGCCCATCCTATACCCACTCGTCCATCCTCTTTCTTAACCGCGTCCACAAATACCTCTTTTAGCCCTTCTCGGTTCTCCAGAATTGTTCCGATCATCCATGGGTATATTCTGTCGCACCCGTTTATCCGTCCTCTTACTTTTTCTTTTCCGTGCGCCTTCCATTCTTCATACCTCGTTGCTGCCTCTATGTATAGAGGCGCTATCCCAGTCAGCACGCATAACGCGGCTGACGGCGCCGTTCTATATGCCCCGCTGGCCGATAGCGTAAACGGTCTCTGTATCGCCCCCAATTGTCTGATCACCCTAGAGTCCTTCGCTCTTGCTCCCCACACTTGGACGCCATACATCACCGCCGGCTTAACCACTCTTTCGAAAATCAGTCTGACACATCCTCTCCTTAGCCTTACGTCACGGCCCGTCCATCTTCTTAGTTTTCCTGCAACTATAGCCGTTCTCCTTCTTACCTCCTTAAGATGATCAATGTACAGTAGGCCCTTATCATGCCCAAGTATGTGATGTTACCGCCGCACTCAATCCGTTGCTCTCTCACCCTAACCACCGGTTCCTTGTCCAGTTTCCTGGCCGGGACAAACATGCATTCGGTCTTGTTTTCGTTATACCTCAGCCACATTTCATCCTCCCATTCTTGACATTCTTTCCACACCTCCTTCCACATCCTTTCTATTTTCTTTACCGACGGGCCAACCACCACTATCAGTTGGTCGTCGGCGTAGGCCTGGGCCCACACCTTCGTCCCACCACTTACTCTGTGCGCTGCTGGCACCCCTTCATTTATCCTGTCATATTCCTTTTCGTTTACTGCCCTCATCCTCTCGAACCACGCTTCCATGACCATAAGCCATAGCGTGGGTCCCAGGCTGGATCCCTGCGTCCACGATCGCTTCCACGCCTCCACTCTTGACTCTTCTTTCGCCTACAAATTCCATGCACACCTTGCCAATGTTCTCCGGTAGCCCCATCTTCCTCATATTCCATCCTATCGCAGGTCCCCATGCCGTGTTGAAAGCGTTCGACAAATCCAGCGCCATCACCATGCTATGCATACCCTCGTTCTTACTTCTCTTTATTCTCTCCACCATATTCTCAACAGCAGTCGATGTGTCCAATCCCGCCCTGAAGCCAAATTGGCAGGGCGAGAACTTATGTCCTCTTTCACACCACACCTGTACTCTTCCGCTGAGAAGCCGGTCGAAAGTTCGCCCTAACGCGGTCAGCAAGCTGATCGGCCTTAGGCTACTATCCTTCTTAGGAATCCACACAACCTTCATCACCTTCCATACTGCAGGGAAATACCTCAGCCTAAGGCATGCGTTGAGTATATCCGTAAGATCTTCGCTTATTAGGTTCGCCACGTGTTTCATCACCTCATTAGGTATGCCGTCTGTTCCCGTCGCTTTGTTGTCTTTTAATCCTTCCATTACCTCTTGTACCTCCCTCACCGTGAAGTTGGGCTGCTCCGGTCCCCATCCTTCATCTCCGTCCTCCCTAATGCAGCGTCTACCCATGGTGTCTTTTCCCCTGTCATCGTTCGGGAAGTACTTGTCCAGCAGGTATCTGCTGGTTTCGTGCTTTCCCTCGGTGTATGTGCCATCCTCCCTCTTAGCCGTGCCCGGTATTTCCTCTGCCCTTTCTTTCCTCAGGAGCCCAAACACTCTGTTCCACGGTTTCTCCGATTGCAACCTCTCGACCCTTTCTTTCAGCCACTCGATTCTTGCCCTTGCAATCCCCCTCTTGTACTCATTCCTCTCTCTCCTAAATATCCCCTGTTTTCTGATTCTTTCATCCTCTATTCTTTCTTCCTGGTACTCCCTCCTGAGTTTCCTCACTCTTCTTCTCATCCTACCCAACTCATCATTCCACCATTCTCTCTCCTCTTGCTCCTCTTTTGTACTCCTGGGTATTGCCTTGCGACACGCCCGAACAATCAAGGACTGGAGTTTCCCCGCTTCTGCTTCTACCTCCTCACTGCTATCTATTTTCCCCATATCATATGTCGAGACTATCTCCTCCACCACGGCCCAATTTGTCCTTCCCACATTCAAAAAGGTCCTTTTTCACGTTGTCGGCTCTCCGGCTATTAGGAAACGTATCACTCGATGATCGCTCAGTGACTCATCCTCGCTTACCTCCCAGTCTCTCACCCAGCTCTTGCTGCAAATGGTTAGGTCAATCCAGCTCTCGCCTCTTCCACTAGAGAACGTCGCCAGGCTGTTCGCATCATTCTCAATCTGATAACCCTTCTCCACTATCCAGTCCAGTATATCCTCTCCTCTTTCATCCGTCACCATTCCTCCCCATGCGACATGCTTGGCGTTGAAGTCCCCTAGGATGATCTTCCCGCCTGCCCATTTATCAAAATTCCTTCTCACCTTTTTCCATTCATCATTCCTCCTCCTTCCAGGTTCCTCATACACATTCATTATCTTGACATCCTGCCCATCTTGCATCCTTAATATCACTCCGACCCCATTTATGCTCCTCACTGCCAAGAGGGCAGAGCTGTCTATCTTTGTCCTTATCCATGTTCTGACCTTGGTACCTTTACCCCCGTCATGTTTATGCCACCCTTCCCAGTTCCCCTCTCTCTGCCACGGTTCCTGTAAACATACTATATCCGCCCCTTTTTCCTCTGCCATACCTCTTATGAGGTGTGTGGCCTCCCTGCCCCGTCCTGCGTTGAATTGCAGGACTTTAATACTCTGAGCGCCTTCTGCTAAGCTCTACCCTCCTCATATATACCGGGCATTTCGGGTCTATCGCCGGATGTCTTCTTTCACTTACCCCCGCCCTTTTGCAGTTTATGCAGTCAAGTGGCCGGATACCCAAGCACTCCTTGCCTTCGTGTCTACCTCCACATTTATTACATACCGCCGTCTCCGTGCAGTGTTTAGCAGTATGTCCATAATGGCAGCATTTGTAGCATACTGCTACACTCGCATGTTCTTCCACAAATATTCTCGTTAAATCAATAAATATAACTCCCACAGTCATCATCTTCCTAAACAGTTTCGCTCCTACTTCCACCACTATGTTCTCCTTCCAACTATTCGTCCTACATTCTCTCCTGCTTCTCACAATCATCCCCTCCCAGTCCTCATCATTCGTCTCATTATTCAAATCCAAGTTTTGTTCCCTTATCAGCCTCGGTAGCTCTTCATCCTTATATCCCTTTTCCACCCCTGTAAGAAGTAGCGACGGTTTCCTTCCCTTAATTTCCTTAACTCTCACCCTGTCATCATTTTCTATCGCCCTTTTCACTCTCTCCCTTTCTTCCACGCCCTTACTTTCCAAATATAGCGTACCTCCCTTCACTTTCGTCAGGCCCAGCACGTCATCCGCACATCCTTCCTTCTCCAGACATTCCTTGATGATCCTAGCGGCCGTCCTCTTCGCTTCCTCGGTCACACCCTCTACCTTGATTTCTTGTATCCGCGTTGGCGTTGTCCATCCTTCACTTGGTTTTGGCCTCTCTCCTCGCATGGGTATGCTGGTCATATCAGCGTAGGTTCTAGGTCCATTGTCGCCCCTTCCCCTCCTTTTTCTACGCCTAGTCTGCTGGAACTGTCCTCCCTGTTCAGAATCAGTTTCCATCTCCGTATCGAAACCCTCCTCGTTAGCCGTCGACACTGGTGCCTCCATTTCCTTTCTTCCTTCCCTCACTCGGCTCCCAGTCGACTCGCCCCCTCTTCTAATCTCCTCCGCTTTCTTCCTGTTAGTAATCATTGCCCTACCCATGTCTTCGATGGTAACATTCATTCTTCTAGTTTCCTCAACCAACCCCTCGATCACTACTTTCATCCCATCCATCTCGTTTAGTTTGTCCTCACATTCCTCTACTCTTCTTTCCATCACTCTCATTTTAACTCCATCACCTTTCATCCTTCCAACTTCCAACATAATGTCTCCAATCCCTAGTGCCATTTCCTGCAATTTCTGAGCAACGATCTTCTGTTCATCTTTATTGAACTGAATTTTACCGCCCGCGTATCTAGTGGTGGCCTGCCTCACGGCGTTCATGCACTCCTTGATTCTCTCCCATCTCGAGCTAATTATGTCCTCTTCTGCTTCTTGTTGTTCGCCTCCTTGTCCTCCGTTATCCTCTTCCTCACTGAGTTCCAGATCCCGTTCTCCCTCTTTCCCAGTTCCCTCCCCTTCATCATGCATGGTAGATGATAGCTGGTTTGCTACTATCTCTTGTAGCTTTTCCACCGACTTGTTCATGATGTCAGTCATAGCGTTCTGCATTGCTCCGGCTGCCTGATTTACGAGTTCTCCCAGTACCTTTTCTGTTCGTTGCATCTTGTCCCTTTCTCTCTCCGCCTCTGGTGATTTCAGCTCCCCGGCTTTCGGGAACCTACCGTGCTCCCGGTAGAATTCGTCGATCCGTACTTCCGACCTCGTTCGCTTCCTCGTACTTGCACCGTGATACATAGCACCGTGATCCATTTTAAAATTTTTAATACTTTGTTCCATATTTCATCCCACGAGTAGCTAGGGAAATAAAAGTTCACCCCCGCAGAGCCCCGCATACAGGGGTGAGGGCAGGTTTTCAGTAGGATGTTGCCCATGTATCCCACAGGTATCGTTATAAGCACTGTGACCCCAGTGCCATTCATGCCGTAGACACGATGACTCACGCCGTAGCATTGGGGATTTATTATCGAGGTTTACTCCTCTATACTGGGGTTACTGGGGGTGCCGCAGTTGTATCCACGGGTTTTCCGTAGTGCAACGGACAATGGCAGTAGTGAGATGCAGAAGAGAAAAGGGCTGAGGGAGTCTCCCTGAAACACGCCCCTTCTAAAGATAACCTGCTCTGTTAGGACTCTGACTTGACCAGATGTTATGGTAAAGCTAGTACCCCAGAGCGGCATCAGCTGTCCAATGCATCCCACTATTGGGGTACCGCAAGGCATCTGAGCAAATGCATGATGAGCTCATGCGATGTTGTATCAAATGCTTTGCGATAGTCGATCCAGGCCATTGAAAGGTTACGCTTATACTGCACGGTCCTGCGTGATGCATCTGTCGATCAGCAGGTTCTCCTTGCAGCCAGTGACCCCCTTCTTTGACCCTCTTTGCTCATATATCCATTCATACACTGGCTCAACTGCGGAGAGTATTCGCATGTATAAGATGCGTGTAAACATCCCATAACATGCGTTCAAGCATGTTATCGGTCTGTAGTTTTTCGGATCGGACAAATCTCCGTTTTTGGGGATTAGCACAGTTTGCCCCTCGACAAACCAATCCGGAATCTGCTGCTCCCCATCTAGCCATGAGTTGAAAACTCTTGCTAGATGATGGTGGGTACATGAATTTTTTTTCCACCAATAGTTATTTAGGCCATCGGGGCTTGGAGCAGCAAAGTTCTTGAGCCTTAGAGATATTCCTATAGCAGAATTATGGATGGAGTCAAGTAATTTCAGTAGATTTTTATTGGCTGAGTCGTATGCTACTGACCCGTAGTCGATTTTTGATCGTATGAGCGTCCTGTATAGTTTCAGAAGAATAGATGTATCTGCTCCCCATGCTCGATTGGCGAGTACCCTTAGTAAGTTCAGTCCTACTTGACACGACTGTGCTACTCTTTGGATGTGGTGTTTCCAATTTAGGTGACTGTCAAATGTCATTCCTTAGGAATTTGATGTCTTCGACGTATTGAAGTTGTTTGCTGTGTAGCTCTAATTTCGGGAGATTTTGTTCATCCATCGTCCTTTGTGAGAATACAATGCACTTAGTTTTATCAGAGGAGAACTGAAATCCCGTATTTTGTGACCATAGGTCAATGGTGTTCAGGTGGTGTTGTAATGTTTCCAACATGTATCCGATATTTCTTCCTTTCATAGTAATGATTAAGTCGTCTGAGAATAATCTGAACTTTACAGGTGCATGAATAGTATTAACTATTTCATTAATAGCTGCCAAGAAGAGGTCGAGCTAATAACAGACCCCTGAGGTGTGCCATTTTCATGGGAGACTGGAGTGGACAGATGTCCGCTAATTCTCACTCTTTACTGTCTGTTTTGTAGGAAGTTATCAATGAATTTCAGCATATGTCCTTGAATTTCCCATTTGGATAATGGCTCTAAGATTTTGTACTTCCAGGTTGTATCGTATGCGGACTTGATATCGAAGAATATTGCAATACATTTTTGTTTATTAAGGAAAGCGTCTCGTGTCTCAGATTCTAGATGCAGGATATTGTCATTTGTTGACCTCTGGTTCTTACAGCCGCTTTGTTGAGGAGCGAGGAGGTTCTGTGTTTCCAAGTGCCACGTTAGCCTGCCATTGATGATGCGTTCAAGAAGTTTGCACATTTCACAGGTTAGTGCGATTGGCCTGTATGAATTTGGATTGAGTTTGCTCTTGCCCAGGTTTCAAGATTAGTATTATTATTGCCACCATCCACTTCTCCGGGAACTTTTCCTGTAGCCAGATGATGTTGTAGATTTCTAGTAGCGTAGATTTAGACAACGGTGATAAGTTTCTGATGAGGGCAGCTGGTACATTATCTGGGCCGGGACTTTTATCTTACAAGTTGCACAGAGCCGAGGAGATTGGTAGGTTTATTGGAGCATAATTGTCTTCTATATTAATTGGATATTAGTTTTCCTGCTGTTTTTTGTAGTTTCTAAATTCCTGGGTGTAGTTGCTGTCGCTTGATTGTGCTTGGTATATTTGAGCAAAAATCTCTGATATTTCTTTTTTATTAACAGAAGTTTTGCTACTGTGAGTGATTGCTCGTATGGCTGTTACGGGGGCTTTGCCTGAAATTCTTCTCACCCTATTGCATACTTCAGACATGGGTGTTTCTGCAGTTATTGTGGTCACGTATTGTATCCAGGAGTTTTTCTTGCTAGTTTTGGTAATGTATCTCGATTTTGCACGGAGTTCTTTATATTTTATTAGGTTGTCTTGAGTTTTGTGCCATTTCGAGAGATTGTATGCGTGTTTGGTACCTTTTATTGCATTTTGACATTCGTCGTTCCACCATGGGACCGGTTTGCGGTTCATAGTGCTTGATGATTTGCCTATTGTTGTTTGAGCAGCCGTTGTAATTATATTCGTGAAATCTTCTACTATGGTATTTATATTGTTGTGCAGTCGGAGTGTGGGTATACTATCGTATATTAGGTTGCTGTATAGTTCCCAATCTGCCGTGGCAAACTTCCATTTTCTCAGGGATTGTAGCTTCCGAATTATCCCTGTTGTTGAGATATATTGGTGTCTTGTGACACCCTGTACCTTCAATTCCATTTCGGACTTTCAGCACTTTTTACTACAATAGCTTTTATGTTGTGTTTTTATGGATATCTGCCCACTGTTTCGATATGAAGGAATGAAATAAAGTCAGTTATGAATGGGACGTCGATCGTATTATTTATAATCCTCTCAACTAAATATAAATAATTGAATATCTAGCAATTCATTACACTGGCGCAGTCGGAAATTGGTTTGCTAGTAATATAAATCGAACGCAAATATGTCAATTGGTAAATTGGAACCTTTCAAATTCGGCGAAGGTAATTGGACGACATACGTGACACGCATCGGACAATATTTCAAAGCCAACCAAATCAAAGAGGATATGAAGACAGCCATCCTTATAACCGCTGTTGGCAATGAAACATTCGAATTGATGGTTGATCTCTGCAGTCCTGAAAAACCCGAAGACAAAACGTATGACGCCCTGGTGGGACTTGTCACGGAGCATCTTCAACCAACTCCATCTGAAATCGCCGAAAGATACAAGTTTCGTCAAAGGAAACAGGAAACATGTGAGTCAATAGCATGTTATGTAGCTGTTTTAAAAAATCTGGCGAAGAATTGCAAATTTGGCACTAATCTCGAGACCGAAATACGAGATCAGTTAGTGTTTGGATTGAGAAACGAAATCATCAGAGAACGTCTTTTTCAAGAAACAAATCTCACGTATGCAAAGGCATACGACTTGGCAAAGAATTTGGAAGCAGCGGAAATAAATTCGGGGTTAGTCTGTTCAAGTGGAACCCTGAGCCATATCAGTAAGACCAAAAATTTCAAATTTAATTCATCGGGGGTAAAGTTCAATTTGGAGCAGCCATCATGTTCTAATAGACGGGGACAGCAAAGCGGAAGTAGCAAGTGCCGCCATTGTGGAAAAGTCAACCACAGCAGCGCCTCCTGTTATTTCAAGGAGGCAAATTGTAATCAGTGTGGGAGAAGAGGACATATTAGCACAGTTTGTAAGACAATGGGTAGAAATGTGGTAGGTCAGACAAAATTCAATAAACTTATTGTAGCTGACCATAATCAAGACTCTGATTCTAATGATGATTTGAATTTCTATAATATTAACCATCACGATGAGAAACCAATTAAAATTGAATTGCTTGAAAATGATAAATTGATATTCCCGTATTGCAGCCATTTCTGATAAATTCTATTCAAATATTCCCTTGATTGATTCTAAATTAAATTTGAAATCCTATACAGGAAATGTATTAGGCACTCTAGGTTTCATAAAAGTTACTGCTTCCTATAACGGTGTCACCGGCGAAGTAAAGTTGTTTGTCATCAAAGATGGTGGTCCTCCGATAATTGGGAGAAAATGGCTCAATAAATTGAACATTTCAATTGATCATTTACTTAGATCAGATAGAGTTAATCAAATAAATGCATCTAAAGACGTTCCAAAAATTTTGAAACAAAAATTTCCCAAAACTTTTCGCAAAGGACTGGGTAAATTCAATAAAGGAAAAGCTCAGCTACATTTGAAAGAAAATGCAGTCCCAGTTTTTTGCAAAGCACGTTCACTAGTATTAGCTCTCAAACAAACAGTAGAAACGGAGTTGGATAAAATGTGTGTTTCAGGTATATTATTTCCTGTTGAATATAGTCACTGGGCCACCCCAATAGTACCGGTTTTGAAGAAATCTGGGGAAGTGAGGATTTGTTGCGAATTTAAAGTGACGTTGAATCCTAACCTACTCATTGATAAATATCCCATTCCAAGAATTGATCATTTATTTGCTGCATTGCATCAAGGAACATCCTTTAGTAAAATTGATTTATCACAGGCATACGCTCAAATAGAACTTGAAGAATCATCCAAAACCCTCACTACCTTAAATACCCATAAGGGTTTGTTCCAAATGAACCGTTTACCTTACGGGGTAGCTTCTAGTCCTGGAATTTTTCTGTGAATTATTGAAAATATTTTTTCTGGAAATGAACACATCACTGTGTTTTTGGATGATGTGTTAATTACAGGTAGGGATGCTGAACACCATCTAAAAAATCTTTTTATTGTTTTTGAAAAATTAAGCAGTTGTGGATTACGAGTACAACTAAATAAATGTTCTTTTTTTCAAGAAAAAATAAATTTTTTGGGTCACACTATTAGTGAGTTTGGGTTATCCACATCAGAAGACAAAGTGGAGGCTATTTTAAATGCCCCGGTACCAAAAGACGTCACCAGTTTAAAGTCATTTTTGGGTCTCGTAAATTACTATGGTAAGTTTATAGAAAAATTAAGTACTAAACTTCACCCATTTCGCTGTCTTTTAAAAAAAGGGGCTGTATGGGAATGGGGTGAGAGACAAAATGAAAGTTTTAATACCATTAAAACTGAATTAGTTTCGCCAAAATTATTGGTACATTACGATCCAAAACGACCTTTGATATTGGCTTGTGATGCAAGTTCATATGCACTGGGAGGAGTTATTTCTCATTTGTATGAAAATGAAAATGCTCGCCCCATTGCTTATGCTTCTCGCACCCTGACTTCAGCTGAAATATTCTATAGTCAGCTAGACAAAGAGGGGGCAGCCATTATATTTTGTTTAAAAAAATTTCATGATTATTTGTACGGAAGACATTTCACCTTATTATGTGATAATAAAGCTCTTGTAAATATTTTTGGAAGTAAGAAAGGTATTCCTGAATACGCCGCTAGTAGGTTACAAAGATGGAGTATCATCTTAGGAACTTATAACTATGAAATCAAATATGTAAAATCTGCCCAAAATCCTGCAGATGCATTATCGAGATTGCCTCTACAAACGAACAAAGAATCAAAATACGATTACTCTCACATATTTTATTTGGAAGAAAATTTGCCCATTGACTATAAAAAAGTTTCACTGTACACAAAGAAAGATCCTATTTTGAATAGAGTGTATGGTTATTGTTTTCACGGCTGGCCTGAAAAAAACGAATTTCCTGAAAACATTAAATGCTATCACTCTAAAATGGATCAGTTACACTTGGAACATGGGTGTATTCTATGGGGTTACAGAGTGGTCGTACCAACAAAACTTCGATCATTCTTATTGGATCAAATCCACTTAAGTCATATGGGGGTGAGTAAATGCAAGGCAATGGCTAGGTGTTATTTTTGGTGGCCAAATTTGGATAAGGATATCGAAAAAATGTGTAGAAATTGTGAAACTTGCAACACATTCCTTGACAATCCATCAAAGACAACTTTGCATCCATGGCCTTACGAAAAAACTCCATGGAGTAGAATCCATGCCGATTTTTTTGGACCCATTTTTGGAAATAAATATTCAATAATAGTGGATTCGTTCAGCAAATGGCCCGCAGTTTTCAAGGCAAATCGAAGTGATGCCAAACACGGTATAAAAATAATGAATAAACTTTTTTCAGACTTTGGATTGCCGACGAAATTCGTGTCTGATAATGGCCCACCATTCACTTCCACTGAATTTCAAAACTATCTGAAGTCAAACGGCATCAGACAGCTTTTTAGTACTCCTAAACATGCCCAAAGTAATGGGCAAGCCAAAAATTCGGTAAAAATATACAAATTAGCACTAAAAAAGGCATTTCTGGAAAATAGGGATCCGGAAAATTTTCTTTCACAATTTCTTTTTGATTATCGTACACACCGCATTGTACAACAGGGGAAAGTCCAGCCAACAAATTGAAAACTATGGGGGTAGACCCAGTAGTTTTGATGTCGGAGAAAAACTGTTGGCAAGGAATTTTAAAAACCCTGAACGACCTACCTGGATAGAGGGGGAGGTCGTCGGTAAAGAAGGGTCAGTTATTTTTGATGTGAAAACTACAGAAAATAAAGAATATAGACGTCATTCTAACCAACTCAGACCTATTTCCCGAAAATCACTTGCTGGGGGTGGTTCTACTAATAATGAGGCTGACATTGATACAAATAACGTTATTTCTGCTGGTGACATAAATAAGGGGGTGGAAGCTCAAGAAACAGATAAGGAAAAGGTTAATTCGGAACCGGAAGGTCCTAGGTATTTTTTGAGATCGAAGACCAAAGAGTAGAAGAGTTGGTTGTATAAGAAATTTAAAAAAATATTTGTTTTGGAATTGCGAATTGAGAATATGGCATGCAAGTTTTTATTTGGTTATAAATTGTAAACATAGCTTAAGTTAAAAAGTTGGTGAAGTGAAACTATATTCGAGACATAATTGTTTTTCTATAAGGGGAGGAAGATGAGATATATTGGTGTCTTGTGACACCCTGTACCTTCAATTCCATTTCGGGCTTCCAGCACTTTTTACTACAATAGCTTTTATGTTGTGTTTTTATGGATATCTGCCCACTGTTTCGATATGAAGGAATGAAATAAAGTCAGTTATGAATGGGACGTCGATCGTATTATTTATAATCCTCTCAACTAAATATAAATAATTGAATATCAAGCGATTCATTACAGTTGTTGTGAACTATTATTGGGGCGTGGTCACTACTATATATAGGAGGTAGAATATTCCATGCGATGTATACCATCAGGTTTGTATTGCACATGGTGAGGTCTAAGACAGATGTTGCTCCTGTGATTGAAGCTAGTCTGGTGCCTTCGCCGCTGTTTAATAAATTCAGCTCTTGTCCCTTCATGATCGCCTCTATTATCTTTCCTTAAGGCGTTGTTTCCCCTTCCCATATGGTATTGTGACTGTTGAAATCCCCCACAATGATGAGGGGTGAAGGGATTTGTGGGAGCAAGTCATTTAGTTCTCTCTCTGAAAATGTTTGATCTGGGGCGAGGCAAATATTGCAGATTGATATTTTCTCTCTGAGGTTCGTTGATATAGCTACCGCTTCTAAATTAGTGATTAACTGGATTTCTTCTACATCGATGTTGCCTTTGACGTAGGTAGATACCCCTCCGCTGGCTCTTAGTCTGTCCTCCCTGTTGTTATGAAAACCTTGATAATGACGGAGTTGGTGAGTCGTTCTATCTTTAAAATTGGTTTCTTGTAAGGCGATTATTGAGGGGTTGTGTTCGTTTATTAGCAACTGTAACATGGCTAGTTTCGAATAGTATCCATTGAGGTTCGATTGGAGTATGAAGGTTGAATCGTTTTCCATTAATATAATAATATAAGATTTTTGTGAAAGGTCCCTTTTAGAATATGTAAACTGTTGATATAGATGATTTGATATTTTCTTCTCAGTTTAGTGAATCTAGCTTTTATGGATCTATCCGGTCGGTCGGTGGCTCAGTGGCTAAGGTCTCTAGCAGTGGAACTTCTAGCTCGCATCAGACAGACGTTCGAGGCTCCGATACGGAATCTTTTTTCTCAAGTCTCTTTAGGTGGCCACATGCCTTGTTGTGAATCAAGTGTGATGTGAGTTGCCTGGATGCCAATCCCGACGTCTGGTGCTAGCTTGAAGTGCGCACCGACCAACCGGGGTGGTGCTGGGGGTTTTTCGGGTTTTCCTACAGCTGAAAAGTGAATACACCACCGAAAACATCAGTAAGTCGCCCCGGAGCGCCACGGCAAATAATAATAGCCGTCCTTTACCCGCACAGACTATGCCTTTGGGTACACTCTACGAGTGTTTATGAGGGAGTATTATTATTATATTATCTGTTAAGAATGGATAGACTTTGTGTAGGAGTTCACAGGTTGCATTTAATTCTGTGCTATAATCTAAAACAATATCGATGGGTTGTGCCACCCCGTATACATTATCTAGGAGGTCTACTAACTGCTAGTGCCAGGCCTGTCGGATGGGCGGGTTGAAGTTGGCTGATAATATCAGTCTTATTTTGTTTGTTCTCCTTATTTAATTTGAATTTCTTTAGTTTTTTTCTGTTTGGTGGGGGTTTCCGAAACGGGTCTTGTTCAGCTTCGTTCTTCTCTGTTATTGGGGGTGAGGGGGTTTCTTCTATTGGTCTCTTAGTAGTTTCAGTTGCCGGTAAGGTTGTATTGCTTGATGTTGCTGTTGTGTTATTAGCGTTTTCTTGACTGGGATTATTGACAGGTGGGGACGACAATGTCTGAGTGTCTCTACATTGAATGGCGATGTGGCCTTGCCTTTTACATTTGAAGCAGACGCGGTGTCTTGAGTGACAAAGATTCGGTATGGAGTGCTATCGTAGTTTGAGAGGAGTGATTCGGGGATTTCGTCATCATTTAGGGGCGGTGCTATATAGACCTGACGGCGAAAGCTAAGAATGTGACTGTATTCGGGGTTGGCTACTCCGACTCTGAGGAACTTGATGGGTGAGATAGAAGTCAAACCAAGCTTTTCGAGTTTGTGTTTTAGGAATGCGTGTGGGATGGACGGGCTTACATTGGAGAGGACTAGTCGTTTGCTTGGAGTTATGAGTCTTCTGACTGGGATAATTTGGTTGTTGATGGTGATGAATCCGTGGTTGTCTATGAAATTGTCCACTGCGTTCTTGTTGTTTAGGTAGATGCAGATCCTGTTATTTGAAATTCTCGAGCAAAAGATGATAGACTTGGGGCCGACTATTGCTCCTAGTGCGTAGATATACTCTTGTTCCGTTGTATTTTCTATTGCTGATATGACTATAGTTTGTTCCTTTGTTGGGAATGTTGTTGCGTTACAGCTGTGGAATATGTCTTGGCATTGGCTAAATTATTGGTTGATTGTGTGGCGTCCATGTAGTCAGAGGCGCCACTATTTGTGTTTTGGTTCGATGTGTTGTCAGAGTCTTCCATTTTGGATGGGATATTTGTGAGGCCTGGCCTGCTCTAGACCGCTTCTTATCTGCGGCGAGAGATGTGCGAGGCCACTATATCGATGACAATTCAGCTTTTGTTTTGTATTGGGTCGATTTGTTTGTAATTTGTATATGCAGTAACTTACTGTTTTTGCTGGCACGCACAGGGAATGCACACACATGCGTGAGTTATAAGTTATTTTAAGAATTAATTTACCTTCTGAACTATGAAATTTGGTTAGTTTCGAAGAGCTTACGTTTATCCGGTATCTGCTTTGACGTGTAGGGCCGGTCCTCCATTATTGAATATTGATTACTATTTGATGTGAAGATGTAAATTTCATTTCCCTGGCAAAAAACTGCAGTGTTCTGATGGACACAACTATTTCCACCATGTTAAATAACTGCTTTTTAGAAATTCGACTGCTAACGACCTAATAGAGCATTTAAAACAGTATTTTCAAATAGATTGTTATGTATGTGACGACTATTCGAAATATTCAGATAAAGGGATAAGAATTTTAGTAATGCTTTATTTCTGTTAGAAAAAATAATCTTAACGTGAAATTTTAGTTACACCCATTTGAAAGCATCACAAATTCAGTGGCGTCAACAAATTTTATATAAAAAAAACGTTATTATGTTTTCTGTATTTTTGTCGTTGAAAATAATTCGAAGTATACCTTGAAATTTTTATTTCTGTTTCGAATGTATAGCACTCTACTAGAACTATTGATGCTTTATCAACTAAAT
This sequence comes from Chrysolina americana, assembly GCA_958502065.1. NCBI lineage: Eukaryota > Metazoa > Arthropoda > Insecta > Coleoptera > Chrysomelidae > Chrysolina > Chrysolina americana. Next base: position 52,316,121 of record OY293410.1, on the reverse strand, counting down.
AACAGTTTAAGAGAGGTGGCCTGCTTTCAAATGGGTCTCTCTGTATATGACACCTTTCGATTTGAATTTTTGGGTGGTTTACCAAAACGACGTTAACGAAATCAAACACATGATAACGTGAATGAACTGAAAAATTTCACTAGAACCGTGTAATGAATAGTAGGTATTCATAGAAGAGCAGTATTAGAATTAAATTAAATGCCCAAATACTTGTCCATCAAGATGGTGGTGTTTTTGAATAATTAATCCATTTAAGAAACTCTGCATTTAATAAAATCCGAATTATTGTTATCATCAACGAATTACAGGGGTTCGGATATAGTCCGAGAAGTTTGCCAGAGAATGGACATAAAATAAAAAGAAATTCTAGAAGGTCGAAATTTATTTTTCTCAATCAAACACATGTTTTCCAACTACATCCATATGACCCTCCAGTATTTTCTGTTCTATACAAAAATGGCTTCGAAAGTATCTGTCATATTTTGCTATTAGTAACAAAATATTGTCATTCGTATAAGTACCAAAATTGGGTGTTTGGACAATCATGAGGTTTTATTCGCCAAAACAAAGAAATTTTTTGTGAAAGAAATGAATATTTCCACATAAGTCGCTCATTTTCCACTTTAGGAAGACAGGTAATATGAGCTTTGTTGTTGAGAATGTTATTACGAATAGAAATGCATGAAAAAATATAGGGTGTTCCATTGAAAGAAATATCATTTTATGTAATACTTTGAAAACGCGACTGTCAATATTTTTTTTTGTTTTCGGCATCGAGAAGATCATTAAAAATGCTACTAGTTTGCCTATTTAACCGAATTTGTAGCATCAATAATAACGGAGTTGTCAATGGTACCGACTTAATTTGGAACATCCTGTATATATATTTCTACGGTTAGAAATTTGAAAACTGAAAATTCGGATTGAACCGCTTTTGGAATTTGTTGGAATTCGACCTTTCGGCTCCGGTTTTGAAGCCATTTTCAAGAACTGAAACTGCCTACTCCCCAGGTCTCGTCACTGGTTCTCCCTTAGGTCGCAATCTGCCGACTCCTACGAGAGAACTGAGGATCTGCGAGTTGTGGTTCTGTATTGAACGTGGTTAGTGGAAGGGAGCTATATTTGCGGGGTCCGGATGGGCAGGGCCTGGATTGGCGGGGCCTGAATTTGCATTTTAGGATATACATTGAAAGGAACTTTTCACCTCAAAATGATGTAAATAATCTCTGTACGTAGTTTGTCGGTCTTATTCTGACTCACCTTCTTTATATTCTCATAAGGACTATGATTCACTAATCTTGACCGCTGCAGAGGCAGAGCCTAAAACTGAGAATTGGTTCATTGGCAGCAAACTCAAAAACTGATATTTTCCACCAATACATCTATGCCAGAAGATCTCAACGTGAAACTACTGAGTCTGATTATTGATAATAAACTCTGGTTAAGTCATACTGAGAATTTCAATCATAAATTATCCATGGAATTCTGGCAAATGACAAATGTGATATTTGCAGACCACTATTCAAATGCTGAAAACTATGAACCTCCCATCTATGTTTATTTTGAGTACTTTACTTGAGATCCATAAGAATTCACCAAGCTTAATTGTTTAATCTGATATTTATGAGCATGATACAGGAGAATCGCATAAAATTAGAGAACCTAGATATCGTCTCAATGAGTCCATAAATAACTCTTTGAATTACCATCTCAATATGCTACCTGAAGAATTGAAGATGTCAACTATGTACACTGCTTTGAGAGAACTATGAAGTCCTTTCTGCTGAAAAATTCTTTCTGCTAGCTATAGGAATTTAAGAAATATGCTGAAGAAGGTGGTTTAACTTTTCATGCTCACCAATCCAAATTATCCACGTTGAATTTATTTCATCAAATATTTTGTTGGTAATCAATGATCTGAATGGTTACTAATGTTGTTTGCAAATCATGAAATGAGTTAGAATAGGTCGTGATACATTTCATTGAGTTTGATCATTGAAAAAAAATATTTTCGCATATCACTTTATACATGTACTTTGAATATTCTCATTTGTTTTCATTAAATGAATTGAAACAATTTAATCATTTTAAGCATACTGGATTGATACAAGCAAAAAAAGCCTCAAGGGATGGCTCAGCTCACCCTGTTCAGGATGATGAAAGCGATACAAGATATTATCATACTATTACTGCTACAGCCTCAACCAGTCGGAGCCCTATGACGAAAGTTATGGATATTTTTAGAAAACCGCATACCCCTTTGCCTCTTCCACTATACGAAGAAGAAAAGAAGGAAAAGAAAAAAGAGAAGGTATTTGTTGTTTATAATTTCATATTATTGAGATAAATTGAATTATTCTAATATTCTCACCATTATTCTTGTAATCAAAAATATTTCACAATGATTGGGTATCGAATAATCTGTTTTCTATATCATACCAAGACCAATATACTCCATATAATAAATTCTTTTACATAATATGAAAGCAATAAACTACATTTATTATACATATACAGTGTTACATATTTTGACTGGAAACACCAGTGTTTAAGAGCAAACACTACCTTGGTAAAACGGGAATCGGTTTGACACCTACAGTTTTTATTTAAGAATTTTATTTGCTTCAACGAATGTTTCCTATGAGACCACCGAGCCCATACAAAAAAAATATCTCTTTCATAAACTTGATAGTTTTTGCAAAAAACTGATCCTCTGATCGCTTCCTACGTATAATATTAGCATTGAATCAATATTTGACTACGAGACTAACCCTGGCGCCAATAGTAACGGACGAAGTTTCGGTATTTCAAAACCAAATCCTAACTACAGCATAATAATCAACCGATAATTCTCTGAACTGTTTTAATAGTGATTGTGAATATCTCGGGTACCATCTCAAAGACTCTGTAAGTAGAAGATAACTTGTTAAATACAATATGACAGTTGAATCTATAAAACATTCTGTCATTCGAACCGGACAACTGCTTAACACCGTCCATCAGCTCCAGTAATAGGGACAACAGGACCGTCACAGTTTACCCACCATACGTGATTCATTCGAAAGTTGGAAACAGACAGTACCGGGAGTACTTCTGACTACAGGGGTCCCCAAAATAGTCACCTAACATCAACGAACACAACTGAAACAAACTTATATTCCAGTGTTGTGAGCCAACAACAGTCAGTAAAATTCCTAACCAAAGATAATTTTCCCATCAGTAGACGACACGAAGATACTACATCTTAGCATTTGGTTCAATTATTCAACCAAAAAGTATAACATTCTGTTCCCGCATTTCAAATAACAGAATATGCGTATATCTTTCAAGTAAACAAATATTCGACGATTTTCTCACGCAATCCAGAGAAATTAAAGTTTAACACCACATAATGAAAGCCCGCAAACTGATCACCCCTGCCACCATATTAGTTTTATCTAATGTTTGCCCGAAGATCCCACATGCTGTTATAGAACAACATCTCAAAAGCTTGGGTGTGAAATTACTTTCTCCGATTTCTTTTCTTCGAGCGGGTTTGAATGATCCTCAATATAGCCTTGTTCTTAGCTTCCGACGTGAAACGTACATCTCCCCCTCTGACTCCTTTCCAACCCTAGAATCGATCCTTATCAACTTTGACGAAAGTCCCTATCGTATATTCCTTTCAGATGATGGCTTGAACTATTTCGAATGTAAAAAGCCGGGGCATATAGCTTTAACGTGCCCAGAAGAAACACACTCCTTTCAACCCCAAACATCCCAACAAATAACAGAAGCAACAGCTGAAGATCATATACCCCACACTTCTTCGGATTCACAAAAACGGACAAGCTCAGCATTATCTACCCCCACTACTGAAAACCATCCAGAACCACCTCTCGAAGTTAACTTCGTCGTACCAAACACAAAAAACTCGTCGAACACTCCCACTGACATGATTCAATCCTTAGAAGCATCGATACTCTAGCTTAATAACGATTACGATTCGGCATCAAATGTCTCCCTCTCGGAGTCAGAAAGCGAACTGTCCCAGGATACCCAATAAACACTTAAATTTCAATGGCATTTATATTACAGTGGAATATTAATGGCCTATTCATGCACCAAGAAATGCTGCAGTTACTCAAAAATGAAATGAATCCTGAAATTATTTGTCTTCAAGAAACTAACTTCAAAGATAACCACACCTATAATATGATAAACCATCAAGTCTACCATAAAAACAGAAATACCCAAAACAGAGCCAGTGGAGGAGTGTCTATACAGTGAGGGGCAATATTATGGAATAAATTCAGTTTTACGAGAATAGGCAACTTTTGAGACAAATCCCGAAACACGTTGATTTTTATTTCCAAATTATGATTTTGTGGCAGATATGTCATACTAGTGACGTCATCCATCTTTGCGTGATGACGTAATCGATGATTTTTTTAAATGAGAATAGGGGTCGTGTGATAGCTCATTTAAAAGGTTATTCAATTCTCTATTCAGTGATATGAACATCAACATAATTATTTATACAGGGTGGCCAAAAAAATATTTAATTTGTAAATGAAATTAATTGTCACAAAAAGAAGTATTATCATTTATTAAATACAAAATTACATTGTACTACTGTCGGAAAACAGAAAAAAAAATTATTTGACAAATAAAAATTGCTTTTCGCTTAAATTAAATGTTCAAATTGCCACCCACCGGCCTCTTGGCAGTAATGGAACCGACGAATACATTCTTCTTGAACATTGTGGATCATTTCTGGAGGTATATTACGAATTTCCAATCTAATTCTATTTCTTAAATCTTGTAAATTCTGTGGTCTATCGATGTAAACTTTTGATTTTAAGTAACCCCATAGGAAAAAATCAAGTGGTGTAAGATCTGGAGATCTTGCGGGCCACTCTATTGTTCCTCGTCGACCAATCCATCTCCTAGGGAAACATCTGTTTAAAAAATCACGAACAGGACGTGCAAAGTGCGGAGGTGCACCGTCTTGCTGAAACCATATGTTTTCATTTGGCGAATTACGATCATTTTCATTTGGAAACATGTCTGTAAGGGCGGGTATAAGTTAATTTTGTAAAAAATCAAGATATATTTGCCCCGTAAGAGACCCATCGAAGAAAAAAGGACCTATAATTCTATCCTCGACTATCCCTGCCCACACGTTTAGTTTTTGAGGGTGCTGAGTGTGTACCGCAGTCATCCAATGGGGATTATCTTGACTCCAATATCTGCAGTTTTGCCGATTCACTGTTCCATTTAAACAGAAGGTTGCTTCATCAGAAAAAAGGATTTCACGAATGAAGCGTGGATTTTGATTACATAAATCTTGCATTACTTCACAAAACTGCATTCGGCGATCTGGATCATCCTCATTGATTTCGTGGACATTATGAATTTTATACGGATGATATTTCTCTTTTTTCAGCAAACGTAAAACAGACCTTTTAGAAATGTTTGTATCAGCTGCAATTTGCCTAGAATTAATTTGAGGATTCTCTGCCACACTTAATAATACAGACAGTTTCACATCCTCATTCATTGGTGGACGACCAGCATTTGCAACATGTTTCACGTGTCCAGTTTCTCTAAATTTCTTCTCAATTTTACTAACAGTGGATTGTGTGATAGGCGTATTAGGATATTTTATGGTAAATAAATTACATACTTCTTGTTGTGTTCTGGTTCTATCTCCATATCCAACCATAATTAATACTTCGATTCTTTGTGTTTCAGTTAATGGGGCCATTATTTATTTATTTCATGAAATAAACTAGTCCTTATGAGAAAATGTCAAGAACTGACTTACATCTGACCCAAGCCAACTCGATTTGTAAAAACTATACTTTTTGCTATCTTTTTAGTTCTCATTATTTATTTGCCTAATATCGGAATTTATTTTTGTTTCTTCATAGTAGTAGAAAGCACAGCAGTTCTAAAAATTTATTTATAAACTGTTTCAAGTGTTTCAATAGTAGACAAAATCAATGAGGATGATCCAGATCGCCGATAGACCACACATTTCCAAGATATGACAAATAGCATTACATTGGAAATTCGTAATTCAACTCCAGAAATGATCCACAATGTTCAAGAAGAATGTATTCGTCCGTTCAATTACTGCCAAGAGGCAGGTGGGTGGCAATTTGAACATTTAATTTAAGCGAAAAGCAATTTTTATTTGTCAACTAATTTGTTTTTCTGTTTTCCGACAGTAGTACAATGTAATTTTGTATTAAATAAATGATAATACTTCTTTTTGTGACAATTAATTTCATTTACAAATTAAATATTTTTTTGGCCACCCTGTATAAATAATTATGTTAATGTTCATATCACTGCATAGAGAATTGAATAACCTTTCAAATGAGCTATCACACGACCCCTATTCTCATTTAAAAAAATCATCGATTACGTCATCACGCAAAGATGGATGACGTCACTAGTATGACATATCTGCCACAAAATCATAATTTGGAAATAAAAATCGACGTGTTTCGGGATTTGTCTCAAAAGTTGCCTATTCTCGTAAAAATGAATTTATTCCATAATATTGCCCCTCACTGTATATGTCCAACAAAATATAGAATCTACACAAATTCCCCTCACCACGAACTTTGAAGCAGTTGCGATCTCATTGTCAAGCCTCATAAAAGCAACTTTATGTAATTTATACATTCTGCCAAACATTGAAATAAACCAGACCGAGTTGAATAACCTGCTGCAACAACTCCCCAAACCACGCATTATACTCGGCGATTTTAATTGTTAAAATGTTCTCTGGGGTAGTGACAAAACAAACCAAAGGGAAAAATTCCTAGAGAAACTGATAAACTTATCCGAATCGAACATACTCAATTCAGGAGATAAAACAAGATTCAATTCCTTTTCAGGGACTTTTTCAGCTCTGGATATCACCCTGTGTGATGTCACCATCTATCCGCATCTAACATGGACAGTACAACCTGACCTGTACGGAAGTGATCACTACCTAAATGCAATAAAGTGCTCTAAACACCTCAACGCGAACAACTCAGTTCACCAAAAGTGGAAGATCAAAAATGCTAACTGGCTACAATTCTCTCAGGTCGTCGAAGAAAATATTCCTCAGAATTATAGTGCTGATGAAGTTATTAATGTGATAGTTGAACATTTCTCAGGAATAATAGTAAATGCTGCAATACAAGTAATTGGAAAAACAACTACAGTAGACGGCCGTTCCTTGGTGCCATGGTGGAATACAGAATTTTATGAGTCGATTAAATAGATTGAATAGATTAAAAAAACACTATTCAATGGAAAACATTATGGAATTCAAAAGTCTCAGGGCTAAATGCAGATACATACTGAAAAGAAGCAAAAAAAAGTTGTGGAAGAATATACAATGTCCTTGAATAACTCGACTCCTCCATCAGAGGTATGGAAACGCATAAACAGGATCAAAGGAATCAATTCCACTCATAATATCACACACCTAATGACCAGGGACAACATCACCCAGAATAACGAGGAAATAGTGAAAATTCTGGCCAATACTTTTGAAGAACATTCCAGTGACAACAATTTTCACGAATATCCGAATCATGCAAAATTCCGAATGTTGAAGACAATAATAATTCAATAAACTTCCCACTGACACTTGATGAACTTAGAAATGCCAAAGAATCTTTCAACAACTCCAGTCCCAGACCTGATGATATTCCCTACGTAATTCTCCATAATTTACCATTGGAAGCAGAGCTCTATCTACTCACAATATTCAATCACATCTTCTCAACAAAAAAAAAAAAACAGATACTTGGACTAAAGTCACCATAATACCTATCATCAAACCGAACAAACCAAGATCCGATTCTACATCATACAGATCAATATCGTTAACGAATACAATGTGTAAGCTGTTGGAAAAAATGCTAAACAGACATCTCCAGTTTTTTTAGCAATTAATAACTTCCTGATCCCTGAAAAAAGTGGTTTCCGCCAAAACCGATGCACACTCGATAACCTAATCAATCTAGAAACAATTTCACGAAGCCTTCAGAACTAAACGGAAAGTAGTAGCAATTTTCTTCGATATAACTATGATACGGCCTGGAGGTACAATATACTCGACAAACTGAACAAATGGGGTATCGATGGTAACTTCTAGGGATTTGTGAAGAATTTTCTCGTTAACAGAACATTCAGAGTACGAGCGAACAACACTCTATCCAGTGAAAAAATTCAACGGTATGGCACACCGCAAGGATCCATTTTGAGTTTCACACTTTTTCTAGTTGCAATGAATGATATAGCTGATAAAATCGACTATACGTAGATGATCTAGTAATATAGAAACTTGGGGACACAACACCGAATTTCAGTTTCCCAGAACCAAAAACATGATCCACTTAAACCAATCCTCACTCTTCATCAACAGTCCCTAGAATGGGTCAATTAACATAAATTTCTGGGAATGATTTTTGACACGAAGCTAAGCTGGGCGGCACATATCCGACATATAAAACAACCGTGTCTTAATGGACTAAACCGAGAACCTTAGCCAACCAACACTGGGGAGCCGACCAAAAAACTCTCTTGATGATTTATAGAACACTAATCAGGTCAAAAATCGATTATAGTTCAATCGTCTACGATTCAGCTACAAAGACACAACTCAAACAGCTAGACAAGATTCATAACATTGCAATAAGTGCGTACAGGACCAGCCCTGTGGAAAGCTTATAGTCCAGGGTAGATCATTTTTGAAACAAAAAAAATTTATAGTAGAATGAAACCCATTGGAAACGAAAGATAATATGACAAAAATTAAAGGAAAAATAAATTACGGGCGATCTGAGGTCGGGAAGTAGGAGGGGGTGAGTTTTTAAGGGTAAAATGCGGTTTATCTAGATTTCCGGCAAAATTACAAGTTCTATGGAAAAAAGATAAATAGCAAAGTTGTAGGTAATGAAAAGATCTACAACTTTTGTTGAAACACTTTTTTCACATAATCTAAAAATTTATATTAAACATTCAAATAACCAAGATTTTGTTTTTTTTATTTACATCTTTTATGATAAAAAAAATTAAAAATTTCTCTAAATTTGGTGAAAACCTACCTTTTTAAGTTCCAAATACACTGTAATTTTTTTGAATTGAAATATTTATTTTTTCACCTAATTTCGAAAAATCTCACGTCAAAATATCGACTTTTTTAAAAAAGTTGGTGGGCTTTTTGTTCGTTGAAATCTGTACTTTCCGATGGTGTAAAAAAACATATACACTACTTTGGTAAATTTTCTTAGAAAATGCAAAAAACGAAAAATACTCAAATCCGATTTTTTTTTAAACATTATGTACAATTTTCAGCCCTTGATTAAATTTTAAACTTCAATTACTCGAAAAACGTAAATTTCCAAGTTGCATCGATAAACAAAAAAATTACAAATCGAAATATACTACTATAATTAACAATCAAATAAATGAATCACGTCAATATTTAATAAGACATCTACAATATTTTGAGAGTTCTAAAACCTTCTTTATATTATATGCGTAGATGCCCATTTACTGCTATTTTCAAATAATTTATATACCTGAGTGACCTATGGAAAAGATGCAAACAAAAAAGATAATCAAAAAAATGGATAACAAATAATCAAATCCATTTATGAGTGCAAAAATGATAGTATAACTCTGAATCAATTAAGATTTCAAAAATATCAATTGGCAATAATTAAATCATCTTTCATATTGGCAAATCTCCCACCCACAGAAGGTGCAGCAAAACAACACTGTGTTGTGAAGTACTCTTCACATCCTCTACGAGGTGCTACTGATTTTATTATTGAATCATTGAATTTGAATTACATTGTCATGATGTCATATTGCGATATTAATTATAACAATCTCTATTTTTCGCTGAGGCTCTCCTTGTTCGCGAGTAACTTTGCTGACTCCATAACTTCATGTCATTTTCCTATTGATCAGTTAGCTACGGCGTCTTCGTGACGATTATGCGTCTTTTTAGCGTCAGCTATAAAATAGAGATTACTCGTATAATCGAGGTTCATTGATCGTTGTTCATTATTGATTGATTATTATATCGTTAACCTAGCCCTAAGCACTGACGATTTTGCCAACCGGCATTTGTAACTGCAACATATTTCTTTATGAAATAGATATTTTTGGAACCTGTGTGTGTTTTCCTCGAAAGTCCAACCCCAACTACAACAACTGTTACAGGGCATATTATCTATCAGCTTCAAACTTGGTTGGGTAACGAACTGATGGCAACAGATTGGGGCTGGAAGCATCATCGACGTGGTATTATGCCCAGATTTACAGAAAAGAAATCAATCCCAGAAATATTGCCCAAAACCATTTGCTGCAGCTGTGAAACTAAATGTAACAGTTTGAAATGTGGCTTCCGGAAACATGCGTTGAAATGTACAAATTTATGCTCAAATTGTCATGGTTCGGGAAAATGCTCCAATGTGGAAGAAAAATCAAACGAGGAAATTAATGATTCCGATGAAATTATGGATGATGAACCAATGCAAGGTTGAAATAATATAGGGACGAAGACGGTGATGGCCTTGAAGATTGCGAAGATTTACAGTATCGGAAAGGTTTATCGAATCTATCGATAAAGAAATGCTATTAAAGAGAAAAATAATAATGGATAAGTGATGACATGTATATTTATATATTAAGAGCTTTTCTATGACATAAATGCAATTTGAATTTAATAAATAAACTTTTTTACTGAAAAAAAAAAATTGTAGTACTTGGTAACATTTTTTAGATGAAATCCTCTTTAAATCCTATCTCAAATATTTAGAATAACTATTTTCGCATGGTTTTTTTGCAATCTTTGTTTCTATAGATTTGTAATTATTTTGTTTATCAATATAACATAGAATATTATACCGTTTTTTGAGTAATTAAAGTACAAAATATAATAAATAGCTGAAAATTGTACATAATAATTAAAAAAAAAAATCGGATTCGAGCTATTGTCGTTTTTTGCATTTTCTAAGAAAATTTACCACAGTAGTGTATATGTTTTTAACACCATCGGGAAGTACAGATTTCAACGAACAAAAAGCCCACCAACTTTTTTAAAAAAGTCCATATTTTGACGTGAGATTTTTCGATTGAAAATTAGGGTGCTTTTTCGATATTAAGTCAAAATTAGGTGAAAAAATAAATATTCCAATTAAAAAGGTTACAGTGTATTTGGAACATAAGGTAAGTTTTCACCAAATTTCGTGAGAAAAATTGTTTTTTCGTGAAAGTTAGAAATAAATAAACAAAAACTTGGTTATTTAAAATTTTCACATTAATTTTGAGGTTATGCGAAAAAAGTATTTCAACAAAAGTTGTAGATCTTTCTATTGCCTACAACTTTGCTATTCAACTTTTTTCTATAGAACGTGTAATTTTGCCGGAAATCAAGATAAACCGTATTTTACCATTAAAAACTCACCCGCTCCTACTTCCCGACCTCAGATCGCCCGTAATTTATCTTTCCTTTCATTATTGTCATATTATCTTCCGTCCCCTTATACTATAATTTTCTTTTACTTTTTACCATTTTAAAAGGCTTCTACCCTAGACTATTATACGTTGAAACCGATGAACCACCCCTTATGATCCGTAGGCAATATATGAGCCTCTGCTATGTCACAAAGCTGCCTGCCAACCTTAAAAACCCCACATATGAAAATCCTTTCCTGAAGAGAACAGCAGATCTACCTTTTCAAACTTCCTCCTTGCTACTACCTTTTTATGGTAGAATCGAGAAACGGCATTTCAACGTCATGACATTATCTTATCACCAACTGGCTCCATGGACTGTTAAAATTCCTCAGTGCAACACATATCTTTCTGAATTTCCAAAATTTTTAACTCCATCCACCTTATATCAAACCCCCTTTCATGAAAAGGAATGATGCAAATGTATCCAAAAAAACAACAAGTCATCATATCAAGGTTACGTATCGTACATACTAAACTTACACACCAACACCTCCTTACGAAAAAGGAACATAGAGAATATCATAAACTACCGAACGATCTACAGAAAAGTATCCACGGAAACAATACAGAGAAACTCATGAAATTTCTTAAATCGATCAACATTTTCAACAAAATTTAGATATTACCAACATGGAACTACTGTTCCACCGCTAATAACCTCGAATGGTTGATGCCGTATATTATAAATAAAATAAAAAATATTTGACCAGTTTAATATCTTCACTATTATGCTTCATAAATGAATGCCTACAAACCTTTGTGCGCGAGGTGAGGAAGGACCCTGCACATTTCTTATGTGAAATGGCATTCCCTGAATTAGGCTGAATTTTTGATGTTGCATTTCTTGATGTGTTGATCAAAAATGTCCGTAGCCTATAAGCTCAAAAATGAACAGTTTTCGAGATATGGAGCGGTGCAAATGTATTTTTTTTTTCATTTTTGCGGTAGTTGCTCATCAATTGGAGAGCTCTCATTTCTGGTTGGGTGGTAGTTTGGATATTCGGTGGCCAGAACTAGACTCACAAATGGTCTTTTTCAGTAACGCAGCCACCGCCATCATTAATTTTCAAAATTCCAAGATCTTCCATACCGCTACAAAATAACTCTATTGTGCTTTTCATTTCCTAAAATCGAATGTTTTGGGTATATTTTGACCGAAATAACTTCAGAATTAGTTAATTCTGAAGCTACTTCTTGTCCAATAATATGGAATTTGTGCTCTATAATGTGAAAAACTAGGCTCAACGAGCTGTAAAGCGGAAACAATAATAGTTTATACAGCTACTTAAGGATAAGCCAATGCATGGGGTCTTTTTCAAGAACATTGAAGACCTTGGCTCACCCAGAAACCTGACAGTTGCTTTTCTCAGGTCAAGTGGGCTGAAGTCGGAAACCGAGGGATTCATAATGGCCTTCCAGGATGGTGTCTTCAACACCCCTCGCCCATCGTAGTCGCGTGATGGGTATGGACACTAGATGCAGAGTGTGTCGTGGGGCAGCTGAGACCATATTGCATTTGCTGTCAGCCTGTCCAGCTTATGCGGTCTCAGCCTATATCCACAGAGGCATAACGGTATTGACGGTATTGGTGGAGGACGAGAAGCGCCGAATCTATTGGAACTACTCATTCCCCACCCACAGGCATATACGAGCCAATAAGCCTGATGTAGTCATCGACCATCAAAGTAGGACGATTTTCTGTCAATTGTTTCAAGCCCTTTTGAGGTCGAGAAATGTCGCAACAATGTACTGATTTCTATCAATTGTATTTTTCCATTCAGTTATTAAAAATTTTAGAGACGTTTCACATGAGTGTCTAGCTCTAAAACCTGATTGGTTTCCTAAAAATAATTCGTTGGTATTAAAGTACTGAATTGATTGATTATATACTGACAGTTCTAACACTTTCTCAAAAGTAGGTAGTATATTTAATGGCCTTAAATTTTCAGCTTCAATCGAGTTAATTTTCGGTACAGGAACAACAGTGGCAACTTTAAATTGATCAGGAAACATAACCAGTTCTAAGTGAAGTGTTAATTAAATTTAATATTGTGTAACCAGCTACATCAATCCCTCCTTTCAAGAAGTCACTATTTAAAATTTCTGCTTTGTTAGGTTTATCGAGAGAGAATATAATATTTCTTAGTTCATTAATTGTTGAAGGCGCGAATTCAGTGAAATAAGTTGATATAACGGAGTCGTCATGGGTCCACTGCTGTTCATGTATAAAATATGAATTGAAATTTTTAGCAATGTCTAGTTCCGTATTTAAATTCACAATTTGATGAATAATCTCAAACTTAGTACAGCTAATGTGATGTGTATTGACACGGTATTCTCTCTTGTTGTATTTTAAAATCAAATAGTGGGCTGAATTGATTGATTAATTGATATTTGAACATCAGGCTTCAACAGCGTCATTCACTCAGTCTGACTGTGTCACTGCGTCTGTCTATGATAGCTTCCGGACATTACATGATTGCGCGATGAAAATGGTATGACCGGACTGAGTGCATGATACTTCACATGATACTTCACATGATACTTACAGCTAACGACATCTTGTTTTGGCTTAAGGTGGGCGTCTAATGTCGTGTATTGCGACTTTTAAAAGCATTGAGAAACGGTTACACTTAGAGAGCTGAAATTTGGTAGGTGAACTCAAAAAAGATTGGAGTACACAGTGAATATATTGAGATTTTTTTCATTTCGAAAAGTGAGATTATTTTGGTCAGCAATTGAGGAAAATAAGCCAATACTGACTTCTGTTTTATGCTAATCTAAATATTGATAAAAATAGTGCAATTTCCGATTGAAAACGAATCTCCAGACAATATCGTTTGGGAGATTAATTCCAAGTTAGAAATGGGCTAGGAATAGCCAAATTCGTACATATGGCGCGAAACAGTTCCTACTTTACCAACATTCTTACTCATTTTTTAGTTCGGCAGTTTTCGGATAGAAAGCGCCATTGTATATTTCATTCATTAAATTTACTCAATGAGACGGAATGTGATTTTGATAACAGTGGTAGGAGGAACCAGGCCAAGAAAATTAAATAAAGACGTGTTGTTTCGGATCCCCAAATAAATCATAAGCGTATCATGGAGTGCTATTTGAGAATGCATAAATAAAAATCAACAATCGATGACGGGATCCAGAGTTTCAACGAAACTTTTCCTAGCACATGCGAAGTAATTTCTCTAAACTTCTTGCTGAGGATAGTTACATCTCGCAGTTAATTTATTCAATATTTTTGAAAACGCTGACATTTTTTCAAGATTTTATTAAATGTGCGTTTGTTTCTCTATTCATTCATTTGTATATGGAGGTGAAATCTTGCAAGTGAATTTTGACCCACTTATAGTTGCCCGATCATCATGAAATTGGGCAGATGTTTATGATTCCGATGACAATGTATTATGAAGGGTCATATATGCCACTGGAAACATCTATTCCTAGAGCTCTGTGGATTTTTTGAGTTAGAGATTAATCATTTTAGAGGTAGAAAGAAATGTTTCTTCATTTGAAATGTTCCTGGCTCTACAGGGCGAGCTACAAAAATGCTTGAATGTCTAACGCCAAATACGCAAAAAAGTGTTTGCCAGTGGATTTTTCTTGATTTATAATGCTATGAAAATTATCGATTGACTTCGAATATATCTATTAGTTATGGTGTACCTACTTACAGGGTGATGAAGAAAACGCTTTTTTTAACTCGTTTTTGAGCTTCTCGCAAAAATGTGGTTTTTCCTATATTTCACAGAGTGAGCTAAAAAAGTGATAAATTATGGGAGATCATATGAGTGGATTGTTTGATATTTCACAGAGAATAAAGGTAAACTATTTTTTACTTTTACGTGACTCGATACAGAGTGAGCCCAAAAAGACGAATTTTTCAAAATGAGCGAATATTGATTTTATTTCTGTTGAAACGAAAGCAATTGATATAAATATATTGCATATTTCACATTACAGTTCCCAAAGTGTCTACTTATGGTTGGACAAAATAACATTGACACATTGGAGACTATTATTGGTGGAATTTGCGTTGATTTTCTGGATATGACATTCTATAGAGGAGGATAATGTTTTGTGTAGCTGTAGACTGAGTTATCCCAAAGAGAGTTATTTTTGAAAACTTCTGGAGGTAATCCGGTCGTAAAACAAATACATTCTTGAAACTTCTACAAAATATCCAAAACGCTTAGTGTTTCTTCTAACCTTCAAAGAGTGGAAGCAGCTGCAAGCGCATATGCGTTTATACAAATGTCATCATTACAGCAGAGCCAAGTAATGTATATAAAGTTAGCAAGGCCACTTGCCGGAAAATCGATGAATTCGATTGTCGAGAATTTGTCGTGAACGAAAAAAATTTGTCGCGTTTATGTTTTTTTTTTATATGGGGTGGCTGTGCTAACTTAATATTAAGTTAGCACTGCCACTGATATAACTTGACAAATAAACATCAAATTTTATAACTGTCGTAACCAACAATTGTCGTGTAATTGTCGAAGTCTATTTGAAGTAAAAAAAATGCGAAAAATCTTTTCTTTACAGCATATTATGTATTTTTTATTGGAACACCGCATACCTATGAGGACAATTTGAACTTTTTTCATTAAACTATTGTTAAATATGTATGGATTATGCATTCTTTTTGAAACAAATGAAAAATTTATTGTGAAAAATGGGAAAACTCAGTGTTCGATGAAAAAACTCATCAAACTTGAATATTTTTTTGTAGGGTCACAAATTCACTGAATGATTGGCGAATAATTATAACATTGCCCGAGAAAACTCCTACTATTGTATAACTGAAAAAAACTAAATACAAAAGGTGGAAAAAGGAGATGTTAAAAGCCGGAAAATTACTTTTACGCTAAATAATGGAGAAATTCCCTTTTCTTAGTAATATACACACATAATTTGGTTGGATTATTTTTTCTGTGACTGAAAATTAACTCATCAATTGTCGAATGATCAAATCTAATGTCGTGGATAGTTGAAATTTCCTGAAGCGGAAAAACTACCTATAATTGGTAAAATTCAATTATTTCTAGTCTTTCGGTATTACCAACGCACTGAATAATGATTAAATATAATGTTTTTTTGACAAAATCAAATTTGTCGTGAAACGTTGAAATTTTCTGAAGCGGAAAAACTACCTGTTATTGGTAAAATTCAATTATTTCCAGTCTCTCGATATTACCTAATGATTATGATGTTTAAATATAATTTTTTGTGGCGGAAATTAATGGAACAATTGTCGAACGACGAAAACATATTTGTCCTGGAAATTTTCATTCTTGAAAAGCCGGAAAATTATTTTAAAACGATAACTAATGAAGAAATTCCATTTTCTTAGTAATATACACAAATTGTTTGGTTGGAATATTTTTTCTGCGACTGAAAATGAACTATTCACTTGTCGAATGACAAAATCAAATTTGTCGTGAAACGTTGAAATTTCCTGAAGCGAAAAACCTACCTATAATTGGTAAAATTCAATTAATTCCAGTCTTTCGGTATTACCAACGCACTGAATGACGATTAAATATAATTTTTTTGGGCGGAAATTTATGGAACAATTGTCGAACGACAAAAACATATTTGTTGTGGAAAGTTTCATTCTTGAAAATCCGGAAAATTACTTTAAAACGCTAAATAATGAAGATATTCCCTTTTCTTAGTAATACAGACACATAATTTGGTTGGATTATTTTTTCTGCTCCTGAAAACTAACTCATCAAATGTCGAATGATCAAATCTAATTTGTCGTGGAAAGTTGAAGTTTCCTAAAGCGGAAAAAAGAATTATATTTGGTAAAATTCAATTATTTCCAGTCTTTCGGTATTACCAACGCACTGAATGATGATTAAATATAATTTTTTATGTCGGAAATTTAAGGAACAATTGTCGAACGACGAAAACATATTTGTCGTGAAAATTTTCATTCTTGAAAAGCCGGAAAAGTACTTTAAAACGCTCAATAATGAAGAAATCTCCTTTTCTTAGTAATATACACACATAATTTGGTTGTATTATTCAAAAAATATTAAAATTCAATTATTTTCGGTCTCTCGATATTATCTAAGCACCAAGTTTGATGAGTTTTTTCATTGAACACTGAATGCCCAATCAATTCATATTTGACAATTGTTTAATCGGAATAGCTCAAATTATCCTTATGGGCATGTGGTGTTGCCACTTACTCAAAATTTTCCCCAATATCAAGATCTCCAATAAGATTTTTCGCATGTTTTTACTTCAAATAGACTTCGACAATTACTCGACAATTGTTGGTTACCACAATGATAAAATTTGATGTTTATTTGTTAATATAAAGATAGCACAGCCACCACATTTAAAAAAAAACTATAAGCGCGACAAATTTTTTTTGTTCTCGACAAATTCTCGACAATTATTCGACAATTACTGGAATTGGTTTCATCGATTTTCCGGCAAGTGGCCTTGCTAACTTTATATACATAGCAAAGTAACAAGATTGTCGGAATTCAAGAAAACTCCAAACAACTACAGGCGTCAATTCTGAATTAGCATTGGATACTTCTGGTTCTAACTTTTGTCTATCCGTGTAGACACATGTAATCTGAAAAGTGCAATGCCTTCAAGGCTTTTGCGTCAACAAAAATTAAATAAATCCCGTTTTAATATAGATTTCTAAGAATTCGATCTTTTGGACGCAACTGTCATACAAAATAGTAGACGAAACATGATCTTTATTCACATCACAGACCCCTTACCGATGATTTAACAAATTAATTCAACTGAATTAAAAAAAGAAAATTCTGTTAATAATGAAACGAAGAAAAAATACTAGGTACAATGAATTTGACAAAAAATACTTGAAAAACTCTAAACAGAAAAATGGGAAGATATTTTTATGATCAACCCTCGGATCAACCCGATGTCTACAAACCTATAAAGCAAATGATAAAATGCAAGTCACTAATTACCGACCAATATCGCTGGTGAATCATTTCGCAAAAGTTGCCGAGAAAATACTCAAAAATCAGGGTGGGAAAGTACCTATAAATATATAAAGTACTTTCTGATAAATATTTTGGTTTCTGTGATGGTAAATCTACACAGAACGCACTTATATTCCAAAAATAATCAGAGAAACAAACAAAGCAAGTTGAGAAGAAGCTTGAAAAAATTTCAATGTTTTTCGAAAAACCACAATTTTTTTAAATTCAAAACTAATATAAACTTGGATGACAACGCGAGATTTTCAAAACATCATTAAAAAAAATAAAAAAACAAAAACCCAATAACGTTTCCATGCCACTGATGGGGCTGAAATAATTCATTCCATGATATAGGATTTTCTTATACTTCTCAGTATAACACAACGCAATAAATAGGTGGGCTATTCTCAAATAATTCGATTTTAATTTGCGTAAAAATAAGAGAGAAAAATATACCTATATAAGTATTTCATATGTATTGATGTGAAACAGCAAATCGAAATCGCATAGATACGTACAAACTCGAGAATAGCACACCTGCTGGCATGTTGCCAAGAGCGCCAATATAATTACTAATCTCTAGGCTTATTTTTTTTGTCGCTGTTGTACCTGATACTAATGATAAGTATTCAATGAATCATTTCTTCTTGAATAATCTCCAAACCAAATGATAATTGATAGTCAGAGATATATTATACGGAATACGTGACAGTATTGGCAACAGACTGGCTCCGTCGCCGTCCCCATCCCCAGCGTTTGCAAAGCGTAGTCGTAGTAGACATTAGTTTTGACTATCATTACTCATTTGCACGGAGGGAAACTTGGATAAATATTAAACAGAAGGCATGGTGGCTCCTCTGTCGGATTAGTTTGTCAAGCCGTACCAAACGGCGACCTTAACAAGTTCCTTAAAATACTTACACATTTTCTTACTATTACTTTTATTGTGTTCAATAGTTTGTTCATAATATAATCTCCCTTTTTTCTTTAGTAAACCAACATAATGATTTCTATGATTATTATCATAGACATTCCAATGTTCTTTTTTTTAATTGTAATATTACGCTCAATTCTTTTTTCTTTAAGTTCATCATCAAATAATTTCTCATGAGATATATTGATTTTACACATAATGAATTAATTCATGTAAAATATTATCGACATCAACTGTTCGAAGAATATCACCAAATTTTGATTTTTACAAACAATACTCTCCATTGAAAATGAAAAAAAAACTGTAAATTTTTTCCCCGATACGTCTTATAGTCAAGCCGGCGCTACATGATGCCACGAACACCCTCCAACGTTGGAGGCTTGACAGTGCGTCGCATCGTGTGGCCGACCTTCAAACCTCCGAGCTACCAATGTCGAGCTTCCAACGTTCGCGTTGGACCACGTTCGGGCTATTGTCGGTATTCTTGACCCGAGTTAAAGGAATTCCTAGAAAGTTGGAAGGAATACATTCGTTGATTTGATGCTCTGCTACACGACTCGTAGTTTCGTAGAGTCGTTCGACATAAGCAGTGGTAGTGTTTGATAATGAATTCATTGAATTCATGTGGTATGAAAAGGTGTATATTTTTTATTATAATTGGCACCAGTTTTTTATTTCGTATTCCCTCAAACAAGAGTTTCTAAATTGTATTAGAAAAATAATACATAATGAATAGCAGTGATAATGCGATATCGCCTATCGGAAAATAATATTTCAGTAGTCGGTCTCAATTTATAACTTGACGCAACCAAACACTACTACCGCTGCAGCTGCTGCAATTATAATAATAATAATACTCCCTCATAAACACTCGTGTGTACCCAAAGGCAAAGCCTGTGCGGGTAGAGGACGGCTATTATTATTATTTGCCGTGGCGCTCCGGGGCGACTTACTGATGTTTCAGGTGATGTATTCACTTTTCAGCTGTAGGAAAACCCGGAAAACCTACAGCACCACCTCGGGTGGTCGGTGTGCACTCCAAGCTAGCACGAGATTGGCATCTAGACAACTCACAATACACTTGCTTTTCAACAAGGCATGCGGTCGCCTATCGATCCGATATAAAGTAGTTGAGAAAAATTCTCGTACCTACATCGGACTCGAACCGACTATCGCTATGCTGGAGTTTCGAACGGCCTGTGCCTTAGACCGCTGATCCACCGACCGACCGACTGCAACGTCTGTATCCTCCATGGTGAAATAGAGGCAAATGTTTGTACCACACTTGCTTCAAGTGTTAATTCTTCAAATATTCGTTACACCGTGTAGCAGAAACGTTTGTCGAACTTTATGACTCATATGTTTTGGTCCAGCGTTGGAGCCAATTTTCGACGCATCGTGTAGCGCCGGCTTTAGCTAGGCATGCGACGACGCGAACTCATCGGCCGCTGTGACGTCACTTTACAACGGTCGCTCATTGCGTGCTCTGCAATCGTGTCTGTGTCAAAACTGCAGAAACTAGAAAATCGATTATTATGCCAAAGTCTTTGAATACAACTACTAATGCACCAAAAAATTTATTTTTTATTGTTCTTTTCGAATCTTAAAGTCGAAATAATGGATGCAAATCATGAAGAGAGCTGATTCACCCGGAGTCAAAATTTGTGTAGTATATGCAGTACACGTAATGAACGTAAAATAAGTACTTTGAACAAGAAAACGACTTTTTAAAAACAATTTATTCGTTACAAAAGATTGATCGACTGTCTCTGACAAGAGATACAAAAGGAATGAATTATAAATTTAACACAGTTTGCTCCCAGAGATCCGAGATGAGTAGATTCCTGGAATACTGCCTGGTCAGCGATGCTTCGTCAGAATCTTCTATGGGAATGGGCATTTTGTGGAAACGGTGGCTACATAACTCCTCCCTCCTTAGGACGAAAAAATAAGGGGGATATTTTGTCGGGTTGGAACCATTTCTGCTTCTTGACTATCTTTTTTTTTACTACCTTTGGACTGCACCATCTTGTTATGTTCCATTTCTGATTCAATTTGATTGCCAATATCAGGAATAATATTGATAACATCAGTCCAAGGAGAATACCAGCTATTAGAATACTACTATTTTTCAGATTTCTTCATCGGCTTCAATCGATCCACCATGTTGTTGATTTTATATATTTCATCTATACTGAGCTTGGTGAAGTTTGGTGTTTCGTATAATTTTGGCGATTTTATATTTTCGAATTGGAATTTGGGTAAAATTAGTGGTTCACCCTGTCGAATTCTCACGTCGTTGATGAACTTCTTGTGATTTACTTGAATTTCACAAGTGTGTGGAATTTTGACGAGAATCGGAAGGTTAATTTCCATATATCGATCGGATTTGCATTTCGAAATTATTTTTTCCTCTTCGACTGGGATAATCACAACTTCTTCTTGAGTGACTTGCTCGGTGATTGATTCTGTTAGATTGATTTGGAGTGGTATACAATTCGCAATAATATTTCCTTCAATCAGCTGAGCTGTGCAATGGTCCTCGGAATAATAGTCCTCGGTGCAGTAATACGTTTTTTCCAGCAATGGACGTGGCGTCACCCTAATATAACAAGGTTATATGTTATATTGTTGGCACTTACAACATACAACCTTGTCATAGTAAGGTGACGATGGATTCGATTCGAATTGGATCTTCGAAACTGCTCGTTCCAAATAGGGGTATTTGGGAACGAAAATATGGTGGTTTTGTATGATAGGGTATAGGTGGTAGAATGTGATAATAGGGACATGAATTGCAAAAATCAATTTGGTTTTCAAAAATATTACTTGGGTTCCAAAAAACTGATAGTAAGTCAATAAATTATCGAATCAAGGTATTTCGGAATGTTCATAGATTTTTTCCAAATAACCTAACATTTTTTCCAAATCAGAACTAGATATTATCGAATTATGTAAAGCATTTCATTTTGCAAATGTAATGGCATCCTCTAGATTGTCAATGAATGTTATTATGTTTTGGCAATCCAGAATTATTTGTGAAAGTATTCCTTAAAAGCTAATATAGTCTGTCAGTCCACCTATGGTTTTTGAACTGTCACCTGGAATATTTTCAATCCATTTTCAAGTTTTTCCTGATTTGCATTGAGTATTTGAATAGATTTATTGTAATTATTTATCAATTCTTTTGATAAAGATATTTGCACGTTGATTTCTTGAATTATGCTGTCCTGATTTTGTTCTAAAATCGCGATGCTTTATCATACCGTTTTCCATTATCGGCATCAAGGGTGCGAAAAAGCAATTTATCTATTTTTCCAATGCCATTTATCAGACCTCTTTTTAGACAAATATGGGGTTGAAGGTTTTCTAATTTACCTTTGGTTGTGCTTATAAGATAATCGGTTCTCATTGACAGATTTGCTGATAGACAGTGATAGGATATAGGATCGGTAATATTTTCCTTATTGAAATTATTTTTGATTGACCTAAAATATTTATCTAAATTAATCAATCGATTGATTATTGATCTAGATCAATATAGTGTGAAAATGTATGTTTACTATATACAATTTTAGCATCTCCCAGTTTTATGGGTAGGATAGGGTTGTTTATGGTGGTGATTTGAATGTCTTCAAAATGACAATGTACTTGGAGTACGTGAAGTAGAAGGTACGGGGTCAGTAACTTCATTCTCGTTATTTTCCTGTAACAAAGGTTTTTCGTTAGTCTTGGGTTTTCTAGCTATACTTTTGTGATAGGTTCATTTGTCGGTAATCAGTTTGGTTCCCAAATCTTCGAGAATTTTTGTTTTCTTGAACTTGGGTTTGTCTTTGTGTCGGGCTTTAGTTCGAATGTATGCTACTTTTTGTTTTGTAAAGTCCGGGGGCTCATTTCGTTTTTCATTTCTGTCGGTTATGATTTTTTCTTTAGTTTTTTCGTTTGTCTGTTTTATTGATTGAAACAGTTTTTGGGCGTTTTCTTTGTGATTTTGGACACAATCAGAAATAATAATATGATCATTCAAATCGAATGGATTCGTGTTATTGATATGACCTTTGACTACTTCGAATGGGGTGTATTGGGTGACAGTATGAATTAAATTGTTATAACCAAGAATAGCGCGTTTCATCAGTTGATCAGGTGTGTAGTGGATTCCTTTATCTTTCAAACATCTATAATGTTCGATCAATGTCGAATGAAATCTTTCAACCGGAGAATTGGAATTGCTATTTTTGGGTGTTGTGAAATGGAGTTCGATTCGATCGATTTTGTAAAAGTTTTCTAAATCCTGATTTTTGAACTCTGTGCCTGAGTCGACGGTTATTTTGTGGAGAAATCCATGATGAGTGATAAAATTCATGAGATTTTCTACCACTAATACTTCAGTTAAAGCTTTTAGATACCCTCGGCTCGGCTCGGCCATATCGAGAAAAAGAATCAATATTTGTCGAAAAATTCTCATTCGAAATTTTGAATTTGTCGATGCTAATGTGTTCCAATGGGTGAGATTGAATTTCACTATCTGTGGGTTTCGATCATATTTGTTTTTTGGCAAGTTTTGCAATTATTGATATACTTTTGTATGTCGTCTGCCATTCTTGGCCAATAGAACCTTGAACTGAGGGATAGCTTCATTTCGTTGATACCTCTGTGACATGTTTTTTTTCACATGATGAAAGTTGAGTTTTTCTTTTGGTTCATCTAGGGTTTCCACATCGGTAAGAAATGTAGGACAATAAACTATTTTGAAGGATGAATTTTTGAATAAATTTTGTAAAACGGTACTAAAGATTCTCAACAAGGCGGGGATTTTAAAATGCGTGGCATATGTGTATTTTGGGTTTATATGTTCTTTGAGAAATTTGACGATGTTTTAGTTCATATTTTTATTTTGAATTGTTACGTATCATCGAAAATTTTCGAAAACTTGTTCCATTCTATACTTAGTCTTATTTATAGCAATGATGACTTGGTTTTTATAAGTATTGACTGGGCGTTATGAAATGGAAATGATACATATAGGGTCTTCAAGGGAAGTGTGGACCGTTTCTGGGTCGGAATGGTTTTCATTCTCTCTTGGTGGTACAATACGAATATCAGATCTTAGGTTGTATGGCTGGGGGTTCTAGAATTTCTTGGAGAACATTTTCTTCCAAATTAGGAAGTTTTTCGAAGTTTGTCACAAAATCTGCAATCAGTTCATTGAAATCGCCGGAGTTGTTTGTACAGATGAGTTTCAAGTGCGTTCAGGTCAATATCGTGGGGATTCCTAGAAAGGGAGTCGGCTGCTTGATTGCATTTGCCTTTTTTATATTTTATTCTTCAAGTTTTAGGCGCCATCGCACTAACCTAGAATTTGGTTCCTTCAGTGGAAAAAGCCACTGAAGAGGTTTATGGTCTGAAAATATCGTGAACCTTTGTCCAAACAAGTATGATCTGAAATATTTGCAGCTCCAGACGATAGCAAGAAGCTCTTTTTCGATAGTCGAATAGTTGACTTTCGCAGGGTTCAGTGTTCTCGAGGCGTAACATATGGGGTGGTCATTTTGGGATAATATGGCACCAATGGCGTAATTTGAAGAATCTGTGGTCAATTCGAATGGTTTTTCGAAATCGGGATAAGCTAGGACAGGTTCTGAAGTGAGAATAGTTTTACAGATGTTGAAACATTCCATAAATTCAGTAGTATGTTCTACTTTCTCATTTTTCTTCAGACACTTTGTCATTGGTTTCGTCACCTTGGCGAAATTTTTAATGAATTTTCTATAGTGTCCCAATAATCCCATGAAGAATTTTATATCCGTTGGAATGGAAAACTTTTGGATAGCGATTATTTTCCTACTATTAGGTTTAATGCCCTCAGGTGTTTTTACGTGGCCTAAGAATTCCACTTCTTTCCAGAGAAATTTGGATTTATCCAGCTGGATTTTCAGGCGAGCTTCGCTTAGTTTTGAAAATACTAATTTCAGGATTTGAATGTGCTCTTGGAGTCCAGTACTGAAAATAATAATGTCGTCCATATACACCATGCAAATTTTATTTTGCAGGTATTTCAGGACTTCATCCATCGTACGCTGAAAGCTACAAGAAGCGTTCTTAAGGCCAAATGGCATTCTTAAGTACTCGTAATGGCTTTGCTCCACGTTAAAAGCGTTTTATTTCGATTGAATTTTGGGCCATCTCGATTTGGTGGAGTAGTAGTAGTAGGTGTAGGGTGGCCGCAACTACAGCCAGGCAAGTAGGCCCTCATGGGCCCTTTTTGCTATCCCTTTGTCCCCTCATTCATGACATGCTCTTAAAATAACCTCTTTCTTTTCGAAATCATTCCTAATACATATATGTGTGTATGTGTGGGTGCTTGTCAAGGGAGCGAGTTCTTTCAATCTGTCCATTCGTGGAAGTCCTGGTAGGGCTAGTTCTCAGTCGGGCGGTGCGGCGGCCGAGGGTGAATCTATCACCAACTACCAGACCCGCAGTATCCGGTTCGAGGCCCCTCCTCGGCTTTCATTCGAGACTAGTTCTCTAGCTCTTACCGCGAGTTCCTGTCATTCACCTCCTTGTGAAAGTCCTGGTAGAGCTGGCAATTCATTCACCGGCTACCAGTCCCACAGCACCCAATTCAAGGCCCCTCTTTGGCTCCCACCGAAGACCAGATTTTCCAGTTCCCGCAGCAAGTTCCTTCGATCCGCCTCCTCGTGAAAATGGTAGGGCTGGTTCTCAATCGGACGGAGCGGCGGCCGCGGTAGATTCATCACCGGTTACCAATCCCGCAATACCCAATCCGAGGCCCCTCCTTAGCTCCCACTGAAGGCAGATTTTTCAAGTTCTCGCATCCCTCTGTAATGCGTGAGTGGGTGTGTGTATTAAGTGTCGGGGAAACATGTGTGGTTTTGACGTCGGTGTACGGTAAGCTAGGGCTCACGGATCGCTACTCCCGTTGGCTGCAACGCCTCAGCCACCCTTGGGGACGATTTGGTGGAACCCGCTAGACAAATCAAGAGTTGTAGAATACTGTTCTTTTCCGAGCTTATCCAAAATGCCAATAATATTGGGAAGTGGATATCTATCACCAATCGTTTTTTCATAGATTTTTCGATAATCCACAACTATGCGCCATTTTTATTCACCGGAAGAATCAAATTTTTTCGGGACTATCCATATAGGGGAGGACCACTTGCAAAAACTAGGTCTTATGATATTTTTCTCAAGCATCTCAATTATTTGACGTTGTACCTCTTGTTTATGTACATACGGGTACTTATAAGATTTTGTGTGCACCGGTATCTCGTCCGTTGTCTTTATTTCGTATTTTATTTTGGAAGTGAATGTCAAATCGTCATCTGGTTTGTAAAAAAATTCCGAAAATTTGTTACAGACTTTCACTATAGCAGATTTTTCTTCCGAGTTCATGTAGTCTGTCCGAATCAAGTCTGAAATGTGGGGGATTTTCGTATTTGAGTCCGATTTATTCAAGTCTGTCGGAATTGTGGAAGGAATCTAAAGTGTATATTTCGTAAATTGATGGTCCGAATGGTTTGACAGGGATCGGCTCTCGCAACGTTACAGAAATCGTTTCATTTGTTGGATTTTGAATTTATATAGGGGCGTATCCATTTTTGGAAATAGTCACTATTTGTGGAATGAAATGCTTATTGATTGAACCTTCGATTGTCAAAATTTCTCCCTCGTATAAACTAACAAGTATATTTTTCACAGTTCTTTCTTGAGGGTTGACTGAGAACGAAAAGCTAGACTCTGTGGGTTGTCTGAATTCAAATGGTATATCAGTGTGATTTCCGATCAATTTTTTATTGATGAAATCAATGTTCAAATTCATATTTATCAAATCTGTTAGTCCCAATACTCCGTCAAAATATTCGTGAAGAACGAACAAAATTAAATTGATTTCATAGTTTGTATTGAATTCGGAAAATGCCGGTATTGAGGCTTGATATCTTACATTTTGACTTCCCAAAGCTGTTTTGATTATTGTATCAGACTGATATATTTTGTATGGATAGAATTTTTCGATAATTGAGGGTTTTATTACTGATCTAGAACTACCTGTACCGATAAGTAATTTCAATTTTGGGTGCCTAATTTCAACATACGGGAGAGCATTGTTGCTAGAAAGGTTTATTTCAGCTAGGTGTATTGTTCATCTGGTTGGCTGAAAAATGTCCGTTTCGGTCAGGTTTGTGTCGTCATCGTTTTGATTTTGGGAATATGATTGTTGAAAATTGGTGTTTGGGTCAACGTATGGGTTTTGATCAAGGTAATATGCGGTTTGATCGTCTTAATTGAAATTTTCGCTAAACATTTCGTCATGATCGGGAATTGGTTCTTCGTATTCGTTCGAGAATAATTCTTCCGAAATGAAATTGGGTTTTTGGTGCGATTGGAAAAATCGCTGATTGTTTTGGAAATTATTTTGATTTCTGAAATTCGGCCTGGGTTGTAAAAAAGGTCGATTAGATATCCTAATGAGGTTTCTGGATGTTCCGGTTTCGGTAATTGATTTTCAGGAATTTGTTTGGGTTTGAATACATTTTGGGGAGGTCCGAAAACTACCCGATTAGTTTGGTAACTTTGAGGAGGTTGTTGTCTTGGTTGTATATTTCTGGGCCAAATAGGCCTTGTAGAGAAGTGGGGATTGGAGAAATTTGTATTATTTTGATAAGGTTGCTTCTGCAAGTAACTTGGTCTCTGCATTTGAGCATTGTTTGTATGTACATTGGGTGTGTAAGTCTGTCTGATTTTTGTAGAACTGAATTTTGGCTTGAAGTTTTCGTGTAAATTACCATTTATTTTTTTAAAATTTTCATATTTATTTACATACGCCATTGCGTCTTCTAAGCAAGCAGGTTTCTTGAGATGCATATTGTTCCTCAAGACACCTGTTCAACCTGCAATGAATGTACTAAGTGCGACTTTATCATAGTGAGAAATCTGATAAATTTTTGCGTCTTGATTTAAATTTGAATCTTCACTCATTCTCTGGACAACACTACTTCTTAACAATTGTAGCATACTTCCAAAGCTTAGCAAGTCTTCTCCTTTATGGAGTCGACTTCTGGTTGATTCAAGTACTAAACAGTCTAAATCTCTACGGTCCGAAAATCACTGATTAAGAGCATTTTTCAGGGAAGCCCAAATATTGAGTTCGGCCCTGTTTCCTACCATTCATTCTGCTTTCCTTATAAATTTTTCTTGAATACACTCCAGAACATGGTCATTAAGAATTTGATCGTTATAAGTTTTATAGGTATTGATCAAATTATCACACCTATCAATAAATCCATTCATAGTATTACTATCACCATCGAATGGTTTGATATTATTTAATCTAGATTTAAAAATATTCCAGTTAACGATCTGGGGTTGAATTTGTTCGACTGGTTGAACCATATTGAATGCTATTGAATTTTCAATATAAGAATTTGATTCACCGCAAGCTGAATTTTCTCCAAATCATAAATTCAATCTATTCAAAATCTCATCAATATCGCTCATAAATATGTTTCTTTATTTGAAGTTTTTCTTAAAATTAATCGTCTTGAATAGACAGCAATTCGTTCGCGATGAACAGCCCTAAATATCTTTACCGAAATCCTTATTCAGAGGGTTCAGTAAAGGCAAAGAATATTTGGCACCTACAGGTTTTTTGAGTATCCAAATCCGTGTAGTATCCAGTTCCCTCCTCGTTGATTCTGCGTAACCTTCCAGGGGTTGAGTCGTCAACTTGTCTGCTCGTTAGGGAAATCCTCGATGGATTGTGTTCGATTTGTACTTAAGGGTTGAAACTCCACGACGCGGGAAAAGTTCTTCTTACGCACTGCACAAATCCTACCACGACTGCGCCAATTAAGTACTTCGAACGAGAAAACGACTTTTTAAAAACAATTTATTTGTCACAAAAGATTGATCGACTGTCTCTGACAAGAGTTACAAAAGGAATGAATTATAAATTTAACACAGTTTACTCCCAGAGTTCCGAGATGAGTAGATTCCTGGAATACTGCCTGGTCAGCGATGCTTCGTCAGCATCTTCCATGGGAATGGGCATTTTGTGGAAACGGTGGCTACATAACTCGTAGGTCTAAGTAATATTTGATGGAGGATGCATTTTTTGTAATTTATGTGGGTCAAAGGTTGTTGAATTTTTTTTAATTTTATGGTGTTTGTTTGCTAGAGATAAAGTTGGCTATTCAGCAACAATCACCAAAGCACAATAATTCGAGAAGAAAAAGAACAATACAGTTAAAACGAAATATTTGAAAAGGACAGAAACTAAAATTGTCATAACTTCAAAACTACTGGCTTGATTTGAATGAAACACAATCAGGTGTATTTCTATACATTTAGGCTACACGGTCATACAGTTTCAAATCATTCAACAGACCCAGTTACGTTCTTCATTATTGTTCCAACTATCAGCGATTAATTGCATATTTATATTATGATACACTTGATCAGTAAATTTTCTGAAAATTATGGATGTGGTCAGTGGATAAATTAATGGATATAATGCCATGTTCAGATATATTAGGTTTATTTACAACTGCTCTACAGTATCATTAGTAACATAATGAATTAAAGTTTTTGAATCACCACAACATCTAGTATAATCACGAACAACTTGATCCAAACCATACATATTAAATATTGTTTTTAGTTTCAGCTCATAATATTCGTTAATAAAAAAAATTAAATTAAAATCACAAATCAGTACACATCATTTACCATCAGTAAACATTTCCACCACATCTTCTGGGGCATCAATTGAAAGAGGCTTACTGGAACTTGGAGATCTATAAAGACCCCCAATGTTCCATTGATTATTACCTATTTCGAAACAAACGCCAATACACCATGTCGATTATACGAGTTTTACTTGACTTAGCTTCAATAGTGAAAATCATTTATTGAAAAACATTTATTGGTTCATTACTCCAGCCAAACAATAAAATTCTGGGTGTGAGTTACAGTTTACAATTCAAATTAAATAAGAAAAATAAGAATTAGGACCTAAATATTTTAAAATAAAGCCGAAAATAAAAATTTCAGAGCTATAAAATTATTTCAGTATACAGGAACTCCTGAAGCGAATATAAAGCCTTAGTGCATAGAAATTCTTGTAATTTATTCCTTAGTTGGTAGGGAGATTTCTTAAATGAATAGGAAATTTAATCCAAATCTTTTCAATTGAAAATCAACATCTTTTTATATGAATGTGAAGTTGGTTTTATGTAGTTTTAAATTGTCTATATGTCTTGTGGTGTATCGATATTGAAATGAATTACCATTATCCTTTCGGCACGGATGGGCGGGTTTTGAAGCTCCTGTACGTAGGCCTTTTACTCTGGACACTTTGTGCACCCACAGGTTTGGCCTTGGTTGGAAGCACTGAAGGAGGTTCCTTCAGCCGTAGTTTTGGGGGTATCTTGGGAGGTTCCCCCGCTAACTTGTGTTCTCGGTTACTCTAGTTCATTTTTCTCGGGTGACTGCCTTCGCATTGCGGGTTGCACCTTAGAGTCACCCTTTGGGTTCCTCGGTTCGGCGTCCTCGGGATTGTTGGCCTAGCTCCCATCGATGTATCTCAGAGTGTTTTTGGGCATACCTTCGGTTCCTCTAGTTGCATTTTCTTGGGTTCCTGCCTCCGCTTCAAGGGTTGCACCGCAAAGGCACCGTTTGGGTTCCTCGGGTCAGCACTCTTAGGGCCTCTTATATTCCTCATTTATGCCAATGACCTGATCTTACTGCTACATAACTTACAGTTTGCCCATGTAGTATCATATGCAGATGATACGAATATTCTTATAAAGGTCCCTGAATCGCGTGAACAACTTTCAGAAATGACAATAAAGTAGGTGAATGGTCCAAAAAGAACAGCCTAAAACTGAATACGCAAAAGACAACTGTAATGAAATTTAATCTCCGTG
Source organism: Chrysolina americana (assembly GCA_958502065.1). Taxonomy (NCBI): domain Eukaryota; kingdom Metazoa; phylum Arthropoda; class Insecta; order Coleoptera; family Chrysomelidae; genus Chrysolina; species Chrysolina americana. The sequence goes on along the minus strand of OY293410.1, from coordinate 52,284,721 downwards.
GAAAACTAGACAATTTCATTATTTTTAGTGAAGATGAAAGGAAAGTAGATCCATCTGAGACTACCAAGTTGCTAGCAATAATCTTGGACTATAAAGTTACTTGGGAGCCCCATATTGTTTCACTTTGTAGTAACTACGGATAAATTGTTATGCATTGAAATTTCTTTCGAGTCACTGTCACTCCGGAGTACTGTTAACTCTTTACTATGCAAATATACACTGTCACCTGAGATATGGCATACTGAATAGGGTTATATCTACTTGTCAATAGATTATTTGTTCTTCAAAAATTCGCAGTGAGGACTATTGCTGGCTTGAGGAAGAAAGATACATGTAGAAATGCTTTCAAAGAGTTTTATATACTAACACTCAAGTGTATACCGGGTGGCTACGGAAGTATTGCCTACGGAATATCTCAGTTATTGTATGAAGTAGGTTTGTGAAATTTGGAGCGTCGATATAATGATATAAGAGCTAGAATTTGAGCATATTGACATGTCGAAGTTAACTTGCGGTCTGACCGGAAGTAACATCAACTTTCTTATTTTAAATGGAAACCCTATTTTTTTTTCTTTTCGCTTTATTCAGCATTCAATTCCCTTTCTAATGACATATCACAAGTTGGTATCTAACCAGAAACCAGATCAGAAAAAATTATTATTGAAATTCACCGAGTAGGCCGTGGAAGCAAAATGAAAGCCAAAAATTGAAAAGTTGGCTATGGAAACCATACGTCACTTGATAACAGTTGCTACTACTGTGATATTTTATTTTCATTCGTCGGCGTTATAAAAAGCCGCCAAAAAAAAATATTGGAAAAATTGGGAAAAAAACAATACTCTGTAGGTCCATAACTTAAATAGGAACATACAACTTTTTCTTGCCTGTACTATTCAGCTTAACCATTCCTTTCTAATGATATAATAGAAAGTAATTTTTTGAAATGAAATACCAAAAAATCCAGTTATTACTCTTCAAATAACAAAACAACAGATTATCGCCATACGCAAAAATAACATTAAAAATAATGTGGAATGATAAATCATATCCTGTAGATTCTAGGTTAAATAGGAACATAAACGTACTTGGTCTGTGCCATCGTCCATAGATATTCTAATATCTACCTATGGACGATGTTTGTGCTATTCAGAATAATCATTCCATTGCAATAATCATTCGAACCAAAATTTTAACAAGTAGGCTGATTAAGATGTATTTTGGAATGAAACAAAAAAGAAACGAGAGCTCTCACGAACGCTGCTATCCAATTTTGACGTTCGAAGTAGTGTTTTTGATTCTGCCATTTTAAAAGGGTTTGGAAATCGAAATCAGTAGTGGAATATTCAAAAAATGCCCCGTTATTCACGAACCGAACAAATTGACATGCTTCTCATTTATGGTGAATGTTTAAAGAATTCTTATGCCGCTGAACGATTGTATTTAGAGCGATATCCAGGGAGGCAGCAACCGTCAAGAAGGTATTTCCAGTGGCTTGAAGAAAAATTAAGAACTGAGTCTGATGTTCACGAAGACCAAGAAGCATTTGTTATTAATGAGGAAACTGAAATTAATGTATTAGCTTAAGTACAATATGATAAGCACAATTTCCTCAAGGCAGATTGGCGCCGAATTAGCTATAAGTAAGGACTCTAGTAAAATTTTGAAAAAACATCTATTTAAATCCTTAAAGTATCAGTTGCATCAACATTTGTATGAAAATGACGGTGAAAGGCGCCTGGAATATTTTAATTGGTTTCTTCGACAAAATGCTGAGAATCACCTATTTTACTATTATATCTTGTTTACGGACGAGTCAAGATTTACCAACAATGGATTATTTAACAGGAATAATACAAGGTAGGTACTGTACTTTATTTGGATTATTGTTGATAGTCGAAGTGTAAAGTGCTAAAAGTGTGAACGGTCTTTTGTTTCAGGTACTGGGCGATAGAAAACGAGCACCGGTTTCGACAAGGTGGCTTCCAGGAGAGATTTGGTGTGAATGTTTGGGCAGGAATAGTTGGAACTCATATTGTTGGCCCCATTCTTTTTCAAGGCCAACTAACCGGAGAGAGATACTTTAATTTTTTAACGAATGAAATTTCGGAATTCATTAACAACCTACCAGCGGAAATAACTGAGAGAATGTACTTCCAGCAAGATGGCGCCCCTTTGCATAATTCAAGAATAGCGAGCAATTATCTTCAAAATCGCTTTCAAGAGAGACTTATAACAACCGATGGTCCAGTCAGGTGGCCACCAAGGTCACCTGATCTTACTCCGTGCGACTTTTTTCTATGGGGTCATCTTAAAAATAGGGTGTATTCCACACAGCCTACAACTCTACATGAGCTAGAAGTAAAAATTCGTAGAGCTTTCCAAGATATCACGCCCCAAATGTTGAGAAACGTTTTACATGAAAATATCACCAGAGTCAATAAATGTATTGACGCTGAGGGAATGCATTTCGAACATTTGTTTTTAATTTATTTTATCTTTAATCCTATCAATTTGAATTTTTTTTTTTTCGATAAATCTGTTTTTTTGTTATTTGAATAATAATAATTGGATTTTTTGGTATTTCATTTCAAAAAATTACTTTCTATTATATCATTAGAAAGGAATGGTTATGCTGAATAGTACAGGCAAGAAAAAGTTGTATGTTCCTATTTAAGTTATGGACCTACAGAGTATTGTTTTTTTCCCAATTTTTCCAATATTTTTTTTGGCGGCTTTTTATAACGCCGATGAATGAAAATAAAATATCACAGTAGTAGCAACTGTTATCAAGTGACTTATGGTTTCCACAGCCAACTTTTCAATTTTTGGCTTTCATTTTGCTTCCACGGCCTACTGGGTGAATTTCAATAATAATTTTTTTCTGGTTAGATACCAACTTGTGATATGTCATTAGAAAGGGAATTGAATGCTGAATAAAGCGAAAAGAAAAAAAATAGGGTTTCCAATTAAAATAAGAAAGTTGATGTTACTTCCAGTCAGACCGGAAGTTAACTTCGACATTTCAATATGCTCAAATTCTAGCTCTTATGTGATTATATCGACGCTCCAAATTTTACAAACCTACTTCATACAATAACTGAGATATTCCGTAGCCACCCGGTATACAGGCCGTTTCTTTTATCATGTGGTAACATTCCTATATTCTAAATCGTAATAGATACAAAGACGATTAAATGGGGAAAAAGGTAACTATTGTGGTGAGCAGTAATTTGGTCATAGAAAATTTACGGGGATTCCCGCCCTTCCCAACTTATACAGGGATCAGGTATAACTGAAAATGCTGTTTTCGGTTTTTTACGAATAGAATTGTTATTTCAGAAAATATAAAAAAATGAAAAACGAAAGTTTTATTGTATTCAAAATGTACTAGAACTACGTAACGATAAATTTTTAATCAAACGTTTCGTGTCAACACCGCCATCATCAATTATTTTTGTCAAATAAGGACCTGTCTATTTCATCACAAATATTGATAAAGCGATAAAATCACAATTCAGTGGTATATCACACTCGACATTTTTATAACGTTTCATATAAAATAACTAGCATCATCAGTGACAACAATTTTTAATTAAGGTCCTGTCGTTAGTTTGTTTATGAATTCCACAGAATCAAACGCTTCGATTTAAAAATTATCAGTGACGTTTTGAATGAATGTATCTATGAAAATTGTATTTATACTATAAAAATTCATAAAAGATTTCTGCAGTTTCAGAGACGAACGATAGCAATTTACCCCATAAATAAACTCACTTAAGAGGAGAATAAATCAAACAGAAAAACAATTTATTTCGTAATGAATTTGTGGAAGAAAATAAAACCAATACAGAAAAAGAATTCCACATTGACTGCTCGAATTGACGACCTCTTTGTTGAATGCACATAAGTTGTCTGTCCATAAAATTTCTGTGGCAATTTTCTAGCATGATGGTTGTAATGCTATTACATGCATCTCTTATTTTCTGTTTGAGATGGTTGACATCGGTACTAGGTGTCGAAAAAGCTTTATCCTTTATGTATCCCCCGACAAAAAAATCCAAAGGAGTAAGGTCTGGGGATCGAGCTGGCCAGGCAATTGGACCATTGTTTCCAATCCACTTTGTTGGGAATATTGCATCTAAATGTTCCCTTACTATTGCTGCATTATGGGGAGGTGCACCGTCTCGTTGAAAATATTGTATTTCACGGTAGGTGCTTAATGGCAATTCATCTAAGTAGCCATCAAACTCATTGGATGAAAAATTCAATTACATTTCACCATTCAAATGCTCATCGTAAAAAAAGGACCTAGTATGTTTTTTCCCAAAATTCCCAACCAAAAATTTATTCCGAACCTCTCCTGGAAATTGGTTTTTCTATGTAAATGTTCATTCGTATTATTCCACCTATAATGGATGTTTCTGTTAAACCAACCATTGTTGGTGAATTTTGATTCGTCCGTCCATATTATTTTTTTACAAATATTTCGAACTTCCCTATTTCTACGTCTTAACCATTTCGCAAATCGTACTCTCCTTCCGTAATCCCTTTCATTAAGGTATCCTATAGCATTTGTATTTTTTCTTTTTCAAAATATTTCTGGTAGATTTTACAGATATCCGAAGTTCGTTGGCAATTTCTCGTAAAGAACAATCTTGATTAGAAATATTTTTGTAACTGACCAATCCTATATTTAAAAAGACGTTATTTTTCACTTTTTAGTCTTTATATGGTAATATTTGCTTACCCAAAACATTTATTTGGTTCCTTATACTTCCAGTAACAACACATTTTCTAGTTTTATTTCTATCAAATGCACCACAGTCTCTCAAATTTCTTTCTTATCGTCTAAACATTTGAATGTTTGGAATGCGACGATTCGGGTATAGCTCACCATACATATTTCTTGCCAAAAGAGGATTTCTATTTGATTTTGCATAAGTAAATAGCATATCGGTCCTTTCGTCAATGGAATACATCTTTAATATGTAACCGAGTGCTTAAATGTCTGACAGTTCTTAACAGATATCAACAACTCATTTATTTTTCCTGCCATAGAAATCAAGCAAAGACTACGTCTTTAAATATGGTAAAAGAAGTGAGATGCTATTTAATTGTACTAAATTAGACAACACTTGTATTTTGATCAAGAACTGATATTTTCATTACTTCCAGGATTGGGAATTATGAAAATAATCCGTGTGAAAATTGATACAAGAGAAATCAGCCTTGAATCAAGGATTACTGTAATACAAAAATCACCAAAAAGGAAAAATACGAATGTTCGTTGTGTTGGGGTATCTTCTTATCGAAAGTATTGGGTAATGACTGAAGTATCCTAATAGTTGAATGAGTTTTGAAGAAATCAAAATAATTTACAAAAGAACTAATGACAGGACCGTAATTAAAAATTGTTGTCACTGATGATGCCAGTTATTTTATATGAAACGCTATGAAAATGTCAAATGTGATATACCACTGAATTGTGATTTCATCGCTTTAACAATATTTGTGATGAAATAGACAGGTCCGTATTTGAAAAAAATAGTTGATGGTGGCCGTGTGGACACGAAACGTTTAACTAAAAATTTATCATTACGTAGTTCTAGTACATTTTGAATACAATAAAACTTTCCTCTTTAATTTTTTTATATTTTCTGAAATAACCATTCTATCCATAAAAAACCGAAAACAGCATTTTTAGTTTTCCCTGTATAAGTCGGTAAGGGCGAGAGTCCCCGTAGATTTTCTCTGACCAATGTACTGCTCACCACAATAGTTAAATTTTTTCCCATTTAATCGTTTTTGTATCTACGGTTTAGAATATAGCAATGTTACCACATGATAAAAGAAACGGCCTGTATATACATGAATTGTGCATATATGTTTACAAAAATCATGGCAAATTTAAGAATTGTCCACAATATACCTATAACACAAGAAATGGGAGTATTCTTGTACCAGATGAATATCGTATAACATCATATCAGAAGTCGCATCTTTTCATGGGTTGTAAGGTGCATAATAAGCTTGAAAAGTATATTAAGGAAGCCTCCATATACACATTTTCAAGTCTCGGTTGAAAAAATACTCTATCGATAAAACGGTTTACACACTTGATGAGTTCTTTATGTAATATTCTATATATTTAGTGTATTTTATTTTTATTGGATATTATTGTATTTTGCATTTTCCTTCGTGTACGCTTCAGGATTATTTTCTTTTTTTATGTTAATGTATTGTGCATTCTGTTTTTATCAATGCTTTATGATGACGTTTTCTTTGTTACATTTCCATTGTGTAATGTCCTTATACTCTGTGTATGTTAAACAAAGAAATAAATTTATTATTATTATTATTACTCTCGGGCTGGGCTCCCCTCAAATGGGTCTCAGAAGTCACTGCTTCGGTTTCCCTTATAGGTGGTTTCAGGGGTCCCTTGGGAGGTTTCCCTGATAACTTGTGTTTTGAGCGTACCTTCGGGTTCCTCTGGTTCCCTTTTCTTGAGTGTCTACCTCCGTACCTAGGTACAGTTTATAGCTCAAAGAATCAGTTCGCTCACTTGGCGTCTGCACTTTGATTTTTTTGTGCACGTTTGTGCATTGCGCAATCTGATCTTATCCCTCGCGCATACAGGCGCTTACAATTCATACAATATTCAACATTAAGAAGTAAACACTGCTGGAACTTAAAAAATAAGTACCTAAACAGTGGATGTTCTGACCGTGTTGAGTTCTGATTTTTTTATTGCAGATTATTGTTTTCAATATCATTCATAAAATATATGCTTTATGGAGTGACTATTAAAAAATTGCTAAAAATCTAGAAGGTTTGAGGAAAATAACGAATTTTGTGACAAAACTTCAAATGGCGAAAAAGTTTTGTGGTTATTGATCTGACTTTTTTCAAAATTGGGTAGGAGTTTGTGAGGAAAATATTACGTATTTTTTCGTTAATTTCAAGATGTCGGAAAAGTTTTGCGATCAATGTTCTAGCTGACGATGACGTATCGAAATTAAATATCCAGAATCTTAATTTGATATTTATATAAGTTAATGAATTTGAGCAAGATGAGAAATTTCATGCGACACGATTCATTTCATTATTAGTGATTACCACACTCTAGTTATAGTAATTTTACAGGAGAAAGTATTTTAATTTTCCATTCACATTTATTTAAAGTTTTTCGAAACACTGAAAAAGATTCATTTTTCCAATGTCAGGATCTTGAATGAAAACCACGTAGTCCTGAAGAATGTGGTAAACCAAATGGTTCTTATATGGATCCAGAAAAATAAACAAACGGTTCGTAGATATTGGGGTAGATGCAATAAACAAACACAAATTCCCTATTTCATCTATTATAAACATTATAAATAACTATATACATACTAATTATGTTTTAAAATAGTCAGTTTCAGATCTTTTTTTCATCTATATCCTGATGTAGGAATTTAATAGTATAATAAATACAAACTCTCGTAAACAGTGACAATAAGTAATCTTTTGGGAAGTCTTGACAAGGCTTACAAAAATCAATTTTAAAAGACAATCTTCAATATTTTGTCCAATACCTTCTTTTGTGGCCAAATTTTCAAAAAGTTCACAAAAACAGTTTTCAAGGACATGTATATATTGAAAAACAAAAATTATATTAAGCATTTTTGAGTTGCCAAATGTATCATTATTGGCATTCGGATAATCCCTGTGAAAACTGTGAATTGTGGATTCGTTTGAGTCAGCTTGTTCATTGCCATATTCCAAACATGTTTTGCACTTGTGTTTTCCTAAAAATTTTTTCAAAATACTTTCCTCAACATAAACGAAATCAGTTTTTATGTTATATTGAGGTTGGTACAGTCGTTTTTACTTCTACTCTGAGAGAATTGAATTGACGTGGTTGTTGAGTCAAAATCGCGGTTGTTCCTTCGGAATTATCCAAATAGCTAATTGCAAAATTTTTTCAAATGTCCTTTAAAATTGTATGGGTGTAGGATTCCCACAATTTCCACTTTGGTGCCTGATTTTGTAAAAAAAAAATTAAATAGGCCTGAATAATTTTTCTTTTATGGATTTTGTTTTCCTTCCAAACATCCCACATTTGCAAAAAGGCCAAAATTGACAATTTACACAAAAAAAATCGTCTCTTTGGTTATATTATTGTTTCGTTGGACAACAAAGTGATTCATAGAACGCCAACACGACCTAGGGTTGCAATATAGAGGCACCCTTAGGGTTTTTCAGGTCAGCGCCCTCGGTACGGTCACACGGTTGGCTTGGCTCCCGTCGAATGGTTCCAGAGGCCACTTTTGCTGGCGTAGTCTTTTAGCCACCTTTTACGACAGGCAGACTTTACCTGTAATCAGTTCTCTCCAGTTCCGAGTCCCTAGGGGCTTGAATTACCATTTTGAAACAAATCCTGATTTTTCTTGACAAACATTACCGATTTCAGAATAAACAGGCTTGCTGCCGTCAGTATTTGTTTCACGAATATGTTTTTGCAAGTGTCACGAGGACCAAGACCAAAAATACCCCTTGAACATCTTTTCTGGAGAACAGAGCTGCCGTGCTAAGCATAAAGGGCGTATCTGCTGTTTTCTTGTTTTCGAAAAAATCAGATATGACATTTTTCATAAACTCATATTATTGGCTAATTTTCAATTTCTACATCCAAATCTAGTGAGATAGATGTAAAACGTTGCAGACAAACCAAAACAGTCCTAAATTCGCCACTCACAAATTTTTCAGATACGCCTTTTATGCTTAGCACGACAGAGAGCCTCTATTAAAATTCACAAAATTACCCCAGAAGATCATTCCATTAACAAAACAATTCTGAATTGCAAATAAGCATCATCGATATTTTTAGTGATCCAGGTTTCACCAAGAAAAATTACATAAGGCTTATAACAAGCATTGTTCAAAAGAATATTGACTTTGTGAGCTAAAAAACTACTAACATGATGAAAACTAGGAGAACTAACATAACGACTCTGAATATTAGTCTCTTCTTGTTTTTAGATTATTAATTTCATGGACAGAGTTAATATATTTCATAGTTTTGGAATTATCACCATTTTCTAAGATTATTTTTAATTTTTTTTTAGCATTCCGTTTGCATCTTTGTTTGATCACACCTAAATACTACCAGTTAATTTATTCTTATTGAAAAAACTTGCTTAGCATCCTCTTCTATATTGAAGATCACTTTTACTAATCTTATTTCATTGGGATCGAATTTTTATAGTCTAAATACCTTTACATTACGACCCAGCAGTTGAATATCTGAAAGTGAAATTATGCTTTATCGATTTCATATAGGTTCTCTGTGTCTTATCATTTTTTGTAGACTCACTTATATTTGATATCATAATATTTTTTCTCTGTTTCTTACGTTCTTTCCATTCAGAAATGGCCTCCTCAGTATGAAATAATGATGTATTGTAGCGTCAACGTTGTTGAAGACGATGTGTGAACGGTAATTTTTTGTAGATTGAGGCTTCAATTCTTTTATTCAAATTATCATTTACCAATCGTAATTGCAGTAGTTCACATACAACTTTGTCAAGATTAATTTTCTATTCAGCCACCGAATTGAATATGTGTTGAGTGATTTCTTCAGTTCGGAAAATTCTTTTTCAATATTTATTTTTGGGTCAGTCTCAGATCTGGTATTGGGAAAATTCTTTCTCAATATTTATTTTTGAGTCAGTCTCAGATCTGGTATTGAAGGTGTTTTGACTATTGGGTGACCACAATTTACGTACTCTTTATTATCTCGCTGACATACAACCTTAGCCTGTCTCGCACAGCTAGGATGGTGATATGTTCAACAGAACTCACATTCAAAGGAGAATTTCACACTTTTTCTGCAATGCTCACAAATTTTTATTTAATCTTGGCTATTATCACACATAACATAACAATGAATGAAATGTTAATAAACACGCAATGTGAGTAATCACCAAGTTTATTAACTAATCTGGAATTCTGCCCAAATCCACTGGACTGATATAAATTAGCATTTATCACTTACTTGGTTCAATATTTTTTTGTACCATTTGATTTATCTGATCAGAAGAAAAAAATTAATACTTGAAACTTCTGTTGCAAATTATGCATTTGTTGTTGGGTTTTCAAAAAAAATATTTTTCTAGTAGATGGCTTGTTCTGTGCCTAACAGTTTGATATTAAACAAACTATATAAATCACTCAATTACTCAATATATCCGTCGAGTTTGAAAAAGCACCCATTCAAGAGTTGATTTAACGTAACTACTATTGTTCTTCATTGTACCGGTATAAAATGGAAAAATTATTACCATATATTCTCAGAGATAACAACTATGATTACTTTTGTTGTAATTTTCATATTATATATGCCTCACAAATCTCGATAATCTGACAATGGGTATCTAATACATTTCACTCAGAATAGCCCGAAAAGGATGAGAGCCATCTCTCTTTTTTTACTCTTTTGTATTGTTATTGATTGGTCAACTCATTCATGTTGTCCATGATCATATTGTTACGATTTGTTCAATAATAGGCCGAGCACACAACTAAAACTGTTTATTTCTAACTTCACTAAAAAACATACAACTACTTCACTGACTAATAAAACACTTAGATCTATACAACTAGATAAATATTCCAAACACTTATATACTTCTTCAAAATCTGCCTATCACTTCTTTACAAACTCTTTCCATAAGACTTCTTCCCATAAAACTTTTTTTCGCAAAAGTTCTTCATCCCAGTGAAATGTTTCCCTTTACATACTCAAACCGTGCAACCAGATCCTTCCGGACTCACGATAGAATTCCACCCAAATAATCTTTTCTTGGAAATAATTATCGACAAAGCACCCGCGGAATCGGCTCAGCTAGTGGGCTATTGGACATCAGGTACCTATATTCAGAATTAACTATTTCAATCCATCTTCAAAATATGCCACAAATAAGTCGTTTTCCGAAAATGAAAATTATTGTCGAGTTAATTCGTAGTATGTATAGATGTATGAAACTTGGAATTTGTATTAGTTTTCTTGGCCTGTGTGGGGCAGTGTATGAAAAATTATCAATGGCGGTGACTAATGTGACTGAGAAAGTCCATTTTTCAGTTCAGTTTTGGCCACCGAACATCCAAATTACATCTCAACAAGAAATAAGAGCTCTTTGATTGATGAGCAAATACCGCAAAAAATGGAATAAATCCATTTTCAAAGCATCGAAAACTGTCCATTTTTCAACATTGTTGCATTGATTTGTTCAGCACATCAAGTACTACAACATACCAAATTAACGGAAAGCCATTTCCTATAAGAAAGGTGCAGGGTCCTTTGAAGTTAATGAATATTCCAACCAATTTTGCTTTTTGATGTTGAGAAATAGAATCTGTACTTCGGGATGAAATTTCAAATGATTATTCCAAATTGTAGGGATTTTCGATTTTTTTCTTACAAGTTACAGTAACCAAATTTTCAAAAATATATTGTATTATGAATTCACAGAGATTTTTGTTCAGTTGGCTTGGACACGGACGACTTTAATATTCGATCTACCCTAGTATTGATGAGAGGCAATATTGTCGAAACATGTATGCATGTGGTTATCCCCAGTCGAATGAAGGATAGTCTCTGCTGCATCAATACAAGAAGTACTCTGCGGTATAACCGAGCATAACCTGATTATAAAGTAATTTGAGTGATTCATATAAAAACGCTCTTTTGGATTGTACCTACATTGTTCATCATAACACAATCACTGGCAAATGGGTTTGCTCTCACGCAGCTCTTGCACACCTCAAACTCGTCTAAGATTTATTCTTTAAACTGTTCCATCAGAGCAGGATAGGAATCATAAAAATTAGCAATACCAAAATCTTGCAATGGATTGTTCAACCAATCTAACCTATTAGAATTTTCAAAAATCTGTTTATTAACGTATTATTTATTCGAAGCAGTCTGCATTCGTCCATTCACGACCAAAAGCACCAAGAGATGGTTCAGCTCATCCAGTCAGAGACGGTGGTTCTGATACCCAATACTACCATACAGTTACAGCAGCATCGTCTAATCGTAGCCCGATGACAAAAGTCATGGATATTTTCAGAAATCGATCTCATGTCAGTGTATCACCAGAAGATAGAAAGAAAGTGAGTAAAGATGATTTAGAATATAAAACCTTTACTACATGCACTAGTGATTAATATTAGTCCACAGGGCATTTATATTACTATCTAACCTTGACAAATGGATGAACAGTACCTGATTCCCTCAGGTACAACCAACGAAACCTTTGTAACACCGGGAAAATTTTTAGAGTTTAAAGCCTTGCACCTTTACAGGAGACCCTACTGGTAATTGCTCTAATGCTCTAATTGCTTTAACGATACAGTTCATGAATAGATGTATAAAGGATCCCGCAAGAAACCATATGGGAAATTGACTATTTGCTCTCGGTCAAATTGGCTGGACTTGTATTATGTTGTGCATGGGTGGTAAGAAAAATGTGTAAGTTTAAATGATTTTGTATGTGTCGTTACGGATATATAAGTGGTCAAAGTTCGTAAAAACGTCGTGGGATAGACATACAAAGAAAAAACCTGTTTTGTTGGTTGAAATGAAACAAATTCACGATGAAAATGAATGCATCAAATCACTCGCTAACATGCCCAATTATAATCTAATTTAATGATGGTACATTAGGGTACATAGGAAGCAATTTTGGACAATTCCTTTTCGGTTTAGACACTGTTGTGAAAACATCAAAGTTGGTTTGCTAAACCACAATACTTATTTCAGTTTACAGTATTATTTTTGTCATAGCCTTTGATATCCCTCCTAGTGGGGTGAGTGTACTGAAAGTCTTCATGATACAAAGTATCAAATATCTTCTTCAAAGGTAGAGCAGTAGATTTTTTTTGGTGGAGAGCACACCATCCACATAACGGTTGTGGCAGAGCTCCTCTCAGGTTGTGGTAGTTGCAGCTCCATAATAAATCAAATTTGAGAATTGTACAGCGAACTTTTTGCTTACACATGTGAGACCGAACGTAACCCTGCCTTGTCTGATGGTCTATTTTTATTATTATTATTATTATTATTAGATGGCTAGCCAGCGGCTGAAATGCAGGTAGTTCTGTATAGAACCTTTCTGCACCCCGCTGTCAGGTCTATCTCGTGAGTACTCCGGATCTTTTAATGAACTCCAGGAGATTCCTCACAAGGTTTTCCTGCGGGATGATATCTTCTGCACCGTGGTGTCCGAAGATGTCCATCCTCATGCGAGCCAGAGCTTCGCATTCAAATATTATGTGGGAGTCTGTTTCGTCATCTTCTTCACAAAATCTGCATTTTGTGGACTCTGGATGTATCTCCAACCATTGCAGGTGTTTTCTCAAATGGCAGTGGCCTGTCATCAGTCCTACCACCTTCCTGAGGGAGTCTCGGCTTAGTTCAAGAAGGTGTCTTGGTAGCCGGTCGGTTGGCCCCATCATCATCATTTTTCAGTATTGCCTGAGGCACTGTCCCAGATAGATTGATGATGGTTTTTAACCCATTTCTTTGTGTCCTGCTTGATATCCCCAAACGGGATTCCGCAGGCAGGTTCTGGTCCAATGAGAGTTGTTGCTGCTGCCGCTCTTGCTAGGGCATCTGCGCTCTCATTTCCCTGGATCCCCTTATGACCTGGTACCCAGACTAGTTTTACCCTGTTCTCTGCTCCCAGGTCGTTAAGGTGATGGTGTGCCTCCCAAACCAGTTTGGAAGTGAACCTGCATGAACGCAGGGCTTTAATCGCCGCCTGACTGTCGGAGAGAATCGTTATGGGTTGGTTTCTAGGACCCCTCCTTAGAATCTCTCTCGTGCAGACGGAGATTGCCGTTACCTCGGCTTGGAATATAGAGGCTTGAGTACCGAGGCTTAGGCTGATGTCTTTCCTCGGTCTTTCCCCGTATATTCCAGCCCCAACTCCTTTGCTAGTCTTTGAGCCATCCGTGTACCAGATATGCCCTCTTGACAGCATTGGTATAGCCCTTGATGTTGCTTCCCCATCTTCTATGATGGTAGTGTATGTTCCATCAAAGGAGTATGTTGGAGTCATTTTGTCCGACGGCATCTCAGACGTGTCGATTCTTATGACCTCCAGTATGGTGGAGTGGTCTTATTTATTGCCCCTCCATTGGCCCAGATATTTTAGCCTGGATGCTTCTATCCTCGCCTCCGCTGCAATGTGCAGATGCAGAGGAGGGAGGTTCAGGATTACCTCCAAGCTAATTGTCGATGTGCTGGACATAGCACCAGTGACTCCGAGCATGGCCAGTCTTTGTAAACTAGCCAGCTTCCCCCTGGTTGTCACTTGTTCTACCTTTGGCCACCACAGCAGGGCTCCGTACGATATCGAGGGCCTAACAATTGCTGTCTATGCCAGAGGAACTGTTTGGGTTCAAGTCCCCATGTTTTGCCTAAAGAGCGTCTGGCCATCATTAATGAAGTCCTTGCTCTTATCAGCACTTTTTCCAGATGTTTGTTCCAGGTGAGCTTTGAGTCCATGTGTAGCCCCAAGTATTTCGTCTCTCCTGACATCTGTACACTTTCACCAAAGATTCGAAGAGCTCTGTTGGTCTCTAGGTTTCTTTTCCTGGTGAAAGGAACTATTGTGGTTTTTTGGGGGTTGACCCTAAGGTTCTCCCTCGTGCACCACGTCTGTAGGTCTGTAAGGGCTGATTGCATCAACTCCACACAGACCCCCATGTACTTCCCGTTGACCATTATGACGACATCGTCCGCATAGCCTGATGGTCTAAAATACTGTCGTGTTGATCGTCTGGCTCTCCTGCTGCTCTGGTAAGAAATGACCTCCCCGTATGAAGTAAGTACGTAGCCTAATATCACAAGAAGCCCACTTTTTTGTTTTCCAGGCATACAGCCTTATTAAGGAAAGCCCCTTTTCGATTCAACACCCTTTTTTCTGGTTCTTTTAGGATACAAAGTTCTACACAACTGAAGAGTAATGAAATGCGAAAAAAGTATAAACTTTTGATCATCAAACTTCAAGAATTATATTTCCAATAATGATATCTGAGAATAAAGTTTTCAAACTATCAGATTCTGAAAAGCAAACTTGAGAAAATATCTGATTAAGAACATCTCCAATGTGTAAAGGTCTGAATAGTTTTCAAGGTTAGATAAAATTGAATTGAATTCCAATTACCGGAGTACAACCAACATCAGATCGTCTTTTGAGATCAAGGAGTAGACAGGTAGATTCCTTCCGCAATGTTGTCTTTGCTGGAACAACCCAACGGTCTTCGTTTCACAAATGTGTACTTATTTTCAAAATCATTATACTAACCTAAATATAATTATTTAAGGATTTTGCTGGCACCTATGAAAGCAATTGGATTTCAGGTTCTATGGAAGTTATTCTTCCTGAAAACATAAAAGATCATTCAGTAATAATATTCGATGATGTCACCACATGTGATCAAAACATAATCAAGAATAATTTCTGTTTCGGCCGTCAGACACACAGATTGTTTCTATTTATGCTAAACCTATTCCGCCATTTCCAAGCAACTTATTAGAGATAATGCTAATTTGCTCATAATTTTCCAACAAGACTTAACAAATCTGAAGCATATATATGATGATCATGTTAGTATAGACATGTCCTTGCAGAATTTCAAAGAACTCTGCTCTTACTGTTGGAGAGATAAACTTAGTTTTCTCGTTATCGATAAAGATTGTCCCATAAATAAGGGGCGATACTGAAAGGGTTTCAACACATTTATCCACATATAAACTTCAAGATTGCGAAATGCACTGAGGAAAAAGAGGTAATTAAATTTTTTTGTTAAGTCTGAATGAATAACTGTCATTTTATTTCCTATAACATTCATATACGCTACTCATTATATCAGAGCGACCGCCGTATCTCCACAACTAAGTACGTTTTATGGAAGGTATACAAATTATCCCGATTGGGTGTTTTGTTATGATAGTCTTAGCATTTCCTACGATAATTACAGGGAACGAATGATGTTTAAACATATAACAGTTATTTGTTATCGAATTACGCTTATACTGATTGCGAATGAAAAAGAGCGCCGAACTTACACGAAGTGTCGCGTACGCACACGAAGATCATTTAGCTCGTCTTGGCGGGATTGGCGACAGTCGGCGTTAATAAGTCGTATGGGTTGTATCTCTAGTGTTATTGATCATATAATAAAAGTACTAAAAATAGTGAAAAGTGCTTGTTTTTATTTGAATATGACGGACAGCTTCAACTGATAGAATGGAGCCTGGGAAACTATATTCCTATGTTTGAAGTCAAAGCAGTTACTTCTGAACGTGAAATAGACGAAGAAATTATGTGATGTGATGTTTCTGAACTAAAGGACCAGGCAGCGGGCTTATGGACCGAATGGTTTTGATGGAATTTCCTGAAATCTTTTGATTTGTTGCACTTCAGAGATACAGGCTGTCGAAGTTGTAGAACAGCAGTTTTTTCAGATAATTGTACTTGTTGAAGGAGGATTTCAAAGAAGAGAGGTACCATACAAAAAATAACTGCAAGGCCATCAAAGAGTATATGATCCATTAATACCAAAGAGTCACTACATACATACAGATATCCGAAATTTGATTGAAAATGGAGTTTGAAATACTACCTTGGAAAAGTAAGAATTAAGAATTTGAATTTTTTAAAGGGTTCACCAAAAAATCTCGTTTTCTGCATATTTTTTTGAATCAAATTTCATATTAATTTTATTTCAAGTACGAAATTAAACCATCTACATGATATGTGTTTGAAATAACTTGCACAAAACCAAACTTTTATACACCTAGTATAAAATTTCAAATTCCCAATTTTGAAAGGGCAGGAAAATAGTTCCTTGAACTTTTATGAATTTCGACATTACTATCGTTTAAAAGTAGAGTTTGTTTTTCATTATAACCATCTGTGTAGTGAAATCTCATGGCGTAAATTTATCTTATAAATACTTCTTAATGACATTGGAGTTATTCTCATGCAAGGTACCTGCAATCGAAATCATTCGTTAACAAGATAATTGTTGGAAAACTGTTTCATAACTTCAGCACCCTCATGTATCTCCGAAACTAGGCGGCTAATAGCAACAACCCAAAAATTTGTGTGATTTCTAAAAAAAAAAATTCTTAAGCCAACTGCCTGGTTATTTTACACTAGTTGATTCCCTAATTACTGCCATAAAGAGTCGAGTGCTGCCATTGGTTACAAGAGTAATAGCTAAGAGATCAGTTAATCACAAAGATGCAGTGTTATGAGTTGCCAGTAAATGGTTCTATCAGGAATCAATGTGGTGTCTTTAATCTCAGTTATTAAAGAGCTCAATGACGATAATTGAAGCCTTTGATTGAATCAATATGATTCATCTAATAACGACAATTCGTTACTCAGATACTTTCGAAATACGCTAATTGATGCCTTTAATAACCGTTATCGAGTCGTCATAGCAAAGTGAATTGAATTGTAGTTATAAGACAGCTAGGCTGTCCCCTATTTAATTGAAGTTTTTTATAATGGTAACTTGATTTTTAATAACGATTATTAAAGTTTTTTGTCAGTGTGACTCTCAGTCATCATGAACAGTCAATTAGACGATCAACTATTGAGCGCAAGGAAGGCTTTGAGACGAAAATATAAGACTCTGAAATCTGATATAGCAAAATCTGTCACATTTAGAAAATACTTATGAACCAATCACTTATCCTTCGAAAGATTTCCTGACTGCTGTTCAACAACCTCCAATGACTCAGCTCAAGCAAGAATTGAAACACAAAATTAAATTATTTCTTTCGAGTTATCAGTCGTCACCCCAAAAATCGCATCAACCAATACCTCAAGAACTTTATCAAGAAACACCTCAAGAATTTCATCAACCACCTCAAGAATATTATCAGATCACTCCCAATGAAGAAAAATTTACGGAAAAACTTGTCATAGGTAACACAACTGTGAACTTTGATGGGGCAGATATTATTATCAATGATAAATTTGGATACAGTGGAACTCCAGCTTTATATGAATTGATGTTCAAAAAACACCCCCTTGGTCACAAATATAAAGATCCCGTTTCATATATCGATATAATAAGAAGAAGTAATGCACATTATCTCCGTCATGAACAAGGGGTTTATCAACATCACATGCGTCAAAGAACGCAAACTTGAAAAAACTCATAAACTTAAAAAAACGAAATTATGTCTTCCCAAGCCCAGAACAAGAATCAGTTCAGCTCCAGGCACCACTCCAAGAAGTAAAAGGGGTTCAGGACTGACTATGCTTGATTTCAACAATATGCCAGTTGAGTACTACTAAATGTGTTCTTCATTTGAGGGCAGCCAAGGATATCAGGAAGAGTGTTGTTTTTTTTTGTATTGGAAAATGATACCACTGCCTATGAATTTCCTGTCTCTGGAAAAATTGAAAGCATCAATTCTCTGTCAAAAGATATATCCATATCTCTAGGAGAAGAGTATGCGGATACAGTTTCATTGAGTAGCCTAACAGGAAAGTTTTTAAATAAAGGTGATAAGATAACTTTCTCAGTCGATCAGCAGCATCATAATCAACTGTATGTCGAAATTATACCATTCAGTGTCCTATAACTGAAAATGAATGAAATCAAAGAAGACATTGTAGGAGAATGTCGCGTTTCCGCTCAGTTCTTTTTTGTAATATGTATTGTTTTCAGTTATTATATTATAAGTATATCATTTATTACCTATTTCTTTAAAAGACCTTTTGCAACTGGACGTGTTAATCAATCAAGTTGTTTTGCTCACTGTGTATAACAGTATATTCCCTTGCGCGAGTAAAATGCCCTTTAAGAACACTTCCATTCGGCTCGCGATCAGTAGTGGTCGAACTCAGAAAATCTCAACTAGAGAGCACGTTTTACTCCACAAACATATTGAGTGATATAACCCACGTCTTTTTTGTGTTTTTTTAACTTATGAACCAAAATTAGTGCTTTGCGCCATACTTATCTCCACCTCTCCCAAATAAGATCAAGGAGTTATCCTTCCACGCAACCCCAGGAGACTGGCCAGTCAGGATCATCCCCCGGATAAGGATTTTCTCACATAATAAATACAACTCATTTCAGCTATCGTCCATTTTTCTCTCATACAGCTATCAAAGGAAACATAATATTTCAAATTCAAAGTTTTTTCCATTTGGTCATTCGAGCACGGATTGCTGAATTTGGGTTGATTCGCATGTTGAGTTGCAGTGAATTACATATTTTTCAGTCTTGTTAAATTTAAATTTATTCAATAAACAATATGAAATTAAGCCGATGTAAAAAACGCCTAATCCAATTTGGGTTTTTTGCGCTACATAAAACCTCTGCTCGAGCGCTGTGGGACAGTGGCTGCCTCAAATACGTTCAGCTGACTGGAATTACAGAGTGAGACAAATCATTTAGTATCAATATTTTCAATTCAACTTTGAGTTGCACTTGGCTTACAACACTTGTGTTAACTATCTTCGCATATGCTTCATTTTGCCTAAATTTACTAGGAATTTGATTCAAAATTATTTCACCAAAAGGTATTTACGTAATTAATTAATTTACTTCATAATGGCCGATAAATTAAAAAAATATCAAGCGTTCAGGAAAACTCAAATCAATAGGCTTCAAGAGTTACGCGAGGTTTCCATAAAGGCTCAAGCAGATGCACTATATTTTCCATTATTTAAACAATATATGGAGAATATAGAAGACATTAAAACGAAATTTTTCATCAATCATAACTCCGTCATCGGCCTAATTAGTAGCGATGAAACCACCTTTGATGGAGAAGACTTGATCAGAAAACAATTTGAAACATCATTTTACGATGTCAAGGCAATTTATTTGAAACTTTCTGAAAAAACCGCGAATAATAATACTGACGATTCAAGTTCCGCTAGTAAGATACCGCTCCTTACGGTAGAATTGCCTGTTTTCAGTGGAGATATCCTTACTTTCCACTCATTCATAGAAATGTTTGATTCACTTATCAGAAATAATCCTAGATTGAGTAAAATAGAAAAGTTCAATTACTTACTTACTTCATTGAGAGGCGCGGCTTTGATACTTGTTCAAACCTTACCTATGACGTCATCCAATTATTCTATTGCATACGAAACGTTAGTGAAACGTTACCAAAACAAGCGTGTAATCGCTTCTGCTTACTGGTCGGCTTTGGACAGTGCTCCAAAGTTGAACAGTGATTCCCCTAACGAATTGAGACAGCTTTTAGATATATTTTCTGATAATTTAGCGGCTCTTGAAAACTTGAAATTTCCTGTAGCAGAATGGGACTTCATTCTGGTACAGATGTTGTTAAGAAGAGTGGATATCGTTGTAGCCACTCAGTTTGAGCATCATCACAATTCTTCAGAAGTTCCTAAATATGAGGAGGTTTTTGATTTTTTAGCAAAACATTGCAATACCTTGGATAACTTGAAACACTCTCTTGCACTTTGAAAATGCCTCCTCTTCTGATACTATTACCAATCTTGGTTCTGCTCCATCCTCTTCCAGATCAGAAGTGTCCCGTTCAACAACCCCCAACAGTTCATCTTCCGTTAACGTTCCTATCCACGGCCAGAGTTGAGGTTATGGATAACAGGGGGACATTTCAGCCCTTAAGATGTCTTCTTGATAGTGGAAGTACGACTTCATTCATAAGTCAAAGGAGTGTCAAACGGTTGGGATTGCAACCCACTTCCATTTCTCTAAGCATTCGGGGATTGGATTCCATGCGCGCCCGGTCTACTCAAGGAGGACTTACCCTCTCTCTTCGTCCCTTGCAACTAACTTCTCCGACACTGACTGTTGATACTGTAGTCCTACCAACGATTTGCGACAATTTACCCTACTCCGAAATACATACAGATGATTTTTACTACATCCCCCACCACTACATTACCAAGCATGACAGTGGGACAACCAAGTTGAAAGTGGTATTCAATGCGTCGGCAAAACTTCCAAATCAACTGTCCCTGAACGATCATCTGTTGACAGGTCCAAATCTTCAACAGGACATCGTTTCTATTTTATTAAACTTTCGCCTCCATTCTCACGTTATTACGGTAGACGTACGTATGATGTTCAGGCAAATTCTTCTTTCTGATGAGCATCAAAATCTTCAGCGTATTTTTTGGCGTTTCCCTCCCCAAGAACCTGTTAGCACCTATCGACTCCGAACTCTCGTCTATGGAGTATCGTCTTCCCCCTTTCTGGCTATCCGTACCCTCCAACAGCTTGCCGATGAAGATGGCGAAAAATACTCCTTAGCTGCTGAGGCATTACGCTCCTCTACGTATGTGGATGACATTGTAGTGTCGGTTCCCTCCTTCGCAACTGCATCAATTCTCAAAGGGCAGTTGATATCGCTTTTAGGTAAAGGCGGATTCGAATTGAGGAAGTGGTCCAGTAATGACGCTGCTCTGTTAACTGACCTACCCCCCACTCATCTCTGTATCGATCCGTTATCTTTCGACAATTCACCCGACTCGTCGTGCAAGGTTTTGGGGCTCCAGTGGAATCCTTCCACGGATTCCTTTAAGTTCTCAGTGAACGCGTTGAAATCTCCTTGTACCAAAAGGAATATTCTTTCAACTCTCGCCAAAATATTTGACCCTCTTACTTTCCTCATTAAACATCTGATTCAGCAAATTTGGGTTCTCCGAATTGACTGGGATCAGGAACCCTCGGCTGAAATCATCAGAACTTGGGAAAAATATATTAGCGATTTTCCTTCTTTGTCGGAGTTTTCATTGTCACGACGACTTTGCATAGAAAAATTTCAAAGTTGTGAACTCCACTGCTTTGGTGATGCGAGCGAAAGAGGTTATTGCTCTATCGTTTATTTTCTTTTTCAGTCAGATACAGGAGACAAAGCCATTCGCTTTGTGTGTGGTAAGTCCAAGGTTGCCCCGTTGAAAAGAATTTCCGTGCCCAAGCTATAACTTTGCGCTGCCGTTCTGACTGCCCGCTTAGCTGAATTTGTTCGCAATGTTTACAAAATGACCCTTCACATAGAAAAGGCCTATTGTTGGTCTGACTCTAGGGTAGCTCTAAGCTGGATAAAAGGTCCTTCTTATCGTTGGAAAACATTTGTGAGTAACAGGGTTTCCTTCATTAAAGAAAGGATTTCTTCGGATTGTTGGTTTCATGTTCCTTCATCTGACAATCCCGCTGATGTGGGTTCCAGGGGTCTGTTACCCAGCGAATTCCTCAGTTGTCCCACATGGTGGGCGGGACCTCAGTTTCTCCTCACCTACAACTGCCTTCCTGACCTGACCTGAAGAGTTTTCGGCTCCTCCTGCCGCTATGGAAGAGAAACGTCGGGTGGCTTTGAACGTCACTATTGCTGAATCCAACTTTCTTGAAATTCTCCTCGAAATTTATTCCTCTCTCATGACTTCGACACGGATTGTGGGTTATATCTGTCGTTTTACACACAACTGTTTGACATTTCCCAAAAGGACAGGTTTCCTCACGACTTTCGAAATCCATCAGTCCCTAACAGTCGCCTAACATACTCAATCAGTATGCCTTTTCCACGAAATATCCCTACTGAAAGATGGGAAGGTGCTCCCCAAAATGTTCCGAAAATTGTCCCCCTTTATTGATGGTCAGGGTCTTATTCACGTTGGAAGACGACTCAGAAACGCTCCGATTCCCGATTCTCGAAAGTATCCAGTTCTGCTGCCCAGTCGAAGTAGATTTACTGATCTCCTCATCGAGAATATCCATCAGAAATATTTTCACGCCGGTATACAGACGGTCCAATATTTATTAGCCCAAAACTGGTGGATAATCAATTCGAAGAGATCTATCAGGCGCATCTTATCTAAATGCATCACGTTGGCGTATTAACCCCAAGTCAACCCAACCTACCATGGGTGACCTACCCCTCGCACGTGTGTCACGCTTGAAATGTTTTCTCCATACAGGAGTGGACTTTGCTGGACCCTTCCGCATTACCATGTCAAGGACAAGGGGTGCCAAGGTTCTCAAGTCTTACTTGTGTCTCTTCGTTTGTTTTGCTACTAAGGCTGTGCACCTCGAACTAGTATCCGACTTGTCCGCAGACGCCTTCCTGGCTGCTCTTAGGAGATTTGTTGCACGTCGTGGGAGATGCCATCATCTATATAGCGATTGTGGGACGAACTTCGTTAGCGCCCATCGACAATTGAACAAAATGTTCGAGAAGACGGCTTCAGTTGAAGGAATTACGTGGCACTTCAACCCCCCTGCAGCCCCAAACTTTGGGGGTCTATGGGAATCCGGGATGAAATCCGTAAAATCCCATTTAGTAAGAGTAATTGGGGATCAAATACTACCTTTTGAAGAACTTCTCACCGTCTTCACTCAAATAGAAGCCACTCTGAATTCTTGGCCATTGACTCCCTTCAGCAATGACCCTAATGATTTTACGGCCTTAACTCCAGGGCATTTTCTGACCATGGAGCCTTTGACTGCCCTTCCTGAAGAAGACTTTCGAAATACTCCAACAAACCGTCTCAGTCGTTTCCAGCTTCTCTCCCTGTCGCATAGAAGTTTTTGGGATCGTTGGTCCAAAGAATACCTCCACACCCTCCATCAGCGTGCTAAATGGGTTGATGATTTCCCGCCATTGAAAGAAGGTGTTCTAGTCCTCATTAAAAATGATAATTTACCCCCCCGAAAATGGCAGATGGGCCGTGTCATTGAAACCTTTCCTGGTTCTGATGGTAAGATTAGAGTGGTTTCGGTAAAAGTCTCCTCTGGCGTTTTGAAACGCCCGGTAAGCAAGCTCTGTCCCTTACCGCTCGATGCATCGTAATATACTGTGTATTTTAGTTGGGTGGCATGTCGCGTTTCCGCTCAGCTTTTTTTTGTAATGTGTATTGTCTTCAATTATTATATTATAAGTATATCATTTATTACCTATTTCTTTAAAAGACCTTCTGCAGCTGGACGTGTTAATCAATCAATTTGTTTTTCTCACTGTGTATAACAGTATATTCCCTTGCGCGAGTAAAATGCTCTTTAAGAACACTTCCATTCGGCTCGCGATCAGTAGTGGTCGAACTCAGAAAATCTCAACTAGAGAGCACGTTTTTCTCCACAAACATTGAGTGATATAACCCACGTCTTTTTTGTGTTTTTTTAACTTATGAACCAAAATTAGTGCTTTGCGCCATACTTATCTCCACCTCTCCCAAAGAAGATCAAGGAGATATCCTTCCACGCAACCCCAGGAGACTGGCCAGTCAGGATCATCCCCCGGATAAGGATTTTCGTAACGAAGGTAAGATTCTTAAAGGGCTCGCATCATAAATACAACTCATTTCAGCTATCGTCCATTTTTCTCTCATACAGCTATCAAAGGAAACATAATATTTCAAATACAAACTTTTACAGAGAATAACAGAAATTCACGAACACCATTCAAAAGAAGGCTTGTTATCATTAAAGGTTTGATCTCCTTCAAGCTGATTTGGTTGAATTGATTCCCTACTCCAAATCTAACCACGGATTCATTTATGTTTTGGTTGTTATAAACGTATTTTCTAAATATGTTTGGTGCAAGCCTGTTAAAAATAGGAGTGGAGAAAATGTAACTCATGCGATGCAAAAAATATTGAGAGATACGAAAGTTACAACCAGGAATCTACAAACGGATATGGGAAAAGGGTGGAAAATCAACCATTATAGCACTTTCTCCAATTTGAAAGCTAGCATAGTTGAACGAGTTAACAGAACTCTGAAAAGTAGAATGTGGAAACAATTCAGTCTACGAGAAAGTTACAAATGGTTGGATATTCTACCAGAAATAGTTTCTAACTATAACAATTCAGTACACAGGACAATAGGAATGAAACCCAAAGATGTAAATAAACGTCATGAAAAGTATTTACTCAAAACAGTGGATTCAAGGAAAAGAAAATTCAAGATCAATGATTACATAAGAATAAGTAATTACCGAGAAGCATTTACTAAAGGGTATACACCAAATTGGTCCAATGAGATATTTACTGTGAGTAAAGTCTTATCAGTCGAATCCTGCTGTATATTTTCTTAAAGATTATGAAAATGTTGACATACATGGCGAATCTTATGAAGAACTCCAGATAGTTAAACACCCTGATGTATTTCTGGTTGAAACAATTCTAAGAAAAAAAGGAAACAAACTTTATTAAATGGTTAGGACTGAGCAATAAGTATAATTCGTGGATATCAAAAAATGATTTTATATGATACTTTCACAAATAAAACAATATAATATTCACATGAAAGTTTCATTTATACCATATTTACATTATAAATTTATCACAGAATCTATTTCAGTAAATTATTCTTCATTGGGTTGAATCCAAAATGGGTGAGATGATATTTGAAGTTTTTGATATTTGCCTCTCGAAGCTCATTCTATCTATGGCTGCATAAATCCAATAGGGCTTTCGAGAATCCTTGTACGCAAATTTCCATGTGAACATTTAATAAGTTTTATTATGAATCTCATCATTCATGGTACATCAGAGAATTCAGCTCTGAAAACTTCCGGATACAGATGAATGAATTCCAAAGTTACAATCAGTAGTAGTACTTATGGGGAGGCTGTTGGTACAGCCAAGCAAGTAGGCCCCCATGGGCCCTTTTTGCTATCCCCTGCTCTCCTCAAAGTCTGGGTGTGTAGAGTGTATGTGCTCGTCAAGGGAGCGAGTTCCTTCAAGCCCTGGTAAGGCTGGTTCTCGATCGGGCGGTGCGGCGGCCATGGGTGATTAAATCACCTGCTACCAGACCCGCAGTATCCGATCCGAGGCCTCTCCTCGGCTTTCTTTGGAGACTAGTTCTCCAGTTCTCACTGCGAGTTCATTCCATCCTCCTCCTCGGTAAAGTCCTGGTAGGGCTGGTTCTTGATCGGATGATGCGGCAGCCGCGAGTGATTCATTCACCAGCTACTAATCCCGCAGCACCCGTACCAAGGCCCCTCCTTGGCTCCCACCGAAGACTAGAGTTTTCAGTTCCCGCAGCGAGTTCCTTCGATCTTCCTCCTCATGAAAACCCTGGTAGAGCTGGTTCTCAACTGGGCGAAGCGGCGGCCTGGGGTGAATATATCACCGGCTACCAGTCCCGCAGCACCCAATCCGAGGCCCCTCCTTAGCTCCCACTGGAGGCAGATTTTCAAGTTCTCGCATTGCTCTGTGTGAGTGGGGTGTTAAGTGTCGGGGAACATATGTGTTTTTGACGTTGGTGTACGGTAAGCTAGGGCCCACGGTGGCTAATCCCGTTGGCTGCAACGCCTCAGCCACCCTTCGGGAAAGTTACAATTATATTTTCGCTATTGAGATTTACGCCTGGCTGAAGCAAGTCTAAAGCATTTTGCAACACATCACCACTCATCTTGCAGAGTCCGTTTTTAAGAATTTGAAAGTATTGTCCATAATGCTGCATTTTCAAAATATCTACCCTATACTCAATTAGGGGTTGCAGTTCCCATACTGTTTCGAAACCTAAATACACGGTGGTATGCTCTTTTGTTATTTTGACTACTCGTTCATTTGTGAATTGGGTGAACTCAACGGTGAATCTATCGTCTTTAATGGTCCCTACTTCATCGGATGAGTAAAAATAATTGGTAATGATTCCTTGGTATGTCAAAAACTGGTTCCACTCGGTTTCTGTAAAAATCACTCTATCTCTCTTATTTCCAGAAATTTCAATGCATAGTGTGAAATTCAATTCATATGCGAGATTCACAACAACAAATTTACTTTTAAATTTGTTTAAAGGGAAATTTCTTTCACTCGATACCACTTTTGATTTTTCTTTGCAAAAATATTCGCTTAACAAGTTGAATTTGGATTGGTTATTACTCATTTTGATTAGAGAATGTCTGTAATGTTATAGTATCCTGTTTATATATACTTTTTATCAGTAGTAGTGGGGAAAAATTTTATCTCGGGTTATTTCAACTTGGCATGTATTTAGAAATTTGCACTCTTTGACCATGAAAGAGGTCATTGAAACCCATCTCAGATTTCTTTCACTTGTCTAGACATGTAACCGGAAGCATGACGTCAGCACATTCCTGGTAATTTGATATTTCATACGTGCACTTGAAAGAGGTTGAACTCGTATTGAATTTCGCTGATCTGCTCAAACGTGCACTCTTCGACCTTGAAAGTTACTTGTCTAGACATGTAACCGGAAACATGACGTCAACACATTCCAGGTAATTTGACACGTGCACTCTTTGACCTTGGAAGAGGTCATTGAACCCGTATTAGATTTCGCTGATCTGCCCAAATATGCAACCGGAAACGTGACGTAAGCACATTCCAGGTAATTCGATATCTCACACGTGCACTTGAAAGAGGTCATTGAACCCATATTGAATTTCGTTGATCTGCCTAAATATATAACCGGAAAAGTGACGTCAACACATTCCAGGTAATTTGACAAGTGCACTTGTTGACCTTGAAAGAGGTCATTGAACCCATTTTAAATTTCACTGATCTGTCTAAATATGTAACTGGAAACATGACGTCAGCAAATTCCAGGTAATCTGATATCTCACACGTGCACTTGAAATAGGTCACTGAACCCGTATTGAATTTCGCTGATCTGCCTAAATATGTAACCGGAAACGTGACGTAAGCACATTCCAGGTAATTCGATATATCACACTTTCACTTTCTGCTGATTCAGTACTCCCATAGCTCTCTCATAGGCTTTGACCTTGAATTCTTTTGCTCTATCATAGGATTTGACTTTGAATCCTTTTGCTCTCATATCTACTCTACTACTAATAATAATAATAATACTCCCTCTCGTGGCTTGACTGTGGTGAGTCCTGCACGATTCACTATTTCGTTCAAATTAACAGTGCTGCTCCTAAAGTGGCATAATGAGTTAGTAACACAGCCTACACAGAACACACAGTGGCTAGTGATCTTAGCAATCGATGCCACTATAAACACCTAGAGAAAAAAAAAAATACTCCCTCATAAACACTCGTTGAGTGTACCCAAAGGCATAGCCTGTGCGGGTAGAGGACGGCTATTATTATTTGCCGTTCAACAAGACATGCGGTCGCCTATCGATCCGATTTAAAGTAGTTGAGAAAAAAATCTCTTGTACCTACATCGGGCTCGAACCGACTATCGCTATGCTGAAGTTTCACATTGCATCACATTGATAATCAACCCCACTATAATTGCAGTCTCCGAAACGTAGATATTCTATACAAATGGCTTTGTGATATGTTACCAAAATAAAACTGTGAAATAAATTTTTCTATTTAAATTGTTTATTTATCTAACGTCACCTGATGATGAAAAACGAAATCGCAACGTTTCTCAAACGCAGCATTTTGGAAAAAACGAAACGATGGGTTTTTTGAAAACGCAGCGTTCTGAAAAAACGAAACGATGCGCTTTTTTTGAAAACGCAGCGATTTGAAAAAATGAAACGGTTTGGTTTCGAAGGTCTGATGTAATTCCTTCTCTCTGTATAGGTAAGTAGTAAAATCTCCACCTCATAACCTCAATGTATATTTTTCATTGACCTCCATGTTTTTTCTATCAAATGATATGTTGGTACACCTGGTATACTGAATTTGACACACAGCAGTCACGTTTTTTCTCTTAAATTATGCATTTTGAAACACCCTATATACTTTTCTCATTGGAATCGCACCTTCAAACGTTACACCCTCGTTACCTCGCAATTTTTCACATTTTTTACATTTTTTCAAACATCATTATTATTATCACACTTTTATTTCATCCATTCTTTTCATTATTCTTTTTAATATTCGAGCGCTCGAAGTCTACTTGCGGTCGATAAAAGATAACACCGACTCGACTTCGCCGGCTTGCGGTAGATAACAGATAACACCGACTCGATTAACGCAGCGAACGTAGAGGTCAGGAGGAGAGTTTGGACATAGTTATCTCATCTACTTCGTTTGATAGCTGTTGCACTTCTGGCATTACATGTTCTTTCGGTTTTGTGTAATACTACTATCTTTTAAATTTTCTTGAATCCTGCTAAATTCCCTCAGTATACCCTTTATAGCTTCCTGGTGTAATAATAATTCATAAAACTAGTGAGAATTGTAAAAAAATCGTTTTCTTTATTTAGGATTACCCCTCGAATATTGTACGTTGATGCTTGATTTATGTGTATGATTGTTTGATAGCTGTTGCACTTCTGGCATTACATCTTCACTTGGTTTTTGTGTGCTGGTACTTTCTTTTGGTATTTGTTGAATCCTGCTTAATTCTCTCAGTGTGTCCTTTATAGTTTCCTGGTGATTTAATAATTTATAAAACTTGTGAGAATTGTGATTGATTCATAAACAATAACAATAGACATTGAGCAAAATGGTAATTATCACTCACAATTTACGTGAAAACTTCTCAGTTTTTATTAATGAGTTTAAAAAAAAACTATTTTTAAGTGAGAATAAGTATTTCTCACTGAACAAACTTTATTCAGATTGATACATAAAAAGTAAAGTGACTGCATGAGTAACAATTCAAATGATACTAGTAGTTATTGTTGCCACGCAGGGCTATTTATAAAGTTAGAAAAATGACGCTGCTGATCATAGCGAAATCAACAATTAATTGCGTCTCCTGGATCGGAAGCGCTGGCCCTGGGATGATAGCGATTCAGCAATTCTTTGAAAGTGACCCATAGTCTTGGGAACGTCGTAATTAAATATAACATATATATGTAAAGTACAGTCTTTACAATTATACAGGTTAATGCCAGATACATTCCCAACGATTTATTTGAATAATTACATATATTATGAGTTTGAGAATTTTTCGATGTTGTGGGAATAATTTCTTTTTCTTCCAAAATTTTCATTGCCGTCCTCTTCTTATTGTCAGTAGAAGTTTCGATGTAACCTTCGGCAACCGAGTGAGATTTCCAGCCACCGTGTAGTTTTATAGTCTGCTCCAGAATCAGCCAAAAGTGTGGTTGAAGATCGCTGGAAACAATGTCCAGTATATTGTTTTGAATTGGGCAATTCGAGAAACTCGGCAATTGATTTTGACATACTGCCGAAAGTATTTATACCAATTGGTTGTTTCATACATTTTCCAACCTTATATCCAACAAATAAAGGCTTATGAATATTTCCTAGCTAATTCTACGAAATTCAAATCGGCAGTGTTTCCAGATGTTATAAAGAATTCTCAATCAATAAATTTGTCAACTCTTCCCGCCGACATGCGCCAGCATCACCAACAATCAGTACAACCTTTAAATCCAATATCACATTAATACACGTTTATCATTGAGTAATAGCACCAAAGAGATGAAGGCTTCTGCTGCTCAGTTCATTGAAGTATACTGGCAATCCCTTTTCATTTGTCAAGTTAACAACCTTCCTTTCTCTACACCATTTTTCATACCTATCATATACTAAACGGTATTTTTCTCGGGATTTCTCGGGCATGAGATTTGAAATAACACTTGTCGCCGCATTTTCAATTTCGGATGGTAGATCATCTTCACTTGAAGACATTTTCACTCGAGAAACTTAATAATGTTTCTGGATATCGGTCTGACAATATAATTTAACATCTATAAACGGCTTTGTTTAAACCTACCGTTGCTACGGTTACAAAAATGATCACAGGCAACTTGTGTTTTCAATTATCAGAAAACTGTCATGAGTAGGTACGTCGAAGTGGAATATCAATGAGGTACATTTAGAGATAGTTATAAAAACGTTCAGTTGTAGATAAAATTTTGTACGCAACGCGTGGGATACTACATTATTAACGCACTCATGAATTACACACACTCGTGCGTTAATAATGTCTATATCCCACTTATCACATAAATAACTATTTCCATATTCAGGATTACCCGAATATTGGTTCGACGTTTTTTCGTAAGAAGCTATGATTAATATCTTTTTGCTGTTATATGTTTCAGGTCTTCCTATTTTCAAATGTGTTTTCCCGTTTTCATTACCCAGCGTTACTGTATTCTCATCCAGATTTATAACTGCCGTATGCTTGTTCAAAAATTCCATTCCTAATATGAGTAGATAAGATCCCTATTTTCAAGCCAAACGTCGTTTTTCCCAGCACTTTAACGCTGTTCTCCTGCGGTTTTGAGTGAATGTATATTGTTTTCTGGTGAATTATGCTTTGAAAACTTTTCATCATTTACGTTAATTTCGGCGACTGTATCCAAAATAGCTTGAGCTGGGTGATCATCTATTGAAATTTCGAATGTCAATATAGAAGGATGCCTTGATTTCCCATTCGTTGTGAGGACGACTCGGGGATCTAGTTCAGCCGCCCTCTGTCGTTTGGGTAATTACTCCTTCGTGTTGATTGATTTGGGCAAGATGCTGCTTAGTGTCAGATTCTATCGCATCGATGGCACCGTAGTCTGTTATCTGCTGTTCGTGTTTCTGGAAGATTTCTCGTATGTTCCTGTAGCGATTTGTAGCGTTGATCGTTGGTTCTATCGTAAACTCTTCCATTACCCTGCTGTCTTTGTGATGTTCCAAGTCTTCGTTGGTTGTTGAAAAATAGAGGCTGTTATCATCTAAGTTGCTGTTCGTGGTATTAGTGAGGAAATTGCGGTGGTGTATTCCTTTCATATCTATGAGTCTTTCTTGCGTACTGTGGTCTGAAGGGCCTTGTGTAATTTGCCTGGTCATTTCCGTTATATTCTTGGGAATTGTAAGGGTATCGGGGGTTCCTGTCGGGTGTGCTACCCGTTTATGGGGCTCTGGGTGTGGCTATTTGATCCGTAGTTGTTTTTTGGTGTTTTATCTATTGTGACAGCAAGCTTCTTCATTCATTCAAATGAAGGGGGTGGTTTATTTGGGGTATTTGTAAGCATAAAGCGTAATTTTAAATAAAGAAATAACTGTGATAAGAGTATTTTGAATGTTCTTTTTCGAAAAAATTTCTGGAGTTTTCAAAATCTAGAGAAGAGTCATAGTCGTAATAAACTGTTCTCAATTCGTAGAAATAATTTTTCACTGATTCGGAGAAGGCCTGTTTCCCGTTTTCAACTTTCTCATGAATGGTGTATCTTCAAATTCGCTCAAAAAGTCAACAAAATGTTTCCAAGTTTTTACTTTATTTGCGTCGTTCTCCGTATATAAACGGTACCACAAATTTGCAGCCCTATCCAAAAATGTTCCCAAGTCGTCCCAAGCGTTAGCGATGGCAACTCTTTCGTAGGTCTTGATTAAATGGCATGCACTGCTCTTACATGGGTGGAAGATTTCAGGACTGATGAATGGTGGTATAGCTGGGGGTTTTTCTGCTGCTCTTGCATCGCTTATTGATACATTCGACATTGTCGGCAAGGTTAAGATCGGCTCTTGTTGATTTGCCTGATCGATCTTATTCCCTTCGTTGGGGTTGTGACTTTTCTGCGTGCTGGTAGCGGCAAAAATGCCTGTGCACAAACTCGGCTTGAATTCTGCTATGCTCCTTTCGAAAATTCTTTCTTCTTCTTCTTTGGCGTTGATAATGAAACCAGATTTTTTCCACTTCTCAGTTGGCGTTTATCTTCTGGATCTTCTCGCTCATGCCGCATTGTTATTTGATATGTTATTAATTTTGTTTTGGTAAATACAATTTTACGGAGTACGCGACACTCAATAATAGCATGTACGTCAATAATCAATATGGATATACAAAATGGTAGGGTGCAAAACCGGGTGGCTACGGAAGTATTGCCTACAGAATATCTCAGTTAATGTATGAAGTAGGTTTGTGAAATTTGGAGCGTCGATATAATGACATAAGAGCTAGAATTTGAGCATATTGACATGTCGAAGTTAACTTCCGGTCTGACCGGAAGTAACATCAACTTTCTTATTTTAAATGGAAACCCTATTTTTTTTCTTTTCGCTTTATTCAGCATTCAATTCCCTTTCTAATGACATATCACAAGTTGGTATCTAACCAGAAACTAGATCAGAAAAAAATTATTATTGAAATTCACCGAGTAGGCCGTGGAAGCAAAATGAAAGCCAAAAATTGAAAAGTTGGCTATGGAAACCATACGTCACTTGATAACAGTTGCTACTACTGTGATATTTTATTTTCATTCGTCGGCATTATAAAAAGTCGCCAAAAAAAATATTGGAAAAATTGGGAAAATAACAATACTCTGTAGGTCCATAACTTAAATAGGAACATACAACTTTTTCTTGCCTGTACTATTCAGCATAACCATTCCTTTCTAAT
Organism: Chrysolina americana; assembly: GCA_958502065.1. Lineage (NCBI taxonomy): Eukaryota > Metazoa > Arthropoda > Insecta > Coleoptera > Chrysomelidae > Chrysolina > Chrysolina americana. The sequence goes on along the minus strand of OY293410.1, from coordinate 52,251,434 downwards.
GATATAATAGAAAGTAATTTTTTGAAATGAAATACCAAAAAATCCAATTATTATTATTCAAATAACAAAAAAACAGATTTATCGGAAAAAAAAATTCAAATTGATAGGATTAAAGATAAAATAAATTCAAAACAAATGTTCGAAATGCATCCCCTCAGCGTCAATACATTTATTGACTCTGGTGATATTTTCATGTAAAACGTTTCTCAACATTTGGGGCGTGATATCTTGGAAAGCTCTACGAATTTTTACTTCTAGCTCATGTAGAGTTGTAGGCTGTGTGGAATACACCCTATTTTTAAGATGCCCCCATAGAAAAAAGTCGCACGGAGTAAGATCAGGTGACCTTGGTGGCCACCTGACTGGACCATGGGTTGTTATAAGTCTCTCTTGAAAGCGATTTTGAAGATAATTTCTCGCTATTCTTGAATTATGCGGAGGGGCGCCATCTTGCTGGAAGTACATTCTCTCAGTTATTTCCGCTGGTAGGTTGTTAATGAATTCCGAAATTTCATTCGTTAAAAAATTAAAGTATTTCTCTCCGGTTAGTTGGCCTTGAAAAAGAATGGGGCCAACAATATGAGTTCCAACTATTCCTGCCCAAACATTCACACCAAATCTCTCCTGGAAGCCACCTTTTCGAAACCGGTGCTCGTTTTCTATCGCCCAGTACCTGAAACAAAAGACCGTTCACACTTTTAGCACTTTACACTTCGACTATCGACAATAATCCAAATAAAGTACAGTACCTACCTTGTATTATTCCTGTTAAATAATCCATTGTTGGTAAATCTTGACTCGTCCGTAAACAAGATATAATAGTTAAATAGGTGATTCTCAGCATTTTGTCGAAGAAACCAATTATAATATTCCAGGCGCCTTTCACCGTCATTTTCATACAAATGTTGATGCAAATGATACTTGAAGGATTTAAATCGATGTATTTTCAAAATTTTCCTAGCAGAGTCCTCACTTATAGCTAATTCGGCGCCAATCTGCCTTGAGGAAATTGTGCTATCATATTGTACTAAAGCTAAGTAATACATTAATATCAGTTTCCTCATTAATAACAAATGCTTCTTGGTCTTCGTGAACATCAGGCTCAGTTCTTAATTTTTCTTCAAGCCACTGGAAATACCTTCTTGACGGTTGCTGCCTCCCTGGATATCGCTCTAAATATAATCGTTCAGCGGCATAAATTTTTTTTAAACATTCACCATAAATGAGAAGCATGTCAATTTGTTCGGTTCGTGAATAACGGGGCATTTTTTGAATATTCTACTAACTGATTTCGATTTCCAAACCCTTTTAAAATGGCAGAATCAAAAACACTACTTCGAACGTCAAAATAATATGGATAGCAGCTTTCGTGAGAGCTCTCGTTTCTTTTTTGTTTCATTCCAAAATACATCTTAATCAGCCTACTTGTTAATATTTTGGTTCGAATGATTATTGCAATGGAATGATTATTCTGAATAGCACAAACATCGTCCATAGGTAGATATTAGAATATCTATGGACGATGGCACAGACCAAGTACGTTTATGTTCCTATTAAACCTAGAACCTACAGGATATAATTTATCATTCCACATTATTTTTAATGTTATTTTCGCGTATGGCGATAATCTGTTTTGTTATTTGAAGAATAATAATTGGATTTTTTGGTATTTCATTTCAAAAAATTACTTTCTATTATATCATTAGAAAGGAATGGTTATGCTGAATAGTACAGGCAAGAAAAAGTTGTATGTTCCTATTTAAGTTATGGACCTACAGAGTATTGTTTTTTTCCCAATTTTTCCAATATTTTTTTTTTGGCGGCTTTTTATAACGCCGACGAATGAAAATAAAATATCACAGTAGTAGCAACTGTTATCAAGTGACGTATGGTTTCCATAGCCAACTTTTCAATTTTTGGCTTTCATTTTGCTTCCACGGCCTACTCGGTGAATTTCAATAATATTTTTTTTCTGATCTAGTTTCTGGTTAGATACCAACTTGTGATATGTCATTAGAAAGGGAATTGAATGCTGAATAAAGCGAAAAGAAAAAAAAATAGGGTTTCCATTTAAAATAAGAAAGTTGATGTTACTTCCGGTCAGACCGGAAGTTAACTTCCACATGTCAGTATGCTCAAATTCTAGCTCTTATGTCATTATATCGACGCTCCAAATTTCACAAACCTACTTCATACAATAACTGAGATATTCCGTAGGCAATACTTCCGTAGCCACCCGGTATATAACAAATGAAAATTCTGCTAGTTGCTTACTTGTCCTTTCCTGAAAAATGTTATATGCGGACGAAAAACAAAATAATTCGATCGAAAAAGAATTGGAATTATGCCAGCAATATGTAAATTGCGATTAATCTGGTAGGCCTCCCCCGGTACATCCTAATATTTTTTCCTATATCATATATCGATCTCTAACTAATATGCTTAGACGGAAGATAATGTAATTTTGCAATTGTTCTTGGAATTAAAAGTAAAATAGGTATACTAGCAATGAATTCAAGATAGTGTTAATCTCGTTTTCCCGCCCAACGGTCGACGTCAAGTTCGCCCAGATAAGAGTTTTGCACTGATTTACCGCATTTGGGTATGAATATGTTTCTTATAGCATCATATTGAAATTTCCACCGAGTAAACGAACGAAAACCTTGTGTCGTACTGACCTACTTCAACAATGATAACTAGGTTATAGTACAGAGTCATCATATTCCTTGCGATACTGCCGAAAAACGGCCGTTTCGGTCGATCACCTTTGGTGAATCCGAGTCGTCTATTATTCTCGAATTAATTTTATTCAACTTCGATAAAAAAAAATATTATCATCTTATTACTTAATATGGAATGTTCAAACGTTGGAAAAGCCTGGGATTATTCCAGATAATTTAAAATTATGCCTATACACTAGATGAACTCTGTGTTCTCTAAACGGGAAAGAGCGAAGAGCCTCTACCACATATGTCACTCCCTATGGGTTTTATCGGCTTACTTGGGGAGCGTAGCCGGGGTGACACTGGTAAAAACATTCTCTTCGCTAATCGAGAGGCAGCCTTAAGGGCTCTATCTCGTGCAGGGACTGAACTGCACGAAATGCTCTGGGAAGACAAGGAGTAACGACACGTGGATTGGATCATAAGATTAAAAAACTTTATTTAAATATTTATTTCAGTTGATGACACAGAATCGATGGACCTATCTCTCTGCACTTCACATTCTTGTCTCTGCTCGCCTGGTCTCTATCTTTCAGACCACCCTGACGGTCGCGAGACTCAACCGATAATAATTCTTAAATTTCCCTAGACCTTTGTCTTCTTCGTGAAAGTAGTCCGAAGTTAATGAACTCGTTGATTGACGAAAAATATAATGTTTGTAGTTTGGACGACATAACACAATATTGCTGATACTTATAGATTTAGAACTGAAAGGTTACTGAACGAAACTTATAATATGAGAAAAATATTAATTTTATAAATGAACCGAGATTGAGTATTTTGCGAAGTCATAGTTGACAAAATGTATAGAATGGTAAGGTTTAGGAACGAGGCGGAACAACCAAGAACTGTCATCGTGAAATTTGGGTCGTATCTTTAAAACATGAAGTTTACAGAGCGAGAAATTCGCTAAAAAATACTGGCATTTTCCTAAACGAAGATTTGCTACAGAGCAATATAAGATTGTGGTTGCCGCTAAACAGAAGTATGGAAAAATATGTGTGTGGACATCAAATGGCAGAGTTTTTATAAGAACACCTGAAGGAATTCGTCCAGTAAAATTTAGAGATGAACTTATAAATTATCGAAGTGGTAGGATAACCTACCCAAGTTGGTATATCGAAGTTTTCTTTTTTATTCCATGTCCATGTTCTTTGATGGTTGTTTTGCGTTGTTTTCTGTTTTTTGCATTTGCTTGGACTAGATACTTCGTTATTTGTATCCAACGTAAATAGTGTGGGAGATAATGAGAGACCAACTAAACGGTCACTTAAAGAAAATAGAAAATAGGTTTCCGCGGTCAGATATTTGAAAACTAAAAGTTCGGGTTGAACCGCGTCTAGAATTTGTTGAAATTCGACGTTTCGGCTCCGATTTTGGAGCCATTTTCAAGAACTGAAAAAGAAAGAAAATAAGAAAATTAATAAATGGTTGAAACGTAATTCTACGCTGAGGTCTCAATCTGCCTACTCCTCAGGTATAATTACGTTAGGTTTTTGTGACTTGACGTCGGGGTCTCAATCTGCCTACTCCTTCGAGAGAACTGAGGAATTGTGTGTTTAGGAACTGTATTTATAGTGTATTTATAATGGCCGTGTGCAATGTATTGGCGCGAGGTGAACTATGGGCGGGAACTGAGTTGGCGCTAGGTGAGCTGTGTGTGGGAACTTGGTTGGCGCTAAGTGAGCTGTGTGAGGGAACAGAGTTGGTGGGAAATGAGTTGATGCGTGCAATGAGAGGCTTCCAGGTATTGGGAAGTCTACGTCCGTCATCGCGAGTGTTGAGGCAATTGGGGCGCTTCTCTATTTCAAGGGCTTCTCGGATGATCCTGGTTTGCAGAGTTTTCTCGGTGGAAATTGTTTTTGTGTTTTTGAAGTCTATTTTGTGACCTGTGTCTTCTCGATGTTTATAAAGTGCGGAAGTGGAAGATGCCTGACGCACAGCAAGTTCGTGTTCGTAGACTCTGGAAGTTACTCGTCTGTTAGTCTGGCCAATATAACTTCTGGGGCAGTCTGAACATGGTATTTCATATATACCTTGAGAATCGTTTGGTATTGTGTCCTTGGGAGATCTGAGGAATTTGGATATTTGGTTGTTGGCCGTGAATATTGTTTTTATCTCGTGTTCTCTCAAGATATTACTGATTTTGTCTGTCACACCTTTGTTGCATGGTAGGAAAGCTTTGTGTGGCTGAATACTCTCTAGTGGATCATTTGTTTTTGGAGGACGGGTCAGTTGATGGCGGATAGACTTGTCGATTAGCGAATTGTTGTAACCATTTTGAAGTAAGGTTGATTTCAGTTTGTCCAGCTCTTGTGGTCTATTCTGGCTGTCGGTAAGCTGAATTGATCTGTATATCAGGGAGTTCAATACGGAGTTTGTTTGTGCTGGATGGTGATGAGAGTTTGCGTGTAGGTATCGGTTGGTGTGGGTCTGTTTCCTGTGTACTGTGTGGGTGAAAGAGTTATTGGATTTCGTGATGAGAACGTCCAGGAAAGCTAGGGAGTTGTTCATTTCGGTCTCCATTGTAAATTTCATGTTGGGATGGATATCGTTTAGGTGATCTAAGAACGTGTTTAAGATTTCGTAACCATGAGGCCATATGACGAAAATGTCGTCAACGTATCTGAACCAGTAAGTAGGCTTGTGGTCAAATGCTTCTACAGCCCTGGTTTCGAAGTCTTCCATGAAAAGGTTTGCAAGGACTGGAGAAAGGGGGGAACCCATGGGAGCACCTTTCACTTGTTTGTAGTAAGTTCCTTGGAAGAGGAAGTACGTGTTGTTCATACAGTGACTGATGAGGTCCAGGGTGTCTTTTTGAATTCTGTGTTTCGTTTTAAGGATTTCTAGCGTGTCCGTTAGGGGAATATTTGTGTAGAGGGAGACAACATCGAAGCTCACTAGGATATCTGTGTTCTGGATTCTATAGGATTTGAGAAGGTCTAAGAAGTGGAATGAATTTTTCACGTAGGATGAAGATTCTTCTGCTCGTGGCTGAAGAGTACTCGCCAGATACTTGGCCAGGTTCTGGGTTGGTGATCCAAAGGCACTGACAATAGGTCGGAGTGGGATATCAGGCTTGTGTATTTTTGGTAGTCCGTAGATACGAGGGGTACGTGATGACTTCTCTCTAGGGATAGTGGCTTTCTTGGTTTCGGCTGGTAGTTTAGAATTATTGATCAGATTTTTGGTCTTCTTTTCGAGGTAGGTTGTCGGGTCTCTTTGGGTGATCTGATACTCGGATGAGTTTAACAGTGTGCTCATTTTGTCTACATAATCTGAGGTATTCAGAACTACCGTGGCGTTGCCTTTGTCTGCTGGGAGAATGATTATGTCAGGGTTGTTGTGGAGGTTTCTGAGGCAATGTTTTTCGGCAGGTGTTATGTTGGATGGAGGGAGTTTTGCTCTCCTAAGTGTGGTGGCAATATCTTGTCTGGTTTCTTCAGCTGTGTTTTCTGGTAGATGGGCTTTCTATTTGTGTGATGATGGTTTCTGTTGGGATTCTGTTTGGTGTGATGGAATAATTGAATCCTCTTGATAGTAGTGCAAGGCTAGTTTGATCTAGTGGTGTGTCGGAGAAGTTGTGTACTAATACAGGTGATGCAGCTGGGACCAAGGGTGTGATGGTATTCGTTAACAATGCACAAAGTTTGTTTTTCTGTGTTTCTGTTTTCGTATTGCTGATGTGATCTGCTTTGTCCTGAGATATCCTGGTCAAAGTGTCCCAGATGACTGGATGGATATCTACGGTGGATAATTTGCCAAAACATTTGTAGAGTGAGGTGTTGGTGATGTCCAAATTACGTCTGATGTCGTGAAATGTTTTTCGAATAAGTGCTTGGCTAGCTTTATCTTCGGATAAGGAGTAATGAATAGTTTTTCGTGATATGGAGAATATCCTCCCCGTAGAGGCGTGCAATGTGTTCAGATAGGTTTCCGCGGTCAGATATTTGAAAACTAAAAGTTCGGGTTGAACCGCGTCTAGAATTTGTTGAAATTCGACGTTTCGGCTCCGATTTTGGAGCCATTTTCAAGAACTGAAAAAGAAAGAAAATAAGAAAATTAATTTTCTTATTGTCACATTATTGTCATATTAGCGTGCCATTTGGTATGATTTGATCCAGTTGATGGAAGATATTTCCATAGCAGAACGACAAGGAATTTGGTGGCAACAAGATGGTGCTCCTCCTCACAATTCACAGGTTGTTACTGAATATCTGGATAGAACGCACCCAAATAGATGGATTGGTAATAAGGGTCCAATTCGGTGGCCGGCTCGTTCCCCAGATTTATCACCGCTTGAAATTTTCCTATGGGGTTATTTAAAAGATATTATTTTCACCACTCCCCCTTTGAATGTGGATGATCTGAAAATGAAAATTCGACTAGCGTGCAGTGATATTACGCCTGATATAAGAGCGACTTGTTCGAGAGAAGTGATTCGACGTTTCGAAGCCTGCATAATATCTAATGGGCGTCACTTTGAACATTTTTTATTACATATCTAGGTACTATTCTTATGAAATGATTCATCAAGTTATATTACATTGTTATTGACGATTTGTTCCTGAATACATATATATATATATATATATGAAAACTAAAAGTTAGGGTTGAACCGCGTCTAGAATTTGTTGAAATTCGACGTTTCGGCTCCGATTTTGGAGCCATTTTCAAGAACTGAAATAGAAAGAAAATTAATAAAAGGTTAAAACGTAATTCTACGCTGAGGTCTCAATCTGCCTACTCCTCAGGTATAATTACGTTAGGTATATATATATATATATATATATATATATATATATATATATATATATATATATATATATATATATATATATATATATATATATATATATATATATATATATATATATATATATATATATATATATATATATATATATATATATATATACAGGCTGATTCACGGTGGATGGCACATTAGACGTTTCTGGTGAACGGGTCACTTTGAAAATTTAATGGAGGGCATATTTACTTTAAACTTTTAAACTTTAAAAGCACCAAGAAACTTGCCTCGACCCGTAACTTCTGAAGACAACCAGATTAATGTCTTAGCATATTTTCACGCATTTCCCGAGTCATCGATAAGAAGTGCTGAAGAAGATTTGGGTTGATCCAAATGCATTGAAATTGTTCTGAATTCGTATAAATTTCTTGAGGTTCATTGGCGGTAGATTCGGATACATTTCATTGAACTTTCTATATGTTCTGCTGATAATTTTATCACACTGTCCAAAAATAATAAACAAATTCATAAGAACTTCGTTTGAATAGTTTTGTTCCATCGTTTTAAAGATATTTGCAACTTCTGAAGTGACGAAAATGTCGATATTATTAGGAGAATGTCACAACGCAATGTCACTACATATTTCTTAAGGAAAGGTGGATTGAAAGGGAGAACATGAGTGACCATGTCTAACAAATCATCCATAACGTATGCTGCCAATATAGGGCTAATTTTTGCACCCATTGGGGTACCAAAAGTCTGTTTATAAAATTTATCATTGAATGCAAAATAAGTATTTTCAAAGAGGAAAGATATTAAATTCAAAAAAGTGTCTTTTGTCAAGTTGCAGTAACCACTGATCACGCTCCACTTTTTTTCAATGGCCCTTAAACACGCCTGTAAGTAAACATTACTAAATAGAGAGACCACATCTAGACTGGCCAGAACAAAATTATTTGGAAGTTTAAATTTATTAAAAAGTGTATTAACTTGAAAGGAGTCTTTTATGTAATAATCATTATCAAAGTCATATGCTTTGGTTAAAATGTCAGTGAGAAAGGATGAAATGGATTCTGTGGGAGCTCCTATTGAGGTCACTATTGGTCGACCAGACAAAGTCGGTTTATGAATTTTGGGGAGTGAATAGAATTTTGGAGAAATAGATTTATATGAAGTTAGTTTCTTTTTTTGTACCTCATCGATTTCGTCGTTCATATGTGCTAGCTTTATTAATTTATTACTTTTTGATTGAATAGACGACGTTGGATCCGAGCGTAGTTCAATATAAGTGTCGTTACCCACTATGAGATCGTTAGACATAGTCATGTACTGATCTCTGTCCATAACGACAGTTACATTGCCCTTGTCTGAATTTGTTATTATTAAGTTTGGATTATTTTTTAAAAATTGTTTAGATTGATTGTATAAGCCATGATAAAAGGAGAAGTTATGTTGCGAATTATGAAAACCATTCGTAATGAGATTTGTAGATTTGGAGATTGCAATATTTCTGCTATGATTGTCTGAAATTGATGAGGTGACATAGTCTACATCAGCCAATAGACTTTTTAAAGAAATATCTTTCCCTATAACGGGTTCAATGCTGAACTTTGGACCTAGAGATAAAAACTTTGATATGTTTTGTGGGATTTCAGTATTCGAGAGATTCCTGATCCACTTTGTCTGAGTATTTAACTTTTCATGAAGTTGACTCTCCTGTAACTTTTGCAGTTTGGAGATATTTTTAATCTTTACTTTGTGGAAAATGGTTTGAAAAGACCTGCGCTGTCTACTAGAAAATTCTATGAACATCAATTCATTTGTCAAAGAGATTATGTCAGCTTTAAATAAAAGAGATTCATATTTATGAATAATTTTGTGATTGAAGTCAATTTCAATATTAAGTAACTTATTTCCTAACCTTAAGTTGAACTGTTTGGATGTATATATATATATATATATATATATATATATATATATATATATATGTCCTGAGGAAGGAAATAAACTTTTCCGAAAGCTTGACAAGATAACAAAGAGTTTTCTTCAACTTTTATGACGGACCAACTGATGACGTCACAATACAATATAAGTATAAATCAATCCCATTCATCGACAAAGTATCCAACCGCATAATAAAAATTTTCAAAGACTTTCCACAAATCAAAATAGCCAAGCGTAATAATACAAAACTTTCCAACTTGTTCTCCAAAATCAAAGACAAAACACCAACTCCACTCCTTAGCAATGTAATTTATGAACTACCATGCCAAGGTTGTGAAGGTAGTTATGTCGGACAGACCTCACAGTGGTTAAAACAACGGCTAGCCTTGCACAAGAGTGATGCCCAATTGGGAAAAAACTCCTGTGCAGCAGTCGACCACACCCAGAAAACAGGCCACCGGTTTGATTATTCAAATCCAAAAATTCTAGACAAAGTCAGCAATCAAAAAAACAGGTTATTCCTTGAGATGGTCCATATCAACAAAAATCCTAACACAGTTAACTACAAAACCGATACAGGACAACTTAGTAGTATATATTGTAATATTTTAAATTCCATTCAACGTTGTGTGTAGTTTGACAGTTGGTGCCAATGGAATACCTACACTAATTAACACCATTGTATTTAAACGAATCCTTATTCAAACCATAGTAACACTCCAGTCAGGTAAATTAAGCGATTAGTCTGCAGCGGAGAATAACAATTGTCCTCCCAAATGTTCCATAGGTTAGAACTAACTCTGTGAATTTTGTAAGTTATCATGTTATTTTTATGTAGTCCTTCAACAACTCATATTCCTTTTTAATTGTAGCTCTTCCTGAAGAAGTCAATAAAGGTTGACGAAATATTGAAGATTTAAATCGAATGAGTTTCATTGTTCAACAGACCGCTACCCGAGAATTCCTACTTAATTATATATATATATATATAGTAACCTTCTGGCTGAAAAAGAATATAATTGAATTTGTTTATATCATAGGAAAACTGAGATAAAGAACTTGGGGGTACACTATGATTCAACTCTATCTTTCTCGTTGCATTTTGATGAGTTTTGTAAGACAGCTAATCACATGTTAGGATTCGTTTTGAGAAATACCCAAAAATTCACCAGAATAGAGTCTATAAAATTATTATATTTCACACTGGTCAGACCAAAATTAGGATATTTGTATCATATATTTGAAGTTCACAACCACAAACGTATCTTGATGGAATAGAAAGGATCCAAATCAAATTTTTACGTTATTTATATTTCAAAGAAAATAAGAGAATAGCTGACTATTAGGAAATAAGAACCACATACCTTAGAGAGAAATACAATATCGCATCACTAAAAATCAGACGGGAAGTTTCACAGATGGTGTTTTTGTGTATAAAGTTATAAATAAAGAAATAAATGATCCGAATATCTTGGAATTAATACCTTTTAACGTTCCGGCATAGCGAGCAAGGTGTTTAGAATTATTTAGAGTACAAAAAGTGAGGCTGGCGACCACATCTAGAGCCCCGCTCTTGACTATGTTTCGACTTGCCAATCAGATTAACCAGAAGGAAGATATTGATTACACAATGTCATGCAATTTATTCAAAAAGATTGTAACGAGTCATTTTGTAGCAAGGACTTCTTGAGTATTTTCAACTGAGAAAAATTATTATTGTTAGTATGATTATTATTACTACTATTATTTATTATTTTTTGTGTATATGAAATCAATATTGAAATTTTTCCATTTATTTAGGTTTATGCCTGTATGGAAATAAATGAATAAATAAATAATGCTTTTCAAACAATGCTTCTGTACCACTACAACATTGCCTTTCCACTGAAAAAAATTGAACAAATAGAAGTAATAAGGATAAACCTTGGATAAACAAAGAAATCAAGGAATAACATCAAATGGTATGTGATATGTGTAAAATAGCAAGAAGAGTTGGAAAATCATTAATGAAACAAGGAATAATACAAAAAGCAATGGTCAAAAAAGCAATGGTAAAGAAAACAGAATCAAAAATACGGATCTAGGAATTTTCTTCGAAAGCAATTCTTCGAAAACAATTCTTCGAAAATGCAATTCTTCGAATACCATATTCTTCGAATAAACAATTCTACGACTAATAATTCTTCGACAGCTTTATTATTTGGATTTACTAAAATCTGGGATAAGTTTTCATTAGACAATAATCAATATTTCTCGCATGATATATAAACGTATTATGCGGATCATACTAATAATAACACGGAAAGAAAAACCCCGGAAAAAAAAACGAAAAAAATACCCCTATATGTGATAACAAAAAGTAATGAAATTTGAACTTTGAGTCATGTTAAAGAAACTAGACCATAGTTGATTCATTTTACAATAGCAATAAAAGTTTTATTGGAATGTTTTGTGGAATGTTCGCCGTCGATGATCAAAAAAGACGATTTTTTATATTTTTATGATTCGATTGTTCCTGAACGAACTAACCCGGTGACAGATTCGCCAGAATCTGTTGTTCCACCGCTCTGTATTGTAAAATGAATCAAATATAGTCTAGTTTCTTTAACATGACAGTTTAAATTTCATTACTTTTTGTGTATTGGCCATTGTTATCGCATATAGGGGTATTTTTTCCGGAACATGTAGTCGAAGCAATTGATATAATTCTGTGCGGGGGATCATTACTTATTTTCGAGTTGATTCGAATTTTTTCGTACACTTTGGTCGCTTCCACCTCTGAGGCGTCAGCAATATTTTATGGAACACAATCCAAGGGATTATCGTCAGTTGCAAACTTGGGATTAGATAAATTATACCTGATTTTTATCTCTGAACAAAGTCATTCCTTTTGGATACTTCGAAGAATTGTTATTCGAAGAATTATTAGTCGAAGAATTGTTTATTCGAAGAATATGGTATTCGAAGAATTGCATTTTCGAAGAATTGTTTTTCGAAGAATTGTTTTCGAAGAATTGCTTTCGAAGAATTTTTCGGTTCCCCAAAAATACATAATCTAAAGTTATCTTCCTTCTCGAATTATACATTATTCCTGTACCCAACAACATATACAGAAGTACAAGATATCACCACAAAAATTACAAAAACCCTATCACCCGGTATAGATGAAATCCATGGTAAGGCTCTAAGAATTGCCTATGATCTAATATGCTATCCACTTTCTCATATAATAGATAAATCGCTTGTTGATGAGACATACCCGGAAGCATTGAAAATTTCAAAATCGAAACCTTATAAGAAAAAGGGATCCAAAAATGAAGTGACCAACTACCAAAATGTATGCCTGCAATCACAGGTTGCGAAAATTATGAAATTATGAAAGTTGTCAATTTTGTTAATCACAAACTTATTCCTAGCTGCTAACATGACTTCAGACAACAAAGATCGATGAACTGCGATAAATGAACTATGCAATGACATACATATGCACCTCAATAACAAACAATTACCAGTTGTTCTGTTCTTTGACTTTACTAGAGCATTCGATATAGTAAACCATAATTTATTTCTGGAAAAACGATATCTAATGGAAATCAGAGAGGTTGCAAACGATTAGGTAGCGTTATATCTTAAAAAGGTCACAGGTAGTAGTTATTGATTCCATCAAATCACAATTTGGTTCTGTTTCGGTTCAACCTTGGTTCCAAATATTTATGAGTGACATGGAACTCTCTTATGATAACTGTCCCCTAATAAAAGTTCATCACAAATCCATACAAGTGAGTCCGCTCGAGGGTCTTGGTCTGACTATAGATCAGAAATTAACATAGGAGGTACACATAGAAAACCTCGTTTCCAAAATGAGTAGTATGTGTTTTGTAATAAAGCAACTACGTGGAACAGTCTTACTGCATGTACTTGAGCTGACTCACAATGGACTGGTACAATCCATTCTATCTTATCGACTGCAGCTATGTGGGAACTCGGCCCATAGAATAACAGTACATTTACCGAGTTAGCCATACTGATTCTACCCAGCCTGTACGTTTATATAACTATGAATATAAAAAATGAAACACATCACACCAATAATAATATAATTCACAGCTACGATACCACAAGGGGTAATGTGAATTACGACTACCATAATCTCGTTTGGCTCTGGGGCATGACTTAGCAAGTTATTTGGATACATATGTAGTCTAGGAAGCTTTAAATCAGAACTATACTGTAGTAAAACTGCACTTAACTAATTTTGCCAATTTATTTAAAACACTACTTAAAACAATTATTCGACTAAAACATAGACTTCACTAATTATTTCAATTTATTTCTACTGTGGCTATCTGTCTGCGAACCCTCGAACTGAATTTATAACTCTCTGTGTCTATCTATGACAACTCTGCCCTCTTCTATCCAGCGGTTATATACTAGCATTTACAGTTCTCGATCAATAGGAATTACATGTCGATCCAGTCAGATGGATCTCTCTCGAAACTTTGGTTTCTTAGAAAGTTTGCGTTTCTTCTACGCGGGACTCATGTATTTGTTAGCGGAGAACTTGTTTACTTGTCGAGTGTGCATTATTAATTAGATGATCAGGGTCGGTCTCGAAATCGTTACAATACAATCATCTCGTAAAAATGCATTCTACTCTGTTAAGGAATTTTTGTAATATAAATGAGTTTTCAGTATTAATATGCACAATTCTCAAATTTTAATTTTATATATATATATTTTAAACTGTTTGTGTGTGTACATATGTTAGTATTCCTGTTTTTGACTGATAAATTTTATGAATGTATGTGATACAGTTGTAAAGGTTCAATTATTTATGTCAAAATATCAAATATGTCAATGAGTATTTTTCTTGAAATAACAGAATATTCATTTCATTGATTTGTTCATTTCTGAAATAGAAAATCAATACAGGGTGAAATTTTGAAAACTTTCAATGCAAATATGTCGCGAAATAAAAAAGTTAGAAAAACGCCATTTGGCACAAAGGCTAACGAGATAGGGGGAACTAAAACCACCATATTTCAGTGAAGTCACGAGTCACCCCTTAGGCGTGACACCCCAACTGTAAAATGTCAAATGGCATACTTCTTTTGTAATACCTCAAATGAAAGGTCTCATTAAGTAGTATTTCCATGTACAAGAATTTTCATTTTCATCCAACACTGGGAGGCACAAAAACATATTTCGAATAAATAAATTGTATTGTGTGAAAATTATAGTTTATTTGATCAGATGTTCAAAATGCAGTCCATTCGGTTCTGAGCAATAGTACAATCGATTTTTAAATTCCATTCTTGTTATTGAGAGGATATTTCATTTTATTAGATGGTCACATGTATTCCAGTTTGTTGTAAACAAAAAACAAAATCATGTTGGAGCATTCCTTCTGAATAAATAAAGAGTACTCGAAAAAGTAGCATTGTTTTTATCGGGTTCGTACCTACCTATCAATATTGGTAAAAATTTAGTCCTTTGTGCAAGGTTTTACTGTAAAGTCAGGAAACCGTCGAATTGAAATTATCTCAAACGAATTGCGAACTATTTTCTGTTCATCAGGGTTTACAGTTTGCCGGAAAGAATTCAGATGGTGTTTATCTATGGTTCTGTAAATCGTTGTGCCTCAAGAACTGATGCAGAATTTAACGAAAGAAACTTCGGAAAAAATGTAAGTCATACTTACATCAGTCAACTGATTCTTAAATACCGTCGGGTACTCAAACTTCATAAGTTTCACCCATACAAAATGCACATTCTTCAGGAGTTGTGGGAGGACGACCCTGATCGAAAAATTACTCCCCAGTTGCTAAACAATATTTGTTTTACCGACGAATCCACTTTTTTTTAAATGGTGCAGTGAACAAACACAACTGTAGGTACTGGAGTGACGAAAATCCGCATGTCTTCAGGGATACACGCAGTATCCAGAAAAATTAAATGTCTGGGCGGGAATTTTAGATGACACAGTGATTGGGCCATTATTTATCAATGGCAATCTTAATGGCGATACTTATTTCGAAATGTTAAACACCACCATTCAACCTTTAATTGTTGCCGAAATAGAAAATCAGTTGGACATTGACGGAAATAGGAACCTGAATGAAGATTTAATACATTTTCAACACGATTGAGCACCACTCCACTACGTTTTGCCAGTCAGGCAATTTTTGATGATGCTTATCCAGGTCAGTGGATTGGACGGAGAGGTTCAATCGAATGGCCAGCGAGATCTCCCGATCTAACACCCCTCGATTTTTTCTCTGGGGACATTTGAAATCCGTCGTATTTTAAACACAACCTACTTCAATAGAAGATTTTTGACAACGCATTATTGCAGATTGCAGATCTATTCCAAGAGATATGTTCCAAAATGTTAGAATGGCATTTGAACATCTGATCAAATAAAATATCCTCTTAACACAATACATTTTATTTTATTCGACTTTATGTTTTTCTTACACCCTGTAGTGGGTTGAAAAAAAGTCTCGTACAGGTGAATACTACTGACTGAGACCGTTCATTTGAGGCATCACAAAAGAGGTAGTGCCATTTGACATTTTAAAGTTGAGGTGTGTCGCGCCGACGGGGTGACTCATCCCTTCACTGAAATATGGTGGTTCTAGTTCCCCCTAACTCTTTAGCTTTTGTGCCAAACGGCATTTTTCTAACTTTTTTATTTCGCGAGATATTCGCATTGAAAATTTTCAAATTGACATCCTGTATATGAATGAGCTTATGATCTTGTGATAAAAGTATAGAACTCATACATTGAATCACCATTCCAAATATATCAGAGGGTAGACCGTAGAAGTGTATACGATTGACGATAAAAACAAATTTAGAACAATTTTGAACAAAACAAACGAATATAGCAACAGGGCTGTTTTTTATTGAATCTTTTGTTCTTTCAGTGTTCTTTTCATCTCGATGATTTAGTGATTTTATGAAACTTGCGAATGTTTAGAAATATTCAAGGACTAATTTAAGAATATTTTCATTTCAGAAGCAACAACAACTTGGTAAGTTTTTGTGAAATCCATTATAACATTGAATGATGTGTGATGTAAATAGAAAGTGGAAAAAAATTGTTTTACGGTTATTATCAAATGAGTTTTTGATTGAAAGTAATTGAAATATTCTGTTGAAATATTAATTGAAACGTATTTATTTATTTTTTTGTGTGACTATTCAGGATATTTCAAAAATTGCAATATCTGAATCAACCCTTAATAGTCTAGTGTTAGACCTATTTTACAGAAAATCTATTTCATTCCTCGATAACTGTGGCTATTAGCCGATAGATGTATCTAACCTACACTATTTGTGTAGTCCACTGTGTGGTTATTTTTGAAGTTCCGTGAATTGGAAGCGTGTTGTGTATGTAGCAGGTTAATATATCGGTGTTGTTGTCGATTACTGATGGAAATGGAACCACAATAAGAGTAAGTATTTTTTATAAATACTACTGAATTAATTACTGCAGTAAGCTTCGCTAATGAGTATGTTTCAAATAAATCAACATTTTGTATGATAAAATTAATTATTTTTTGTTAGTTATCCAGGAAAGTTACTGTTACTCATAAGTGACGCTAGGGTGAAATGGAAGTATATTTAAGAGACTTTTTGTAGCTGTATTTTCTCAATGGTTTGACTACTTGATGGATTTTCTTGATGAAAAAATTTATTCAGTATTACGGGTATAGCAAAAATGTAGTAAGCCCAATGCGCCCAACTTTCTGATAATGATATTTTTTCAGGTGTGGGTTTACCATTCAGGAAACCCTAGAAATAGCATTTGATATAGATGTAGCTGCGATTTATACAGAGCCCCCTGAAGTGAGGGCGCTTACAGACGAAGATTCTTACGACGAGAGACCGTTCTTGGTGACGCCTTTGTCGCCTCCGTGGTTGGTGAAGATGGCTCGTTGGGCTAAGCCGCCCTGGGATGTCTTTGTTATTGTCAACAATCTCGCTTATCTCTGTTAGAATAAACATCGCGTCCGGCCTTATCGGTTGCCGCCTTTGATATTTCTTAGAATTGCAAATGATGTATGACTCTGTTTTTGAACTTAGGCCTTGATCGAAGTCGTTATCTGTGTTATTTGTAAACAATCTTTGTAGCCGCCTTTGATAGTTCTTAGCCCTTTCAGAGGCTATGGGTACAATTGCACCTGTTGAAATTACGAATCTATTGAAGCTTCAAACATTAAATTGATGTTGTCGTATTAACGAAAACTGTAATTCTTGTACATCTAATTTTACTTTTTATACGTAGATGGCAACAACAGTGTTATTGTTTTGACGATCAAACCGTTTAAGTGACTGAAGTAAGTGAGGTATTTGTAATGTTTCATTATTGTTCGTTTCAGTGGTCACCGTTTATTTTTTATTGTTAGAATATAGGTCGGATGGAAGATATATTTTGTTCATATATTATTTGTGTGACTAAGTGGTCATAAAAATAGAAGGGTATATTTGTACCCATAAACACATGAGCACATTGTTTCGTGAATACATCTGTACCCAGAAACACTAGAGTAGTGTTTTTTTTTTCAGTTGGTAAAAAAAATTTTTTTTTTTATTTTGATATATATGAAATATTGCTCCAAAGCGTTGAAAAACGCCATTTTCAACTGAAGCGGAAGATTCGGATTACGTAATCCACCATTTTCCTTGATTAGAGGAACTCCTGCAGGAATTGGAAACCGGCACAATTGATCTTGAGTGTCTGAGTAACGACGCACATAATGGTGATGAGGATGTGGTAATCAGCGAAAGGATACAGTATGAAGAAGGAGCTAACATTGAAGAGAACGAGAACGCTCAGATGATGAGATTGAAAACATGCAGCTCAGATGATGGAAATGAAACTGTGAATAATATCGAGGGGGATGACATATTAGAAAATGATTATGAATGAGTCACTTCAGAAAATCTTGTATTTCTAATTATGTAGACCTGACTGATGAATATAAAGTAGTAGCGGCATATAAATAATACACATGGAAAAATTTTATTTTCAAGCAATAATTTTATTTTCAAGCAATAATTTTATTTTCAAGCAATAATAACATTCAACTTGTGAACTGACAGGTCCACTAACTGCTTTGTGGCCTTAGATTCTTTTATGTGATGGATGAATTAAGGTAAACGAATCTGCAGTTGGTATTCGTACGTATATTCTCGAGGTAGTTTATATCATACGTCTCAATTCTCAAGAGCCAGCTTGCTTCAACAAATAGTCCATAGGTACAGTCTTCACTTCCTCATCAGAAAAGTCCCTCAAAGATCTATCGGCACATATTTTATTTCTTCGACTGCAGTAGGAACTCCAGACATAGATGCCCGCTATTGAGCTGATCATAATTTTGATATCGGGCATTGTTATATGTGATTTTAACATCCTTCCCCAAATAGCGAACCAATTCCCGGGGACGTTTCAGATTTCTAAAACTGTCAAAATATTCCACAACGTTGCCAAATTTAATGTGAGCTACCCAGTGAGTACCCATATTTTCCTTAGAGTCCAAGTTCAACACAGCACATTCTCTTTCTCGGGGTGCGTTGGTAACGTATCAAGCATAAAGACTCCTCGAGAATTCGATATTTTCATTTTACGAGCAAATTCTGCAATTTCCACATCGTATAACCCCCTATTAGGTAGCTTCATTAGCACGTTTTTTGTTCTTTCAAGTAGAGTCCTCGTGCACTTTTTTGAATACTGTATGTTTATATGTATTTCTTATGGAGATTTGTCGTTTCAAAATTGCTCAAAATACACGTTTTCGCGTTCGAAAAAACAACTGAAATTTGAAAACGCTAAAACACGTAAAAATGCGACCACAATAACCGTTTTTCGCGTTCAAAAAAACAGCTAAAATTTGAAACGCTAAAACATGCGACTAAAATAGACGTTTTATAAGGTTCAGTAGTTCGTTTTGCTTTGATCAAACTGACTATCTGTCACTCTGCTTGTCTGTCAATCTGTCTATCTCCTATCACCGATATATTGAGCGACGTTCTAAACGGAAAATGTCAAACGTTAACAAACCGACTTCTAGCATTTGAGCGATGAGTACATAACGCATTAAAATGTGAGGTTTATGGCACTTATGGCAGTTGACGGGAGGAAATTCTATTATTTCCTTGATCTCCCATAAAAGTTGTCTTATTAGAGTACCCGCACATTTCTGTATCTTTACTAATAACGAAGATAGCCTCCTATGCCCTTTTGGTCTCAGAAAATGTTTAAAAAGGTTTCTTGAGATCGAAACGAATATATTGATCATCGAAATCGGACAACCGGAAGTGGTCACTTCCGGTGGAAACCGAAAGTGGACATTTTATTGCATTTTGAACTCTCCTCGATGTGGACAATCCGAATTCACTATTACTTTTCTTCTATCTCAATTTTTTCAAACCGGAAGTGCTTTTTTGTATGATTCATACAGATCCGAAATATAGTTAATGCGTATATTGCACACAGATGGATCTGATGTATTCCTTCATGATATCAAATAGCGGTCATGTTTTTTTTCTCTAACCGACTTACCATCTTTTTCTATTTCTGGTGATATTTTTTCAAAACACTAGGTTTAAATTAAAATGCCCTGTATATATTTTCCTTAATACATTTGTGAGACATCCCTGTACAAAACTATGATGAGCGTTGACCAATTAGAAGCAGCCATGGTTTTTTTCTCTTAACTTGAATCCCCATACCCCCAATGATGTGTTTTTTAGACATATTTTTTCTCTTAAATGATATGTTGGTACACCTTGTATACTAATTTCGACAAGCAGTCACTATGTTTTTTCTCTTAAATAATATGTAAGACGTCCTGTGTATACTATTGCTGAATACTTCGCTACCCCCATTGCCCCAATGACCCATTTTCTACATGACATTTGACACACGCAGCAGTCAAGTTTTTTCTCTTAAATTATGCATTTTGAAACACCCTGTATACTTTCCTCATTGGAATCGCATCTTCAAACGTTACACCCTCGTTACCTCGCAATTTTTACTATCACACTTTTATTCCATTCACCATCATTATTCTTTTTAATATTCAAACAGCGTGCTCTGGTGGCTGGAGAAATATAAACCTCACATTTGTACATCAACTTGTACGAAGTCTCCGTGAGGCAAGGCTAGCGTCACTCGCTAACAAACATAAACCGCTGGTTCAAACCTCGTTCTCGGAAATCTTTTTTCTTTTCATATACCCATCACACAACCAATTCAAATCTCCCGCTCACAGGACCACACCCGAGTTACGTCATCTGGTAGGAAGAAGAAGAACTTGATGTTCCGCGATGACGACGAGCTCCATGATGATGACTTAACCACGTGACCACGCCAAATTCAAATTTCAAACTCCCGCCTAGGACATGACAATTTCATTTTACTGGGTCACTTTACGTGATACCAGATGGCCCACCCACCTTTCGGTATTGGGCTGTCCCGCCTAGGACAGCCGCCATCTTAGAGTCGCTCACAACACTGGTTAGGTGTACAACTAACAGATGACGAGGAAGACGATATGACGTGGTGAGACATGACAAATGTAGGTTTGGTGGGTTAGGTGACAGATTACAGGTTACTGATGTTCCGTGACGAAGAAGAAGCAGAGACAAATGACAGGTGACACGATGAACGCAGCTAGGCTCTAATCATCCCCCCACTCCAAAAAGAGCCAAAAATTGCAGAATGGACCACCATAAGAAAATACATGGGATTTTGATCTCGAACTTTCATTGCCTATTTAATGAGGACCTTTTTCACTTTTTCTCAATTCTCAGCAACAACCATTGTGACGAATCTGTTGCGTTTGAAATTGACATAAATGATGGTCCTTATAGTTATCTACTCATCCTTGAAAGCCGAAATGATGAACTCTATCAAGTTCTTCAAAGGTAGGAAATGATTGCAAGTGAAGAACAACACCAACTTCTACTGATGACTCATCCTATAGATACTTACGAAATTTGCTGTGGGCTAAGTATAGCTAGATGCTTTAGTCCATGCATAACTTTAAAGCAAAAATATTCTCATAGAAACATACCATTCGGTGTCATCGAATGAAGTACTTACAGTGAAAACTAATTTCTTCCAAAGAATAATTGAATATCCCGATGAGTATGATTCCATTACAACTGCTTGTGTGACGCAATTCATCGACAGCGATATGAAGCATATCACCATTACCAGAGGAGACACTGAATTGGACTTCCTCGACGTTGATGCCATTCTGAAGTTATATGAAGCAGTGCTGTCACATTGAAATGTTAGATAATTCAAACTTTTGTGTATACTACAAGAACTTGTACGAAATTATAGATATTTGTTTCGAAATCATACCATCAGACTGTAGATTATATTCGAATGCTCTGAGAGAATATATTCAACAAATCATTTTCAAAATGAACTATATATTCTCTCAGAGCATTCGAATATAATCTACAGTCTGATGGTATGATTTCGAAACAAATATCCATAATTTCTTATTCGGGGGAGAATACAATGTTAGTACTAGGAAGGAGAAAAAAAGTGGAGGAATTTTTCTTACTGATAGTCATCAAAATCATCAATATCGCTATCATCATCAAAATAACCTCTAAGACGATTTTTCTAGGAGATGAATGAAGGGAAGAATCATAATCTTTGTTTTCGAATAATACTTCAGAAAAACAACTATAACACCAAAAATACACATTTTGATATAAATTTCCTATAATTTCATTTTCTCATTCTGTGAGAATATTTAAATAAATCAAAACATGATTTACAAACACACAAGCGAAGTTTGTCAATGAACAAATTCAATGCCTTTCGCAGAACGAATTGATCATTTTCAGCCCCTTGATACATATAGTGCCATTTGTAATTTGCGTATTTCCTTATAATTTCTTTGGTAAATATTCAATTTATTGTAAAAATACTCTTTCGGAGGTAATGATGTTTCATTCAATTATTAAATTCAATCAATATGATCGTGAAGAAATACTGGTTCTTTCACTACGTTTAGTTTCAGTTTGTAAACATTCACAGAAATATCATTAGCTTTTTCGAATTCAGAAATTCAGTGTAGTGGCATAGTTGTTTCAAGATACTTTCTTTGACGGACAGTGCTGTAAAATGGATATGACCTAGTGACAGTTGCATCACTTTTTGCAGGATACAAAGTGCTGACTATGCTCCAGTAAAAACATGCTGAGTTAGTATTCTTCACATTTATGCATGCATTATTTTTTTTTAATTCTTCTTGTTCTGGAAGTCTAATGAAGGAAGAACCGTTGCCCATCTTCAATTTGTTTATGTTCAACTCAACATGATTTACAAACACACTAGCGAAATTTGTCGATTCTATAATAATTCACCCAAATACAGTATTCATCGTTATTTTCAAAAACAATCCTAATAATTTTTGGTTAATATTGTTCTTTTTAATAAAGGTCTCATTCCCTTATCACAATGAACAAATTCAATGCTTTTCGCAGAACAAACTTGATAATTTTTAGCCTCTTGATACATAAATAGTGCCACTTGTAATTTACATATTTCCTCACAATTTTTTTCGTTAATATCCAAGGTAAAAGTGATTCATGTAGGAAGTCAGCTGTACAAAAACATTTTTACAAATGGTTTTTATGCACAGGTGACGATTGATTTCATCTGAAAATAAAAAAAAACAATTACCCTTCCAGAGTATAATGACTCACTCCACGGCAATATATCAAGAGAACCTGAAATTGAATAACGCTTATCATCATGTAGACTCAAAGCTATTTTTGACTTCTCAATGCCAAAAACTTTGTGAGCACAAGATGGAATACAACGTTGGGTTGTCGTTTTTTCCTTGAAATTCCTCAAACACATACAACCTTCAAAACCATCACATTATATTTTACTCACTTGGATTTTTTCACAACTTTACCTCTTTGTATTTCATACGTTTACATTTTTGAACGTAAGCCAACAAAATGAGACATAATTTTTCCATCCACATCGTCTTTCATCAGACCCAACTTTTTTTATTATCCAGTGGCATCTTATATTTATTGTATACAGCATAATCTGGAGTATCCAATTTTGAGAGATCAGCCTTTATCACTTCTTCATATGCATCATCACATTCAAGTTCGTAAATGAAAGTAAAAATTCTCTTATGTAAAGTATTTTTTCTACGCCCATGTCTATGAACGTCAAAAATCGCACTGTCAACATTCCTTGTAAATGACATTTAACAATAACCTGCACGTAATGAGATCTCATAACATACACGTGCGTTTTGAGAAGAAAACTAAACTTCTTGGTTTTATTGAGTTACAAATTTTTATTTACGTAAGACTTTATTTGGTCTATTTACACAAATTCAATTAAAAAATATTAAAAACTTTTAGCATTAGCGAGATATATTTAGGATTGAAAGAGTGATGCCCCTAAATGTAGTAAAACCTATAAAAGTTGCATTTTACAATAGGAAAAAAAATTAATAGTAGCAAGTAAAATTTACATACCATCAAGTAAAAATTTGCATACTATATGGGAAGAATTAGAATCCTGAATTTGATCACTTGCTCTTATCAATGTAATTTGAGGAACATAAAGTAACCTACCGGTATTAAAAGCTTCATTAGAAGCAGACTTTTCGTTTTATTGGCCTCAATGAACTTTCTATTTGCAGTTGGTGCTTAGTTTGATAACTACATATAACTAGTACTTCTGGTGATGAACCTGTTCTTCCTTCTTTTGACGACTCGTGTTTTTATCAACACATATTTACACTTACCATTTTTATCTTTCTTTATGTCTTTATTTTTATATTTATAAAAGCTTTGTTACATTCTTCAGATAGATTCAGACAGATTTGATTTGAAAGAGAGAGAGAGAGAGGTTCGTTTATTTCTGCAAAATGAAAATGGAATTATTCTCAACGCAGGAAATATCGGATCAGTCTATCAGTGCCAGTTTATCAAAGTACCATTCAGCATACGTATACCAAATGTTTACAGTGCGTACTTACAAATATATACGTGAGGCTAATAATTATATGTGGATGCAAAGCGAGTACCTGAATAAATACTAGTCATTTATTAATAATTGTTATAAACTACAAAAGCACAAGCTTGTTAGTACACGGAAAAAAATTAATAGTAGCAAGAAAAATGTACATACCACCAAGTAAAAATTTGCATACTATATGGCAAGTATGCGCTTTATCAGCCACAAGAATAATTAGATTCCTGAATTCGATCACTTGCTGTTATTGATGTAATTTGAGGAACCGGTATTAAAAGCTTTATTAGAAGCGGACTTTTCGTTTTATTGGCCTCAATGAACTTTCTATTTGCAGTGGGTGCTCAGTTTGATAACTACAAATAACCAGTATATTTACCATTACTGAAGAATAATTAATTCTCAAATATCTCATGTACTAAATTCTACTAAACAAGATATTAGTAAAAGGATAATTTGTATTTTTTAATGCCTTATTTTCATACATCCATTTTTGTCTCAAATTCACAATAAAATGGATGGTTCGGTTGCACCAAGGAACCAATGATATCATGCCTATGCACTCTAAGAAAGTGTTACACTTACAGAGTGTCAGCGACTATACCGGGTGGCTACGGAAGTATTGCCTACGGAATATCTCAGTTATTGTATGAAGTAGGTTTGTGAAATTTGGAGCGTCGATATAATGACATAAGAGCTAGAATTTGAGCATATTGACATGTCGAAGTTAACTTCCGGTCTGACCGGAAGTAACATTAACTTTCTTATTTTGAATGGAAACCCTATTTTTTTTTCTTTTCGCTTTATTTAGCATTCCATTCCCTTTCAAATGACATATCACAAGTTGGTATCTAACCAGAAACTAGATCAGAAAAAAATTATTATTGAAATTCACCGAGTAGGCCGTGGAAGCCAAATGAAGCCAAAAATTGAAAAGTTGGCTATCATACGTCACTTGATAACAGTTGCTACTACTGTGATATTTTATTTTCATTCGTCGGCGTTATAAAAAGCCGCCAAAAAAAATATTGGAAAAATTGGGAAAAAAACAATACTCTGTAAGTCCATGACTTAAATAGGAACATACAACTTTTTCTTGCCTGTACTATTCAGCATAACCATTCCTTTCTAATGATATAATAGAAAGTAATTTTTTTCCCAAACTTTTTCAGCATGAGCATACTTCTCATCAGCAATGTATGCATCGTTCAATTTATTGTAGAAACTTTCTTTCGGATGTAATGATCTTTCATTCAATTCGTCCAAACAATCAATATGATCGTAAAGAAATATTACCTTCTTGGTTTAAAGCGCGAATTTTTCATCATTCAAATGTATAAATTCTCTTTTCAATATTTTCGAATCTGAAATTGATGATAATTCATCCAAAGATGTCACCATGAAGCGAAAAGAGTTAATGAATCGGAATTGTATATCTTTACGTTTATCGTACAGGATAAAATGACTGTCGTAACCTGACAGATTATGGAACACGATGGGCACCACAAACACTTTTCGAAAATTGAGGTTACATACTTGGTGCGAAAAAACCCGAAATTCTCCAGTTGAATGGTTATGGTCACGAACGATGTCATTGGTGAAAAAAGATGTTTCACATGTGACAAATAGTGGCCTTACATGTGTTTGGTTTCTCAATCGCTGGTATGATTATTTCAATTTTTGATTTGATGGTTGAAGCTATCTTCGACATTTCATTCGCAAACCAATCCATGCGATCACTTCCTCGATAGCTATTGAAAAACGATAACGAATCATCGAAATCACATTTCACGTTTGTCTATATCATTTACATTTTTCAATTGACATTCAAAGTCTGCATAAATGACGAATAGAGTGGTTTGTTTGTAAGTAACATGAATTCTAAATGATTATATTTCGGAAATTTTTCATTGATTCAATTGTGAACAAAGCCCCTCATGATATTCCAATTTTTGTCAACATTGAAACTCATTGATGTATCTTTCGCAAAAATATTTATTTCCATTATGTTCATTCAATTGAGATGACAATAATCGAGACATTTCTTCAATCCAACAATAATGGTATTTGATATTTGAATCATAATCATCGTCAGAAGTAGCATCATAATCATTTAATTTCGGAAATCATTCATCTTGTATTAGCAATTGATTAACATGGCGTTCCTGCTTATTTTTAGTTAATCGCGTTGGTACCACTATATAAAATGATTTTTCTCTCATTACGTTTAGTTCCAGTTTGTGAACATTCACAGAAATATTAGCTTTTTCGAATTTAAAAATTTAGAGAAATTTCGGACTTAAGGTCATTTTCAGATCTTTATTTGTATACAGATGTACTGTTGTTGGCTGAAAAATTTGAAAATTTTTCAAAATAATGCATGAACCTATGGATCAGATCCAGCATAGTATTATACCATGCCGGGCTACACATGGAATGCTACTCTAAAATATACCAAATGTAATCTAGAATTGTTGAATGATAATAATAAAATCATGTTTATTGAAAATGCTATACGTGGTGGAATTTTGGTTTGAAGTAGTAAACACTCGGAGGCCAACAAATACATGTCCAAATAAGATATCAAGAAGCTATCAAAATGTCTCAAGTATTTGGATGTTAATAAATTTGTATGGATTTGCCATGTCAGAATAGTTACCTTATGGTGGATTTTCATGGTTGGAAAATGTTGAAAATTTCGATGTGATGTCTATCGCGGACGATGCAGCAGAGGAATATATCCTGCAAGTAGACATGGAGTATTCCCGCGAATTACATAATCAAAATAAATACTTCTCATTTGCTGCTGAACATCGCGTACCACCCGGCTCAAAATTACCAAAATTTATGACAATCCTTTATTACACAAA
Source organism: Chrysolina americana (assembly GCA_958502065.1). Lineage (NCBI taxonomy): Eukaryota > Metazoa > Arthropoda > Insecta > Coleoptera > Chrysomelidae > Chrysolina > Chrysolina americana. The sequence continues at coordinate 52,224,107 of OY293410.1, read as the reverse complement.
AAATACTTTACATAATGGAATTTCACAGCAATGTTTGGCGCATGGTCAAAAGTAACGAGAATTCACAAAATCCTAAAACTCAAATAATCTGCATGGCTGCAACCCTATATTGAATTGAACACACAATTGAGGGCTGCACCCACAAATGCTTTCGAAAAAAATCTATATAAATGAGCAAATAAAGCAGTTTTCGGAAAAACCATGGAAAAATACGGAAACACAGGGTGGTGAAACTTTTAAGAACGTGGGAGGGTTGTTAAAAGGCTAAAAATTTGATGAGTAGTCTACAATTTTGTAGTCACAATTTTAGAGAAAAACTTGACTAGCGAATTACAGAAAAGCGAATTGATCTTTAATAAACCTCTGTATGTAGGAATGGCTATTTTGGATTCATCGAAATTATTCATGTACAATTTTCGCTATGAGTATATGAGCCCAAAAATGACTGTTGAAAAATGTAAATTATTATATATTGATACTGATACTTTCATTTATGAAGTAAAATGTGATGATGCATTTGAAGAAGTGATAAAGGCTGATCTCTCAAAATTTGATACTCCAGATTATGCTGTAGACAATAAATATAAAATGCCACTGGTTAATAAAAAAGTTGGGTCGAAGGACGAAGTGGATGGAAAAATTATGTCTCATTTTGTTGGCTTACGTTCAAAAATGTATACGTATGAATTACAAAGGGGTAAAGTTGTGAAAAAATCCAAGTGAGTTAAATATAATGTAATGTTTTTGAAGGTTATATAGAATTTAAAGAGGAACAGAGTGTTTTCGATTTAATTCCGAGAGTTTCACCATCTGCCTACGATCGTTTCATGGTTTCCCAATCATCAGGACAGCTTTGTAGAACTCTCGAATTAAAAACGAATTCACTCTGGATTTGTACCGAAAGGCAAAGCAGTATATAACAAGGCGGAAAATATGACATCTACAGTCATTAATTGAAAGTTAATTTGACCCGAGCCATGGAATCCAAAGTTAGATGTTTATCTACTCATTGGTAGGAAGCCAACAATTTGTTTTTCTGTCCAACCCAAAGCTCAATCAAGTTTTTAGTGCGTTAACGCAAACAGAATCTGAAGAGGAATAGAGTGTTTTCGATTTAATTCCGAGAGTTCCACCATCTGCCCACGATCGTTTCATGGTTTACCAATCATCAGGACAGCTTTGTAAAACTCTCGAAATAAAAACGAATTCACTCTGAATTTGTACCGAAAGGCAAAGCAGTATATAACAAGATGGAAACTATGACATCTACAGTCATTAGTTGAAACTACAGATTATGCTGTAGACAATAAATATAAGATGCCACTGGATAATAAAAAAAGTTGGGCCTGATGAAGGACGAAGTGGATGGAAAAATGATGTCTCATTTTGTTGGCTTACGTTCAAAAATGTAAACGTATGAAATACAAAGGGGTAAAGTTGTGAAAAAATCCAAGTGAGTAAAATATAATGTGATGTTTTTGAAGGTTATATGTATAGAATGTTTGAGGAATTTCAAGGAAAAAACGACAACCCAACGTTGTATTCCATCTTATACTCACAAAGTTTTTAGCATTGAGCAGTCAAAAAGAGCTTTGAGTCCACATGATGATAAGCGTTATTCAATTCCAGGTTCTTTTGATATATTGCCGTGGAGTCATTATACTCTGGAAGGGTAATTGTTTTTTTTTCAGATGAAATAAATACGTCAACTGTGCATAAAAACGATTTGCGAAAACTTTTTTTGTACAGCTGACTTCCTCCATGAAGCACCTTTACGTTGGATATTAACGAAAAATATTAGGAAATACGTAAATTACAAGTGGCACTATATGTATCAAGAGGCTGAAAATTATCAAGTTTGTTCTGCGAAAAGCATAAGGGAATAAATAAGACCTTCATTAAAAAGTACAATATTAACCAAAAATTATTGGGATTGTTTTTGAAAATAACGATGAATACTGTATTTGGGTGAATTATTATAGAATCGACAAATTTCGCTAGTGTGTTTGTAAATCATGTTGAGGTGAATATAAACAAATTGAAGATGGGCAACGGTTCTTCATTACACTTCCAGAACAAGAAGAATTTGAAGAAATAATGCATGCATAAATGTAAAGAATACTGACTCAGCATGTTTTTATTGGAGCATAGTCAACACTTTTTACAGTATCTTGGAACAACTATGCCACTAAACTGAATTTCTAAATTCGAAAAAGCTAATGATATTTCTGTGAATGTTTACAAACTGGAACTAAACGTAGTGAGAGAAAATACATTCAACCCAGTGGTACCAAGGCAAGGTAAAAATAAGCAGGAACATCATGTTCATCTATTGTTAATACAAAATGAATATTTTCCGAAATTAAATCATTCTTCGATGGTTATGATTCGAATATCAGATACCATTATTGTTGGATCAAAGAAATGCCTCAATTATTGAATGAACATAATGGAAAATAATATTTCTGCGAAAGATGCATTAATGATTTTCAATGTGAACAAAAAGTGAAAAATCATGAGGGGCTTTGTTCCCAATTAAATCGATGCAAAATTTCATTTCCGAAATATAATCATATAGAATTCAAAAATTTTACTTACAAACAAACCACTCGATTCGTCACTTATGCAGTCTAACAAGGAAAAGTTCATTTCATTCACGCCGTACGATAAAGGTAAAGATATAAAATTTAGATTTATTGACTCTTTTTGTTTCATGGGGACATCTTTGGATGAAATATCATCAATTTCAGATCAATTTCAGAATTTCAGAGAAAATTTGAAAATATTGAAAAGAGAATTTATACATTTGAATGATGGAAAATTCGCGCTTCCAACCAAAAAGGGAGTATTTCTTCATATTGATTGTATTGACAAATGGAATGAAACATCATTACCTACGAAAGAATGTTTTTACAATAAATTGAATATTAACGAAAGAAATTATAAGGAAATACGCAAATTGAAAGTGTCACTATATGTATCAAGAGGCTGAAAATGATCAATTCGTTCTGCGAAAGGCATTTAGTTTGTTCATTGTGATAAGGGAATAAGACCTTCATTAAAAAGTACAATATTGACCAAAAATTACTATGATTAAAATTTTGAAAACTGTATTTGGGTGAATTATTTTAGAACTGACAAATTTCACTTGTGTGTTTTTGAATCATTAAATCATTTTTGGTGTTATAGTTGTTTTTCTGAAGTATTATTCAAAAACAAAGATTATGATTCTTGTGTTAACGCCCTTCATTCATCTCCTAGAAAAATCGTTTTAGAGGTGATTATGAGGATGATAGCGATATTGATGATTTTGATGACTAAGTATTAGTAATAGTATATATATATATATATATATATATATATATATATATATATATATATATATATATATATATTTAAATCTGAATAAACGATTGTGTAGACTTGTTCCTGTTTTCTATTCACAAATGAGATTAAGGGTGATGAAATAAAAAAAGGGAATTTATTTTTCATTTATTTTCAAATTTTCCAACAAATCATTTTTAAAATAAACTATATATTCTCTCAGAGCATTCGAATATAATCTAGAGTGATGGTATGATTTCAAGACATATCCATAATTTCATCGAACGTTAAATTCGTTCAGTCACTATTAAATTTGGTTTTGATAACATACAAGTTCTTGTAGTATACTCAAAAGTTCAAATTATCTAACATTTCAATGTGACAGCACTGCTTCATATAACTTCAGAATGGCATCAACGTCGAGGAAGTCCAATTCAATGTCTCCTCTGGTAATGGTGGTATGCTTCACATCGCTCTCGATGAATTGCGTCATACAAGCAGTTGTAATAGAATCATACTCATCGGGATATTCAATTATTCCTTGGAAGAAATTAGTTTTCAGAGTAAGTACTTCATTCCATGACACCGAATGGTATGTTTCTATGAGTATATTTTTGCTTTAAAGTTATGCATGGATTGAAGCATTTTGCTGGACATAGCACACAGTAAATTTCCTAAGTATCTATAGGATGAGTCATCAGTAGAAGTTGGTGTTGTTCTTCACTTGCAATTCTTTCATACCTTTGAGGAACTTGATCGAGTTCATGATTTCGTCTTTCAAGAATGAGTGAATAACTATCAGGACCATCATTTATGTCAATTTCAAACGCAACAGATTCGTCACTACTAGCATAACCACTATCACCGTAGGAATTCATGTTCACACTCAGGTTGTAACAAGTAAAACTGACTGATTATTTGTTCACCTTCATATATAATTTGGGGGGGTTGATATGTCACAATGGTTGTTGCTGAGAATTGAGAAAAAGTAAAAAAGGTCCTCCACAGCGTGGTTGGTAAATGTGCGTATTTCTCATAAAATTCTATACAAAATCAGCTTTTTCTATCCAACTGTTGTACTTGTTATCCAGACCGAGCCATTTGAAATATATTCTCTTAACTTTTCTTCTCAATACTTTTTCCATGAGATAGATGTCGGGATTTGCAGTTTTTTGTAATTCGTCTGCATAGAGAACTCGTTTGATTGGTGCATTATGCATATCTTCCAACATATAGGTAGCGGGATTGGTAACGTTGATTTTGATAATTTTAATAGATCCGTCGTCCAATTGAGCGTATAACCTTTTTCTAAAACATGTTTCGCTTTACTGATACGTACAACATCATCAACTTTGAACTTTGCAGACCCTGCTAATTTCAGGTGGTTGTATAATAATTCAAGAATTTGTTTTTTTTTGGCCCTGTTGATTTTAGATGGTGACATGTCTCAGTGTGTCGTGTATCATGTACAATTTCGTGATTTAGGGCAATATATTCAGCTATTTGTAGGTTCCATTTGAACTCAAATACTTGTAAAGTCTATCTTTTAACGTTCTTATAACCCGTTCAGCCATAGCGCCTTCATAACACGTATATATTGTATCGATTCATTCCTTGTTTTTTCATCAAACTTTGAAATTTTTTGTTGTAAAATTCCGTTTCCTGATCTGTCTGAACATTTTTCGGACAGCGTTTCGTATGTACCAACATATCTTGAAACGTTTCGGTGGATTCTGCACCAGTCTTCGTTTTCAGCGTTCTAGTCCACACTTTCGGAAAACAATCTATAACAACCATAATGAGTTTAAAATTTCAATTTCGATGGGCGTAGGGCCTCATTTCAGCTTTGTCATAAATCATCCAATCCTTTGATAATGGAACGAAGTCAACGATATTTTTTTCTTATTGGTTTAAGTAGTTCGTGAACGTGTTGAACCTTCTCATTGGAAGCCATAATACTGAGGTTGTCGATGGAATACGCTTCAATTTAAGATTCAAGGATTTGAGGTTGATGGACTAACTTCATGCTGTCTCATTGTTGATTCTCCCAATACTATAATAACAATAATAATAATACCTTTATTGCTTCTTAAAACATCGTTTTACAGCAAGAGTTAAATAAGAGAAGAAAAGAAAAAATTACACAATTTTATCAAAATGAAAAACAAAAAAAAATACATATCGTATTTTAGAAAAAAATTATAAATACAGGCCGTTTCTTTTATCATGTGGTAACATTGCTATATTCTTAACCGTAATAGATACAAAGACGATTAAATGGGAAAAAATTTAACTTTTGTGGTGAGCAGTACATTGGTCAGAGAAAATCTACGAAGACTCTCGCCCTTCCCGACTTATACAGGGAAAACTAAAAATGCTGTTTTCGTTTTCTTTACGAATAGAATGGTTATTTCAGAAAATATAAAAAAATTAAAGAGGAAAGTTTTATTGTATTCAAAATGTACTAGAACTACGTAATGATACATTTTTAATTAAACGTAAAAACCGAAAACAGCATTTTCAGTTTTCCCTGTATAAGTTGGGAAGGGCAAGAATCCCCGTAAATTTTTCTATGGCGAATTTACTGCTCACTATAATAGTTACCATTTTTCCCATTTAATCGTCTTTGTATCTATTACGGTTTAGAATATAGCAATGTTACCACATGATAAAAGAAACGGCCTGTATATACATATATAAAAAGTAAGCTTACTCATTATGAATGAAGGACCTAAGCCTCAAAATATTCCATAGAAAACTAGATATAATATTAGCATCATCTAAAGAGACTGCATCTAAGGAGAAAAGTAGGGATTCCCAGGATTCTAGAAATTTACATTTCGGTTTCATAACATTATAAATGGGGCATTCAAACAGAATATGAAAAATAGTTTGAGCGTCGTGGCGATTGCAAACTGTGCATATCTCGTTGGGTCAATCAGATGCGACAACCCATTCAAGGTGAATTTAATTTTGAAATTATTTTCTAAACGCAGTTGGGCTATGGTACGGGTAACCTGTATCGGAAGTTGGAGCAGCAAGTAGTTTTTTGGACTTTTTGAGGGGGTAGAATTAATGTATAGTGGTAAAAAGGTGCATCTTTGTAAGAGAAAAATATCAGCATTGAAAAGTTTATCATAAAAGCTGGACAAAACTTTTTTTGTGTCAAATTCACCAAGACGAATGGCATAATTCCATATGTCCTTAGCACCAGCAAAAACAAAACATGATTTCAGTTGAATGGCCCAGTTGAATTTTGCATCGGTGGGACTCAGTAATTTGAATTGTTGTCTGAAACACAGTTTCGGTAAACGGTTATCGTCCATCCTTAAGATTTTTTGTAACCACTTCAGCGACAATTTAAATATATTGTAGGCATATGTGACTCTGCCTGTTTCCACTCGCACAACGTAATCAGGACAGTTATTATGAACAAGGAGTATTATTTTGATAAATGATATTTGAACCCTCTCTAACATGTCAACATATCTTAGACCCCAAACCGGAAGCAGTTCGACATAGTACTTAATCGATGACAGCCTTCGAATTAGCTATATCAGTTTCCATTTTGATGATTTGTCGTTTGAAGTTATGTTGAAAACGATTCAACTCCTTTTCATCTTTTTTGTTTGATGCTATACATTGTTCCATGAATATTTTTGCATCCTTATTATGTGTTTGAATCAATTCAGACATTTCTGCGATTTTCTTCGATAGATAGTCACGAATATTTTTAAAATTGGCTTAGAAATTCTTACCGAGTTCATCACATAGATCATATAGCTCCGTATAGCGTTCAACGTTCAGTTAAAAAATTGTTGAAATTGTTATATCCGTCAACCGGTTGCACCCCTACGTGCAACCCTCAAAAGACAGAGACTTGTGCGAGCTAGGGGAAGACGTAGCCCTTACCTTTTAATACGTGTGATGCCATGCACGAGACCGGTGGCATTGCTGAGATTCGAACTCACGCTCTCTGGTCTATGAGGCGAGGACTCAACCCGCACACCACCGCGGCCCAGTTGGGTTAATTGATCTAACTTATTATCGAGCCCTTGCATTTTTTCATTAAATTATTTCAACAATGCACTCACTTTGTTTTGAAATATTTTTCATATCTGCTCGCATTTCAATCGAGTTGGATCTTAGTTTGCTTACAGAGGTCTCCAATTCCTCAGTGGACTGCTGCTCTCTATCATCTGTAACTTTAATTTCATTTTGGAGACTTTGTAGATCAACTTGCATCCCATTAAACACATTACTTATTATTTTATTGATTTCGTCCACATATTCTTCATTAGTTGGATCTATACAGATGGTAGGTCATTTGACATTACACAACTTCAAATTATCAAAATCTATATTACCGTTTACCACCACCACAACTACCAGATGGTTCCAATCTTCGTTTTTTGTTCGAGCTGTTACGTCCGAACTTATCGATAACCATTTTGAAAATATTGATGAATCAGGCAACGCGTGCTGTCTTATAAGGAAAAAGAAAATTTAATGAATTATGTTTGCCTCTCCGAGTTCATTGATTATGACGATAATCTCATTATCATGGGATGAATTTCCAGCGTTTCGGGATGCTATCAATAATTTGAGGCGGTTACATAGTTCGTTAGGGTCATCCCAATAAATTAATTCCATCGGTTTGCTATTAAATGTCATATTTTCTGCAATAGGATGATGTAAACCAGTACCTGTTGTTTTACGCCGATTTCCTGGAGGAAACATTAGTCTAATGATGTGAGTGTACTCGTATCTCTGACAACCTTTTGGATAACCTCGGGTATTTTTGTTGTACACTTGCAAATCTTCATCATTATAGTGTTCAGGCATATCGAGGAATATCAACTCACACATTCCAGGTGTTCCTTTCCATTGATAACCAGCCATTTTGATATTTCCGTTGCGTTTGACGAAATATAATTCTGTTTGATCGAGAAAACATTTTGATGATACGTCATCATATATATATTGGAACAAATATTTTATCGATTTCTTTCCTACTCTACTAATGTTTCATACTTTACAGTCGAGACATTTCAGACTAGTGATCGATATATTACTCTAAAACTTGTTCACTTATTCGAGTAGTAGGAACATCTTCGTCTTCTTTTCTATGTACGCTAAAGATATCATCATCATCCTCTGTGCCAGCAACATGTTCGAGGGACTGAAATGGTGTCGTTTCTTCTTTCATTCGTTCCTCTTGCTTGGGTTTAGTTTTCGGTTCAGTTTCGATGGTAGCTCAAGACGTTTTATTCACTAGTTTTTTCAATGGAGTAGAGGAAAAATTTCTTTAAGGATTAGTCTTCTTAAGATTTACCCAATTTCAAAGCCAGCTACTTTTTTTGATGACTTTATTTTATTATTCTGTATGACATCAACCTCTTTGCTTAGTGGTTTCATTTTACGAATGATGTCACATATATATAATAAACATTTATATATTTATCAAAACTTTGACGATAGCGACCACTATTTGAATCGTAATCCTTCGAAATTACCAATGTTCCATACTTATCACACCAACAATCGGCACACATTCGTTTGAAATGTTCAAATGTTACATTGGGAGAGACATGCCCATCATAAACGTGCTTCAAATTAACTTAATCTTGTTTGAAGATTATATTTAGATTACAATTATCTCTCAAAAGCTGTTTGGGTATCTCGCTGGACGTTTGTCCTATGTATATATCTTCAAGCCGCGATGTCTGCACATGGAATATTATTTGCGAATTTTTTGTTGTGAGTCAAATGATATGTCATCGAATATGAAAATGGAATTTTGTTTAGCGTCGTGAGCACTAATAACATCTTCGTTCTCCTTGAACGGGATATAATGAATGTCTTTGACTTTTTCCAGTATTTGTTGCAGCAACTGTTACTCGGGTTGTTATAACGACTTTGAGTGGACGTGAACGTTTTCGAATTTTGCGTCGTTGGGGTGCAACAACAGCGATAATACATCATTTGTTTTTACACAACCGCTCGGTCCACATATGATAGCACGAAATGAGTTTGGTAGCAATTTACAATGTTTGTTACACATAATATCATTACCATCATTCAAATAATCCAAATTTTCGATTTGTAACGTGTTTTCTTGTTGAACAACTTTCATGGTGTGAGAGGTGATGGGAATGAATTCATGTTTATAAAAAAAGATGGCAACTCATATTTGATGTTATTCTCAATGATAACATATCAAGGTGAAGGTGTTGTCAATACACTCATCAATAAGTTACCCTTCGAATTACATATACCTGGTTATCAGTATTGTGGACCGGGCACTCATCTACCAAAGAGACTCGCAAGAGGCGATCCTGGTATTGATCCATTAGACGCAGCTTGCAAATAACACGATATTGCATATTCGCAAGATCAATCTGTCGAAGGTAGACATAAAGCCAATAAAGTTCTTCAACAAAAGGCTTGGGAAAGAGTCAAATCTGAAGACGCAAAATTTGGTGAAAGAACAAGCGTTCCCTTCGTCACCGGTGCAATGAAAGCAAAACGCAAGTTTGGTATGGGCGCCACAAAATCCTTCCGCAACAATGTTTTGGAAAAAATCGTCAAAAATTGGACATCACACAGCAGTAGCAATATGGGAAAATTCGTCACTTTTGCTTTAAGAATAGCTAAGAAAGCAGTCAAGAAAGCTGGATAACGTAAACGAATATGTATCCCGAGAATCATTCCGTTGAAATCCAAGCCATGCGGCATCCTACCTCTCATACCTATATTTGGACTTTCAGCTTTAGGTTCGTTGGTGGGTGAATCAAGCGCAGTAGCTATGACGGTATTGGTTCCGGACTATATCTTCGAAAAACACCTCGAGGATATGGTCTATTTTTGAAGAGACAAAAAAGGGTACGAGGACTCTACTTGAAAAAACAAAAAACGTGCTAATGAAGCTATCTAATAGGGCGATGTGAAAATTGCAGAATTTGCTCGTAAAATGAAAATACCGAGGAGTCTTTATGCATGATACGTTACCAACGCAACCCCGACAAAGGGAATGTGATGTTCAGTTGCGGGCATCTATGTTTGAAGTTCCTAATGCAGTCGAATGAATAAAATGTGTGCTGAAAGATCTTTGTGGAACTTTTCTGATGGAGAAATGAAAGCTGTACCGCCTTCACAACGCCAGCCCTCGTACAAAATCGAAAGTGATAACCAGCAAGTCGTAACTTTTTATACTGTGTAAGTGTGACGAGTCTGACAAGATGTCGCAGAGAGAAAACCTTGAAAGTGGTAAGTTTTCCTTTGTCGCCAAATCGAAATCTTTAGAGCGTCGGATTGCTGAAGATCCTTATTAATTTTTTCGGACAATGGTGCCATTGAAAATCTCATTAAATATTTGTATTTTCTTAGGAATATCAGATAAAAATGTTCGATACTTATAGGTTGTCCCCCGCTCTAAACGTATCGATATCACTACTTAGGTTGGCGATAAGCAGCAATATGATTTTTCTAGGAAAATACAAAAATTAAATGAGATTGCCAATGGCACCATTGTCCGAAAAAATTAATAAAGATCTTCAGCAATCCGACGCTCTAAAGATTTCGATTTGGCGTATACCAAACCATAAAATTCGTTTTGTTATGGGTATGAAGAGCAAAAAGTCATCAGCAATCGTTAAAAAATATAGAAGACACGTTTATTGTCAAGAAAACTTCAAAACTATCGAAAGTAAAAAACGTATATCTCTCTCTCTCTTCGTCCTTACGAATGTGAAATAATAATTTCAATTTATATTTGAAAGTAATATTCTCAACACTGCTGATAAATAGGTACTGGTAATTGACCTTCATTGACTGTCGTGAAACGAGCTAGAGAACTGATCTTTGAGGCATACCACAACATAAAATTCGTTTGTTTTGGGGATGACGAGCAAATTGATTTGAAAAAAATTACCTCGAACGTCATCAGTAATCGTTAAAAAATATAAAAGACACGTTTATTGTCAAGACAAATTCAAAAATATTGAAAGTAAAAAACTTCTTTAACATCATACCGCCATTATTTCTGGGTATGAAAAGCAAGTTGATTGGTAAAACATGTCTTAAATATCACCACCATTCCATAAAAATATATAAAACATCGGTTTATGGTCAAGAAAAAATTCAAAAACTTTCAAATTGAAAAACTTCAAAATTCATACCGTCATTATTTTTGAATATGAAAAGCAAGTTCATTGGTTAAAGATTTCTCAGATATCATCATATTTCAATAGAAAATATAAAAACATACGTTTATTATCATGAAAAAAATCAGCTAGAGAACTGATCTTTGAGGCATACCACAACATTAAATTCGATGATTTTGGATATGAAGAGCAAGTTGATTTGACAAAAACTGTCTCAAAAGTCATCAGCAATTAAACATACCACAAACAAAAAATTGTAGGAAAATATCCTCGTATTATGTATTATGTATAAAGAGCATCGCTGAGAAAGTGGGAGTTTTTGAGTTCACTTAGCACATCGTTTTGAGAAGAGCATTAATACCGATAATTTTCCTTAAATATGTCATAGTTGATTTGTAGGCAGCTAACTATTAATAAAATTCCTATCAGCACCTCGAACGGATGTTATGGATTTTAAGTTATCTGGTGTTATGTACATGTGTGAATCGGTCGATATTTTTTGAAACTATCAAGGCACCTTAGAAAATTAACTTTTTTACGAAATATCACGAATAGGTATAGAAACTTTTTGATGTAGTGGATATTAATTATAAAAGCGTTTTTGGCAGAACCCGGTGTATCCCAAGGAATAGTTCTCAACGGACTATTGATATAGACAGTATTTTTTTGGTGTACCTCAAGGACAATATTTATACAGATATCACGGTATATTTCAAGCAAGTGGTCGTGGTGTTAGAGCGTTTGCTTCCCACCCGGCCTGGGTTCGATCCCCACCGCCTACCACTGAACTAAAGTGGTTCGAAATCCACTTGTACGTAAGCTGTAGGTCCCGGATCTCCCTTGCTCGCACAAGCTCAGCTTTTGAGGGAGTTTTCTGAAAAACCTGGGTGATTCGTAAATTTTTTTCTTAACAGTTGTCAACACAATATTTTTATTGATAACATATTAATTCTACTTTCAGTATGACTCAAGGTTCAGTTGTCTTAGCATTTCCATGGTGTACCCCAAGGAACAGTTTTTCAGGTTGATGATTCAAATATATACCAAAATGACACAATTTACATACTATATCTATGATTTCTGCACCAGCCGAGAACGAAACGAAAGTGTATTCATTATGTCGTACCAGCTTCATCATGCCTTGCTTCCAATCATTTGTGCAACAGGTATTATTTGCCAAAAAACACCAACTTCTCTGACAATACTACATATTGATTAGAAAATAACTACGCAACCAAACGAACTATGAATTATATTTGTTCTCCTTGATAGAAACTATGAACATTGAATTGCATCTAATATATACTTGTGCAATGATGGAAGTTTGGCAGTCCCTTTATGAATGGCGGGTCTCTGGCTATATTGATCTAGCCAACTACAATAAATACAAAAATTGAGAATTAAAAAATGGTTGGAATTGCAAGACATATCCAAATTGCATACCCTTGCAAACTAGCAACAAGATTAATGATCAAAGAAGTTTACATTAGCCAGATTAGTACCTAGTTGACATAGCCCATTATAAAAAAGTTACGTATCCCAATTTTCAAAATGGATGAAATTGTAAGGTACTGATGATTTATCAAACTCTCCATCCAATACACAAACATATGGCTTCGAAAATCATACTCGGAAGGAAGCCAAATGTGACAGAATTTTTGTCAAAGACCTACAAATGTGGCTAGGCGATTTGGATGGGTCTTTGAAAAAAGTGAATAGGATCAAACTTGTTAATATATAATGATTCAACAATGAATTACGTGTGTCGTTTTTGATAAGAAAACATCTACACACCAAGAGGAACACTGAATCACATCTCTCCTTCAATCAAAAACAGCGAACGAATTCCATTCATACAAGAAATGCCAAACTTCCATCATTGCACAAGTATATGTCAGATGTAATAATGTTCATAGTTTCTATCAAGGACACCAAATGTAATTCATAGTTCGGTGCGTAGTTGTTTTCTGATCAATATGTAGTATTAGTCAGAGAAGTTGATGGTTTTTGCAAATACTTGTTGCACAAATGATTGGAAGCGAGGGGGAAACCGCTGAAGCAATTGTGTACACTAATTTCTCTAATACCCAAGTAATTCCCTAGTAAGACCGAACTAATGCCACTAATGCCCAACTAATTCCTCCAATCCCCGAGTAATATCTCTAATTCACCAGTAATACCCTTAATTCCATACTAATACCGACTAATACCAGACTAATACCTATTAATGCCTACTAATTCCTTGCTAAGTTGTATATAGATTCACTATATTTCTGAGGTTTTTTACATAAACCATTAATTGATTTTGTTAGAAGTTTCGAATTTCATTATTTCATGCCTTTATAATGCACCAAACAATATGTTTATTATTTCTTCACAACGAAACAATACTCATTTCCTATATTTATTTTGTATTCGCAAAGTAGTTTATGTAATATTTTTTTTAATATAATACGACCATTCGGCCTTCCAGCCAACACCACAGGGGGGCTAACTTTTTTAGTTTTAGAGTTAGACCTATAGTTACTGAGAACGAAATCCTGATTTCGAAAAAATACGCATTTTCCAAAAAATTCTTTCGTCTTTCTGTCTCTGCCTGTCTGTCTGTCTCCGTCCGTCCGTTCGTCGTGCCCAGAAACCGTCTTATATCTCTGGATCTGTTGGAGAGTAAGACATGAAATTTTAATAGCGCCAATAACAAAAAAAAAGTATCTCGAAATAAGTTCGCGATCGGAAAACTCGGAAAAATTTTAGGGCTGTTTTTCCGAAAATCGAATGTTACTCGATAGGGGTCGAAGCTTTCATTTTTTCGAACAATTTTTTTTTGAGAGACGTGTTTTTATGCCCTACAACAGCCTATAGTATTTGGTGGAAATCAAATAATTAATAAAGATTTTCCCGGGGATTTTCCAAAAAAAACATTTAGAAAATTAATTGTGGCTAAACCGATGAAGAAAATTAGAATTAAAAAATGCAATCGGTAGTTCAATTTGGGCCAATCAGCACTGGGTCTCTGATGATTATAAATGTTTCATAGCATCGAAATGTGTCGAGAATGTGACGTCATATTCGAACGTTAGAAATGGGAAGCATAGTACCCATATTTCGAATATGACGTCACATTTCGATTCTATAAAACATTTCTAATCATCGGAGTCCGGGGGCTGAATCTGGAAGTGACTCAGAATATGAGACGTCGGCTGATTCTGGTGGTGACGTTTGAATGCCATGCATTACTTTTATTTTTAAGGATCATAAATATATGTATTGTTTCAGTTCGTTCCTTTTGTTTGTGAGCTACTTTCACATTATAGAGTATTTTCTGTACAATTCACGATTTATCTCTCAGTCTGTTCTCTACATTGTGAATACATTTTCATTACCTGACTTCATGCAAAATTTTTCTCTCTTATCAGTAAATTATATACATTTTTTGCAACCCCCTTCATAAGTTATTTACGGGCGCCTATGGTTCACACTATACTGACCGCGTTTTTTGTACCTACTCTGCCTTACGTCCCCGGAGTTCTTTGGTTGGTGGGACTATACGTTGTCAATCATGAATCCGAGATACTTGAATTCCTTCACAAATTCTATGTTCTCATTATCTATGGTTGATACAGTTGCTGATATTGATATTAGAATATCTATAAGGAGTTGTCAAAATCATTGCTTTAGTTTTGGTAGTATTCAGCTTAAACCTGTTGTTGTTTAAGTATGCACTAACCACCGACAATGATTCATAAATTTTTTCTACAGCCTGATTTAATTTGTTACTCGCTACTGAAAGAAGTGTATCATCCGCAAATAGATTGATGAAGTTACAATCATGATGAAGATGTATGTCATTAATATATTATAGAAAAAGTGGAGCTGTATTCGGATCAAGGCAGGAATTTCGAGTCAAACCTGTTCCAGAATTGTTTTGTTTGTTGTGTTTTGTTGTTAACCAACTGATATCCCCCTACGAACGACAGCCCTCAAAAGTCGAAACTTGTGAGAGCTAAGGATTAACGAGGTCTTACCTTTTAACGTGCGATTCCTAGCACGAGACCAATGACCATGCTGGGAATCGAACCCACGTCCCTCTGATTGATAGAATAGCGCTCTACCATCATGACCACTGCGGCCCAGAAGATGTGTCAGATGCTGAACATCCATAAAACGAGAACTACGGCTCTACATCCGCGGTCAGATGGAATGGTCGAGCGGATGAATAAGACGATAAACCGCCACCTGTCCAAGGTAGTCTCCCACCACCAGAAAAATTGGGACCAGTCACTTCATCTGTTCTTAATGGCGTATCGTTCCGCAGTTCATGAGTCAACCGGCCAAACCCCTGCTAGTGTTATTATGGGCCGAGAGTTGCGACTTCCATGTAACCTGAAGTTTAGGACGTCACCACGACAAGACACTGCGGGTGATGACTACGTTAGCAAATTACGACAGAGGATGAACGACATCCATGAAGGAGTCCGTTCGAACATCCAGAGTGCCAGTGACACAATGAAGTAGACCTATGACATCAAGGCCGATGCTGGTGGATATCAGATAGGTGACCTTGTCTGGCTGTACAACACTAAACGTCATCGAAGCTTCGGAACTCTTGGTAAGGTCCATATAAGATCGTGAAAAGGATAAACGACCTCGTCTACCGAATATATAAGCCACCACGAGGAAAACCTAGGGTAGTCCACTTCAATAGGTTGTCCCCTTAGGCCGGAAACCACGACCAAGTCCGCACCGTCAGACCACCGGAAGATGAAATGACGTTGCAAAGGTTCATGTCCCTGTACTCAAATGGACAGAAAGTTCAACATGGGGTAACCCGAGAGGAGCCACGAGATCTTTTCAAGGTGCCTGCCGATTACGATTCAGCTCACTGTGTGGTAGAAGATCTCCAAATGTCCAGAAGCATTGCCTTTGTTTTCTCCAAGAAGTTCGGTCGACTCCAGAAATTGCGGGAACAGAACCCGGAATTTGGAGGGGTGCTACAGCTGAGGAAGGGTCAGAGAAACATCTACTATCTGGTTACTTAGAAGAATTACCGAGATCAACCGTCTGGAAGAGCCTCACCAGATTAAGAGACATGATGTTGGACCAAAGTCTTGTGGACGTGGCAATCCCAAAATTGGCCTGAGGGATTGATGGGCTGGGAGTTATAAGGAGCATGTTGGAGACAATATTCAGATCCAGCGGCGTCAAGATTCTGGTGTGCTGCAACCATCTTCCTCGACCCAATTTGAAGACTGTGAGTGCTACTTCCATCGAACGTCCAGGTGCAGATATGGAGAATCTTGCAGATATCTTCACACTCCAAGAATGACGTTTCGGGAAGAAACATCTTTAAGAAGATGCCAATGTAATGATTTCGAGACCGGCCCTGATCATCTAATTTTTAATGCACACTCGACAAGTAAACAAGTTCTCCGCTTGCAAACACATGAGTCCCGCGTAGAAAAAACGCGAAATTTCTGGGGAACGAAATGGAAGATTCGAAAGAGCCATCTGACTGGATCGACGTGTAATCCCTCCGATCAAATAACATAACCTAGATGAGTAACTCGCTGCGCACGCACTAAGATTCGTGTGTAAGGGACATCTTCCCCCCAACGGCAGTATCGTGCGTTGTTAACAGAAATATTGAGGTTCAATAAAATAGAAATAATGAAAACCCAATAAGAATGGAAACCTGAAATTATGATGAAATAATCTCCACAGGATTTTGAGAACAGCCGATGCTTTAATTGACATGATTTGTCATAATTCATTCATTTTTCTCTTTTCAATTTGGTTTCCCTTTCTCGATAGTTACGACACTGGTAGCTTCAAATGATTGTTCTGTCAAATATCATATGCAGTGTTGTCGTACTGACAAGACTATATCGACAACGAAGAATCTTCGTTCGGCGATGGAAATATTATTGTTTTTACATGCTCCCACCAAGCTGCAATGAACGTTTCAATTGCCTTCTTATTGTTATATATTTCATACAAGACAGTATTTTTGGGTTTTCATTGTCATGAATCTACCCGACAGATATCAAAATCTAGCTGACGTGCTTATTGTATCCTTAAAAAATTGCGACATGGCAATAATGTCATGATTTGAGGGATAACATTATGAAAAGATGTTACCTTCAGATCTATTTGAGTGTTACTCATCTAGGTTGTGTAACTTGATCGAAGTGTAATCCCGATTGATCGAGAACTGTAAATGTGGGTATATAAGGCGCTGGATAGCAGAGAGCAGGGCAGTTGGAGATAGTCACAGAGAATCGCAGATATTGTTCGTGAGTTCTCAGATAGAGAGCCGCAGTAGAAATAAATTGAAATAGTGAAGTCAATGTTTTAGTTGAATAATTGTTTAAGTAGTGTTTTAAATAAATTAGAAAAATTAGTTTAGTGCAGTTTTACTACAATATAATGAATAGTAGGTATGGTAAATTAATAGGACAGAATATTTCCTTTACCTTAACATTGAAAAAGTCATTATTTCACATGCCATTGTACACCCCCTCACACACACCAAAGGCGTTCTTATTCGACATCCCCAAACTCCGACGCAACGCTTCGAAAATGCTTGATTGAAGAACCGGTAAAAAATCTTTGTTTGTAGAAACGGCTTTTTATTGCTACTGATGTTGCATGTAATTGTCAAAACACGCATCTGCTGATCCAGTTAGGCAGGAAGCGTTTGTTCACATGACAAGTAATAAGATTTTCTGCTTAATTGCTTATTGTTTTTTCTGTCTGGAAGCATCTCGCTTTCAAATCACGCACACCATACACACACATCGAAAGGAACTTTGGCTAAAAATTCTGTGAAGCAAACATTTCTTCATTTGGCAAATTCCGATTTTTTTTCAATAATTTGATTAACGTATCGCTAATAGATGTCCGTACATCTGCGCACAAAGGTAATATATTTCTTTAAAAAACTGACTACGTTCATTGTTGTTTGGCGTTCATGAACATCTCACCTAACCCCAATATGTCTGTTTAGGTCCATTTTCCAAGATCCTAATGATTTTCATCAACTTCTTCGGTTAATTACAGAAGTGCTCAAAGGTGTCAAATCTCCGAAACCGAATTCAAACCTTTGCCCTGAAGCCATAATCTCTATGAAAAATATATTATCCTGCTAAATCACAAAGAGATAACTGGTCACAATGAATCTTTTTTTTCTGTAGGTTTACGTCAGAAATCTTTAGATCCAGAAAGGCGCAGACAGTCAATTGGGCCAATGCCCAATATACATCGTGCATCAGATGCATTTCTAGATCCACAACATGCAGCAATACTTTTCAGAGATTCTCGAGGGGTGAGTTCTTTTATATCCACTTCGTTTACTCCTCGGGTAATTTTTAAATTAGCAAAACTGCGATTGTCCCATATATCATTTCGATTACTTATTAGTTATTACTTGGACTTATATGCATTGAAAATCTTGGAGAGTTAGTCATTACAAATTATTTTTGATAAATATGATCCTACACTCAAGCGGTGAAAGAGGACATGCTGTTCACTTTCATAGAGTATACAGTCTGTACATGAAGTAATCACCCCTGTTATCTGTTGAAAGCATCAATTTTTCATTCTGATAGTAATTTTATCGAATGGTAGTTTTTATAAACTACTAGTCGACTACAATAAAAAATATCTATCAAAACGGTGCCAGCATCGGACCGCTATTTTGAAAGATTTTTTTTATATGGTATTGGAGGTCAGGTGATGCGTCATTCGAAACGTCTTTTAATTCTCAATTAGAATTTCAGACAAAAATATTCATCAATAACAATATGACGGTACATATTACTAGAATTCTCAGTTAAAAATTTTCTCGAATATATAGTTATTCACGTGCTCTAGTAAAATTCCTTTTGGTATCTACGTAAATTGTCTGCTTTTCAAAATGAATACCTCGAATCCAAGCAGAATTAAGAAATTCATCCAGAATAAAATACTGTATTTCCTAGGAAATAAATTACTTGTGTGGTGAAGGGGTTAAATACTTTTTGTTCTCATTGACTTTCTGGCAAATAAAAAGAAACAATTCTGAAATTCAAGCTGAACTTATGCGTTCCTTCAATTCAAGGATCATTTGAAATTCAGTTTTGAGAAATCTCCACAAAAAAAAATCAATATCAAAATCATTACGATCAACTTATCACCATTAGTGAAAAATATCCCAGAGTCAAGTTTTACCTCTTTGGAGATTACAACCTCCCAAATGCAGTCTGGGAAACCGAAGACTTCTGCTCTACTGCATCTCCTCAACCACTAACTTCCCCATCTCTGAGCGGAGGTATCAAAGTTATTTCAAACATGTATGCCTTTCACAACCTCTTTCAGTCTAACAAAGTTGTCAATAGTAGGGGAGCCATTCTTGATCTCATTCTTTCACCAGTTGAACTTACAATATTCAAAGCAGTAGATATCCATCACCCTCCACTGGAAACTTCCTTGCTGCTCAAAACCAATAACACTAATACTCCTGGAGAAAAATATTACTATGACTTCTGCAATGCAAATTTCACAGCTATATGCCAATGTTTGGAAGCTATCGATTGGGATGGCACTTTTTGTTTGCATTAATGATGTCCCGTGTTGGTACTCTGCAGAGCTTAGAAAGCTGATATTTGTGAAGAAGATGTTTCACATGATGTACAAAAGCACAAGGACACCTCAAAGCTATGAACAATTCAGTCAATTAAGATCACAATGTAAACTTCTGTCAAGACAGTGTTACTTTGATTATATTCACTCTGTCGAGAGTTCTTTTAAGGATAACATATAGACTTTCTGGAGATTTGTCAGTAGTAAAAGCGGAAATGATGCTATGCCAAATAAGATGTCCCTAAATAACTCTACAGCTCCTTGTGGCAATGATGTTTCAAATCTGTTTGCCACCCACTTCTCATTGGTTCACCTTTATCAGTCTTTGCATTTACAAAAGAGCCAAGTCCACTCTAAAGTGAATGTTACATATCATATCGAAATTTATGGTAAATTATCCAAGCTCGATATTAATAAGGAACCCGGACCTGATAGTATTTCACCAATCCTTCTGAAGAAATGCTGTTTTATACTATCCCGACCACTTTTTCATATTTTCAACAAGTCTCTTGATTCCGGTGAATTTCCTGACTACTGGAAACTTTCTTATGTCACCCCAATTTACAAGTCTGGTATTAGATCCAATATTAAGAATTATTGACCTATATCTATCCTCAGCACTACCCCTAAAGTATTCGAAAATATCATAATGGATTATCTCACTTTATACTGTTCCAGCATTATATCCACTCAATAATATGGTTTTCGTTCTAGAAGATTAACAGAGTTGGGCTTGATAACATATATCGATTCTCAGTCAGTTTACACTGATTTCTCTAAGGCTTTCGACAGGGTAAATCACGAACTTCTCATTACAAACTTAACCTCTTTGGCTTGGATGGGTCTGTCCTCCAGTGGTTAGGCCGCAGAGTTAATCGTTACTATGCCCATCAATTTCAAATAACATCAGGTGTACCCCAAGGGTCACACCTGGGCCCCCTTTTGTTCAATTTGTCCATTGATGACATTACTTCCTGTTTACGAAATAGCAATACCTAACTATTTGCGGATGATCTTAAATTTTTCAGAATTATTGACATTCTTGATGATACTTTTCAACTTCAAACTGATCTTGATAACCTAACAAACTGCTGCTCTATAAATGGCATGGACTTAAATCCCAATAAATGTCACGTTATGCGTTTTTACCGTCCCCATCACCCAGTTCTATTTGATTATGACATCAATAGCCATTCGTTGAATTGACCAAATCAAGGATCTTGGTGATATACTTGATTTTCACCTCATCTTCAATCCCCATATCACAAACGTTGTGCAGAGAGCCGTGGAAATGCTTGGTTTCGTACAGAGAACAACATGTGATTTCAAGAATGTCACTGCAATAAAAGCCCTATACTTTTCATTAGTTACGTGTCACCTTCATTATTGTTCGACACAAAAAAATTAATAGGATTCAGAATAACTTTCTAAGGTACATTCATAGCTTTCAAGTTAGGTATTCACTATGAATATGCGATACTGGAAAATAATCCTGTACTGGATTCACTCAATTCACTTACTTAATTCACCTAATTCAATTATGTAAAATTACATATAGATAATAAGTTTAATATTAAAAAAAACAATTCATTAATAATTATTCATGCATTCATGAATATCCTTTTTCAACGCCACTGCATGGCAAATATATTTACTGCTTATTTCAGACCTTTTCTTTCAGTGTTTTTTATATACTTATGTTTCGGGTTGAGAGAATGAAAATGTTCTATTCGTGAAACATGAGTTGGAATGACCTCATGACCTATATTACTTTAATTTTCGATATACAAACTTGTATGCTTTGTGCATTTCTCCTTACCGCTTTGATTACCGTTATCTACTATAGTGACAGTGTTAGACTTTTTGCTGTGTCCAGAATTATCCAAGGAAGCAGCTCCAGGGGGCACCGAATCATCCATCAGACTAAGTCCATCTAAGTCCCAAGAAATTTTTCATTATCACACATTAATTAAAATACAGTACATTTTTCTCGAAACGAAAAGATCTATCAAATGATACTGTGAATACACAACAAATCCAAATATTCCCACTCTCGAGGTCCGCAGAAAACGTAGAGAACTTATTTGTATTTTTAATATTTTGAATTGCATATATGATTGCCCAAATCTCCTTTCCAAAAGAAAACTTTCCGTACCTGCTCCTTACACTAGGCAATCTCAAACATTCCACATACCTTTTTACAGGTCAAATCACGGCTTCAATAATTATATTTCGCGAACACTCAGATTAGCAAACTCCCTTGACGAACACATATTATTTGGTCTATCATTAAGCAGATTCAAGATTCATCTCCATCAATTGAACTTATAGATGTTTGTTGTGACATGAAATTATGCCTATCATTGTGCTACTGTTATTTATATTTGATATTTGATTTGCTTGTATATTGTAATGATTTTTCTGAAAAGGCTTGCCCGTAAATGAATAAATAAAGAGATAACACGCGAGCGAGCTGGCCACTCAATAGGACCCTTCTTCAGATCGATCATTCATTCATTCAAAATGTCAATTACTGGCCTGTAAAAATTAGGAGGTGCTTCGTTTTGTTGGAAATGAATATTTTTCATTATTTCCAGCCACCTGGGCTATTTCCGGATTTGATTTGTTGAGACCAAGACAAAATTAACAAATCTACTGGAGATCGTTGAGATCCTGATATGAGACTTTCAACTTTATAAACTTTTGTTCGTACATGGTCGTGAGTACAAATAGCAGGAAATGTTTATTGTTGTTGTTTTTTCCGTTAACCAGCTGACGTCCCCCTACGAACAACAGACCTTAGAAGTCGAAACTTGTGCGAGCCAAAAACTTACGAGGTCTTACCCTTTAACGTGCGATTCCTAGCACTTTCTCAGACCATCAGAAAAATTATCTGAAGTCGCTGGGCTTTGAACCCACGACCGGCAGACAGAATGATTGAAAAGCATTGATTACAATCACTTAAACTAATGTTTTAGGCTTACTTGGAATGCCCACCGACCACCACAAAAATCAGTGAGATGTTCCGGAGCGCCACTGTAAATAATAATAGCCATCGTGGTCCACAGTGAACTATGGTACGACATTGGTGTTTCCGTACTTTTTGGAAAAAATCACCAGTTTAGAGCTGAGCACAATTTCAATTAGCTCGAGCTCTGAGTCACGCCCGCTTCTTCTGAATGTATTTCCGACATTGCGTTAATAATTCTTACCCTAAATGTCCTACTCACAATATTCGAATTCAGTAAGTTCACTATATATACTGTGTATCTTGGTAATGAATCTTTCGATCCAGATTTTATTGAACGCTTCGCGCTGATCCAACAATACCATGACTGTTTTCTCGATTGAAGGCTTCCCTCACGTCGAGGACAATTCTGACCACCTGTCAAGACGTAGAGTGAACTCTACCGAAGCCAAATTCTTTTGGCGGGATGAGTTCAAGCCTTCCCTCGAAATCAACAAATCGCTCTAAAAGGATTCTGCCAATCATCAATCCGGGTAGCACTGCCTCTTGATGGTGGTATTGATTATATAGATCAGCTGGGCCCTTGAAATAGCGATAAGGCACATCTGGTGGTTTTTTACGCTTTGTCTCGATCTAAATTCTCAGAAATCACGATTTGACCTTGGACTTGTTTACTGTCTCGATCTGAATGAATTTCCAAGAATAATGCACACATGCCGTTGTGTGACTCACGACAGTCAGATGTTGTTTTTCCAGGAAAATGATGAGTCAGCAGAGATAAGAAAGTTTAGTTTGAAGCCAAATTGATCGATTCAAGGCATTTCAAGTGTTTCACTCTAACCCATGGCATTGTATGTCTGTCTTTGTCTGTTCACATTTATTGAAATGAATAACGTCAGTTCGAGAAAAATACATTTATTTTTCACATAAAAAATTACACTTCAGTGCCATGGTAATTATTCACCATCTTCGTTCGAATCGTTGAATATGTATCTTTGTCGAATTGATTGCAACAGCTTGTACTATGATTCACCTAGTTGACATATGAGTGCTATAAAGATACAAAAACATGAATCCATCGTAGGCGTCTGTAGGGCATCTTGACGTCGTCGTCGTTACTCGGGGCACTGCAGACATCGTGCGAGGGGTCACCTCTTCCACCAGCTGAGATGCTGGCGGTTGGAGCAAAAACCAAGTTTTATTGCAAAAGACTTTCCTCAGCTTGTATGCACTCGAATTCGGTGGAATTTTTGCCTTCAAAACGGGCAAGTGGACATCGAGCGAATTTTTCCATTCAAAAATGATACATGAACCTCACCTACCTCGTAAGGTGGACAGTTCGTTTGACAATATATCTGCCAAAATCACATATGTTGTTGGTGTCAGCATGATGAATTACTGTACACTGAGAAACATTGCGTATATCGCACACATATACACACAGAGAGAGAAATATACGCAATACTCAATTCAGCGGACACTCATACATATATTTTTTTTTCATTTTCAGTCATGTCGTGTTTGAACAGGAATTGTTCTCTAGCACACGAAAAGTCTTTGCGCCTGCTTTCCACCCCGCCTATCTTGCAAACTGATTTCATTTTGAGGCTTAAAAACTTGTGTTTTTCTCCCAAAGTGAAATAAGTTTGAAACATAGACTCTCTCTCTCGCTCTCTTCTCAGCCATTCAGTCATCATGAGAATAAAATTCGAGAAAATTCGTTTCATACATCTATCAATACATAAATAATAATATGTACAATAATAATAATAACAAGTATAAGCGTAATTATAGTAATAATTTTAAATGTCGAGTCGGCGTTTCTTCGGCGACTGTGGTGAACTGATGTCGGCTCCTTTCGTACCGAAACGTTGCGGGCTGGTAAAGACGGCGGACCATTTACCATCATCGATTTCGATGTTTTGGAAACGTTTAAACATCTGAATTTTTGGCTCGTAGTCCGCCACTTGGGATTTCAATTGTCTCAGTTTTTCGAGGTGTGAGTCTATGGTGGCACTCATTCGTGGGGGGATTCACTAAATCAATTGATTTGACACCCACGACCATACAGTGAAACAATGTCTTAGCGCACAATGGACTTCACTGCCTGCTGCTGCCACCGAGTCTTATGTCCAGAGAAGTAATTGAGTTCGTGAACAAGATTTCCGTTTAAAAAAAAGATAATAACTTCGAGCAAACACAGCATGTTAATTCAAATAGGCAAAGATGGTCTCGTAGCGACGAAGTCCGCATGAAAACTAATGCGGTACTGGACTTGGAGTATTTCAGGGAAGTAATCGATTCCGTAAACGAGTCCTCTGTCGAAGAGCCAAATAACTTCGAGCGAACACAGTATCGAGATGACTTGAAATATTTTTGAGTGAAGTCTATGTTAATTCAAATAGGCAAAAATGGTCTCGTAGCGACATGGACTTCGAAAGGTTTACAGTGGGTGGTGCTTCGCATCTTCAACCACATTATACTCATTCGAATTTACAGGCGGGTTTCGAACTTGATCGATAGTACATTTTTAGTTCGAAAGATTCATACTAGATGGCGCTACGCTTCTGTCGCAATATTATGCCCAGTTGTTTTTATACGACAGCTTGAAATGTTACTGGATTAGTTATTATTTGCTGAAAATGACCTCAGACGTTGTACATTCAATACTTAAAAACAGGAGACGAAATTTGGTGAAGTTGAATTGAAACCCAGCTCAGTGCATACCAGGCCCTTAGCATATTATACTTTTCTATCGATATAATAGAAGAGTAGCCTACTGAATCCAAGCCAGCTGTCTACCATCGGAAGGATGAGTTTCGATTTTCATTTTTCACACACATTCTGTATCAGTTACTTCATTCAGTGAACAAATATGAGTTCTGAAGACATCACTACTATTAACGCAGACATGGTTGAACAACGAAAGTTTGAAACAATTGGAATTCAAGCAACTTGATACTTTGAGTGAAAATATGCCTGCAAATTTGTGTAGAGCTATGAAACTCATCAGAAGCAAACTAACATTCGATGATGTTTCATCCTACTGTATGCGTAAACATAATCAAAAATTTTGACGAGCGGGATCAATTCTCAAAATGGACATCTCAAAGAGAAAAAGCAATATTTGGTTGGCACATTGTAAAAGAACTACTCGTATGCTAAATAAAGCTATATCATCAATCAACGAAGAGCAGTCAATAGGGACTTTACGCATAATTCAAACTTTGGCGGGTAATTTTGTTATCATCACGAGTGAAGTGGGAAGATGTGAAATCCGCATTTTTATAAGGTCTGCGTACAGGAATAATAATGAATTTGACACATAGGATATTGGACAATTTTTCCAAGACGCTTATACCTTATCCAAATGCAGAATAAAGAAATTGCTGAAAAATCATCCAATGATTGAGGTTAATAATAAATTTTGTGCTGAATTTGTCAAAGATAGCTTGAATATGGAATATAATAATATAGAATATTTCAGTACTTAAAACAATATCATCGACAGGGGTACAAACTTGAAAGGGTAGTTCCAAGAGAACGTTATTGACCATATTCAATATAAATTGTCGAAAT
Source organism: Chrysolina americana (assembly GCA_958502065.1). Taxonomy (NCBI): domain Eukaryota; kingdom Metazoa; phylum Arthropoda; class Insecta; order Coleoptera; family Chrysomelidae; genus Chrysolina; species Chrysolina americana. The sequence continues at coordinate 52,197,452 of OY293410.1, read as the reverse complement.
CATTGGAACAGGAAAGAGATTCCACATTTAAAAAATTGTTAGTTTGGAAGTATATATTAGTGAATATAACATTGAAAATGGTTCCTCTTTCATCGAGCTTCCAAAGTCCATAGCCAGAAAGCAAGCGTGCATCAATAAAAAATTAAGGATGAAGCGTGCTTTGCTTTGGCAGTTGTTTCAGCTCTGCATCCAGCACGAAAGCATACTGACAGGACAAAATCATATCCACATTACTCACAAATCGAATTTCGACGGTATTCAATTTCCAATGACATTGGAGCAAATTACCAAATTTGAGCACCTGAACAACATATCGATCAATGTGTACACCTTGGAATTAACTCAGCCGCAGGCGGACAGAGAGGCATTTTTCGTAACAGTTCCGAGTCGACTCACAAAATGGAGATTGAACCGACATGTTAAGTTACTTTTAATTCAGAATGAATATCATTCAAATTTGAAGGGTTACAGTGAACCGCCAGAGACAGTTGATGATACCAAAATTCGATACCACTACTGCTTCATCAAATATTTATCCCGACTGCTCAGTACACAAATAAGCAGAAACAGGCATGAAGTATATTTTTGTGATGGATGTTCAAAATACTTCACGAGCAACGGAAAAGTCATGAGTCATACTATTGGGTGTCAAAAACAGGCTGAAATGCAAACAAACTAGATTATATCACCCTATTTGGGAACCTCATCACCAGCTTGAATGAAAAATATTGATTTGTTCAGAACTCGCATGATGATGAATTGTTTACAGAATATGTGTTAAAATGGAATAGAAACTGTGCTCCAGGCGGGACGTCTATATCCACCATAATATGTATATATATATATATATATATATATATATATATATATATATATATATATATATGTATATGTATATAACAAGACGGAAACTATGACATCTACAGTCTCTATATGTATATATATGTATATATATGAAAACTAAAAGTTCGGGTTGAACCACGTCTAGAATTTGTTGAAATTCGACGTTTCGGCTCCGATTTTGGAGCCATTTTCAAGGACTGACATAGAAAGAAAATTAATGAAAGGTAATTTTCTTTCTATTTCAGTTCTTGAAAATTGCTCCAGAATCGGAGCCGAAACGTCGAATTTCAACAAATTCTAGAAGCGGTTCAACCCGAACTTTTAGTTTTCAAATATCTGACCGCGGAAACCTATCTGAACACATGTATATATATTCAGATTCAGATTTATTTATTCTCATCTGTCGTGTACAGTTATACATAATATGCTTATTATTATTACTCCTTGTGTGAGGATGGATGCACCTAAGTAATTACTTGTGTTGTGCTTTCCATCCTCCACTCAGAGTATATACACATGACAGTATGAATCAACGATAGCAGTTCATATTCTAATAATGTTATAATACCCTCTACTTAAAAAATACAGAATACACACACACTTACGATACTCAAAAGATATATGATAAAAATGTATCCAAAAGTAGAAGTGAGGAGTTTGTTGCACACCGGAATCCCCAATAGAAACAATTTTCTTGGTAAGCCGGTTGAACATCATTTTTAATCAACTGAATAAGTCAAGAAGTTCGGTATTAAGCATAATGAATGTGTTTATTGATTTTTTGAATTTATTGAGATTGGAGATATTTCTTATGTTGGTTGGTAGGAGATTATACAATTTAGGTCCATGATAGAAAATACATCTCTGCGTGTGACTTTTTTTAAATGCTGGTATGTTAATGGATGAACTTGTAACGAATCTTGTCTGTATTCCTTTGTTTGTCGATTGGAGTGTGGATTTATTTACGAACACCCACGTTAAACATTGTTGGATGTAAAGTTACCTTGTTTTCAGTAATTGGGTTTCCTTATACAGTTGTTCAGTAGAGAACAATTTAGGTTTTTTAAATAATATTTTCAAGATTGTATTTTGTGTTGTTTGAAGGATATTCAGGGAATTGTTGAAAGAACCGCCCCAGGCTGCAATACAATATTTGATTACAGATTCTGCTAGTGAATGGTATATGGTGATTAAGCTTTTGTACCCTAAAATATTTCTCAATTCATAAATTTTTTTTGTTAATTGTCTGAGACGTTTCACAACATAGTTCATATGGTCATCCCATCTCATATACTGATCCACAATAACTCCCAAGTACTTGACCTTTTTTGTTCTTTCTATAACGGCACAGTTGCAGTTTGTTGTATATTAGTACAGTCTTTGTCATGGATATGGATAATATTTTGGCCCGGTTGTTCGTTCTGCAATAGGCTGAATGTAATGAATTTTGTTTTGGTCACATTGAGACTCAGAAGGTTGTGGTTAAGCCATATCTGGATATCCCTCAGTCCCTTTTCCGAGTTTTCAAATACCTCCAACCAGCTATTACCTGTGATAATAAGTGCTGTGTCGTCCGCATATGATATGAGATGAGATGGCCTTCGAAGTTGTTGATGAAGCTTATACTGTTGATATAAACGAGAAATAATATAGGCCCCAAAACTGTTCCCTGTGGTACTCCTGTTCGAACTTCCATTGCTTCACTCAGGTTATTGTCAACTTTCACTTTTTGTGTCCTATGTGACAGATAGTCTTCTAGTATATCGTAAGTTGGGCCACGTATACCATATCCATGCAGTTTTGTTAATAGCATGTCGTGCTCTACAGTGTCGAATGCCTTGGCTAGGTCTAGAAATATGGCCAAGCATTTTTCTGATCTATCCAGGGCTTCAACATTTTTTTTAACAAAATCAAGCACAGCAGTTTCGGTGTTGGAATTACTAATGAAGCCGAATTGTCTGTCTGTCAGTATTTTTTTAGCGTTGAGGTAATTTGTAAGTCTGCTTTTTAGGGACTGTTCAAAGATTTTGGCAAAATTGTTTATGACAGATATTGGTCTATAATTCCCAATGCCGTCGCGCTTACCTGATTTATATATGGGGGTGATGATTGACTCTTTCCATTGGCGTGGTAGTTTACCATGTTTATAGACCATATTTATGATGTGAGCTAATGGAGATATAATGTATGAATGAATATTCTTAATGAGTTTCGAGGAAATGCCATGGGGACCCGATGAGCAGTTGGTTTTTAGTTTGGATATAATTTCTATCAGCTCATTTTGGGTTACGGATTGTAGAAACATTGATTCCTGTTGCAGGTTATCTTTAAGGAAATGTTCAGGTAAGTTTTTGTTTTTTTTAATGTGTTTTGCCATTTCAGTTCCAATATTAGTAAAGTAGTTGTTGAAATTATTAAAGTTATTATTTTTATCTAAGATTGGTTCTCCATTTTCATTTTTGAATGTTATGTTACTGATTTTAATTTTTGCTGAAGTGTTTTTTCCAGTTATATCATTTATGATTTCCCACGTTTTCTTGCAATTTCCTTTCACTGTATCTAATTTTTCTTTGTAATATTGGTTTTTTGTTTGCTTGATTATATTATTCAATTGATTTCGGTATGATTTGTATTCATTTTCTCTTTCTTGAGTGTATTTAACTAATAATTTCTTTTTCAGTTGGTCCCGTTGCCGTATTGAGGTTATCAGACCAGTAGTGATCCATGGTTTGATTTTTTGATATTTTTTATATTGGGCATTATACGATTTGGATGCTGTGTTCAAATGGAGTTCCAGTTTTTCAATAAATTTGTTATAACAAAGCTGTGTTTCATTTATATTCATTATTTCTTCCCATTTCTCACCTCTTAGTAATGTGTGTAATTTATTAAAATTTATAATTTTCCTCGTAGATGATTTGAGTTCATTTTCGGAAGATGATCCCATTATTCCCGATATTTCCAAGTAAACTTGGTGGTGGTCAGTGATGTTGGTTTGAAGTAATACAGGCGTCAGTAGAATGTTTTGATTAACATTATATTTACGAATGAATATATGGTCTATTGTACTTTGTGTGCCAGGTATATGTATATATGTATATATATGTATTCAGATGTATATATATATATATATAAGTGAGCTGTGTGCGGGAAACTCATTTCCCACCAACCCAGTTCCCGCACACAGCTCACTTAGCGCCAACCAAGTTTCCGCACACAGCTCATCTAGCGCCAACTCAGTTCCCGCCCATAGTTCACCTCGCGCCAATACATTGCACACGGCCATTACAGCCACGTCCACTATAAATACAATTCCTCAACCCACAATTCCTCAGTTCTCTCGAAGGAGTAGGCAGATTGAGACCTTAGAGAGAACCAGTAACGAGACATGGGGAGTAGGCAGATTGAGACCCCGACGTCAAGTCACAAAAACCTAAAGTAATTATACCTGAGGAGTAAGGATCTTTGCACATATGTCTGACAGATATAATTCAATATCTGTCGAGGTATCAGCCAGAGAAGTAGTTGTTTTCTGTTGGACATATGCCATACATACTATACAAAGTTATAGTCACCTCTTAAAGGATTGTTATCGACTGTTTTACAGTCACTGGAACATTATTTGCTCCTTGAAACAAGTATATCACATATACCATTTCGTATCCGAAATGTCTTTCTGGGGTGCTCTCTAATCTGTCACCGAGGTGGATCCTGTGAGCAATTGCAGTATTCCTCTCGGAGGACGATGACGAACATCGGGACCTCGCGTGTATACAACCGTGATAACCTTGACTGCACTGATGAGGTACGATATTCCGAAACCGGTCTGTAGTTGGCTCTCCGTTTGAATCAGGCAAAGTCCTGCTGTTTGTTGTACATATACAGGGTGTTCCTTAAAGACATGCTAATATTTGAGGGGGTGATTCTTTGACTTATTTTAAGGAAAATACTTTCTATAAACGTATGTCCTAAAAGTCCTAACTTTTGAGATACAGGGTGATAATGTTTTGAAAAAAAAATCAGTTTTTTAATAATAACTGAGATAATATTATAGACGTTTTTATAAAATTTGGTACATGTCTTCTATGCATCAAGGTGCATTTTTTAATGCACAAACATTTTCATTTTCTCAACCAGTGGCGTGCGTAGGGTTTTGCATTGAATATTTTTGGAGAAAAAAATACTACGCCACTGCTTTCTCCTGAAAAAAAAAATACTTTTGAGATCCTCATTTATTTTTGAGCAAATTTGATCTCTTGAGTTTTCTTTGTCCGCAGCATGGTTTTCGCTTAAAAAAATAAAAATCGTTTTACTTCAGGATCAATTCCTCAAAAATCTGATGTGGTGTGGAAATGATTGTGCATCGACTTAGAAATAAAGGGATCAGATTTGTTCCAAAATGAATGAGAATCAAAAAAATATGGATTTCAGCTTGTACAAAAACGAATTTTATTTTATTTTATAAAAGTAAGTTTAAATGAACGGATCAAATTAATTAATTATTGACAATACTAACACTGATTATAAAAATTGTTGGAAATTGCCACCTTCACTTAATAGGCATGCTTCCGCCCGTCTACGCATGGAATTACGCACACGTTGAAATATTCCCGGCGTATTTCGAATAGTTTCACACGAGGCAACTATTCGCTCTCTTAAATCTTCTAAAGTATTAACGGGAGTTTTATACACTAGAGTTTTAAGGTGCCCCCATAAAAAGAAATCTAAACTGTTGAGATCAGGGGATCTTGCTGGCCATTGCAGAGGTCCTCCGCGACCTATCCAACGATTATGATAAACTGTATTTAAATGGTTTCGGACAATTACACTGAAATGAGCAGGGGCTCCATCGTGCATGTACCATATTCGATTCCTTAACGCAATTGGTACATCTTCAAGCAACCCATTTAATTCTTCTTCGAGAAAGTGTAAATAAGACCGACCATCAAGGCGTCCTGGTAGAAAAAATGGGCCTATTAGATAATTACCAATAATTCCTGCCCATACATTAACCGAAAATTGGTGTTGAAAATGGGTTTCGGTTATGGTATGGGGGTTTTCTCCTGCCCACATATGATTGTTATGGAAATTTTGAATAGCATTCCAAGAAAAATTTGCTTCGTCTGTGAACAAAATTTGTGACTCAAACTGCGGATTTAGTGCAATACTCTGAGGATACCACTGACAGAAGTTCACACGCTGTGGAAAATCTCTAGGGAGTCATGCCTGTACTCGTGAAATATGGTATGGGTATAACAAAAAATCAACCAAAATACGCCAAACAATTTGATGACAAATATTCAGAGTTCTAGCGATCTTCCTCGTACTCGTCTCAGGATGTTCTTCGATTTCTTGCAGAACGGCTTCCTCAATTTCAGTTCTGACGCTTAGAGGTCTACCTTCCGAAGTACCTTTCTTGAAACTACCAGTTTCCCTAAGTCGGCGATGAATATTTGAAAAGGTACGGCTATCTGGTAAGGCACGATTAGGATCTTTCCTGATAAATGCGTCTGGCTTCTGTTGCATTTCCATCAGCGAGGCCATATACGTAATGCATTGCCGCCATTTCTGCATTCGTGTAATTCACCATATTTACCGATAATCAGAAAAACGGCGGACAACCAAAATAACTTCAATAACACACTTAAAAATCAAGTAAATAATTGTGCGCTTCGCTATTCCTATAGCTTTTTCAAACACAAAATGGTATTCATAACCAGTGAAAACACAATATTGTAGTAAAACTGCACTAACTAATTTTCCTAATTTATTTAAAACAGTATTTACAACAATTATTCACTAAAACATTACTTCACTATTTTATTTCTACGGTGTCAGTCTCTATCTGCGAACTCTGGAACTGTAACTCCTCTCCATTCTGCCTGTCCTGCATATATACTCCCAAGCAGTTTCCATTCACGGCTCTCGAATATTCAGGAGTATAGAACATTTCATCTAGATGGCTCTTCGAATAGTATCGAACAATCGATTTATTCCAGCTTGTTCTCGGCGATCCGTACGCCAGCAGATATGCAGTTGTAGTTGAACGAGGGTGCATAATTAATTAGATCAGGGCCGGTCTCGGGGCCGGTCTCGAAATCGTTACATTGCCCCCTTCTTAAAGACGTTTCGCCCCGAAACGTCATTCTTGGAGTGTGAAGATATCTGCAAGATTCTCCATATCTGCACCTGGACGTTCGATGGAAGTAGCACTCCACAGTCTTCAATTTGGGTCGAGGAAGATGGTTGCAGCACACCAGAATGTTGATGCCGCTGGATCTGAATATTGTCTCCAACATGCTTCTTATAACTCTCCAGTCCAGCCGATCACTGTTTGAGTAAAAAAACAGGCACTTTTTTGAATAAAAATGTTACACTTTTTTGCATAAAGAAAAGTGACAGTTTTTTTCTTAAAAAAATTACACTTCTTTACATAAAAAATTGGTACTTTTTCACCTCATAAGAGAGGCGCTTTCTTGCACATTTTTTTTTTAATGGAACTGGTAGATTGACCGATTAGTATGATATCCATACAGAACGATAGATGGCACTGATGTTTCCGAAAAGAAACATATTTTTACCCCAAATAAGGTACTTCTTCATCCTCACAAGGGTATTTTTTACTCTAGAAAGCGGTCAATTTCTTGTCAAAAATGCAACAATTTCCGACAGAAAACTGTGGTATTAAATGGTGAATTTTTGCGAATTGATGGACAATGGTTGCGTAGGGGAAATAGGGAAAAATGCTCTCAAATATTGTTAGCATAGTTATTTTATTCAGCATATAATGTTTACTACATGTATATATATACTTAACATATTATGGTGGATATAGACGTCCCGCCTGGAGCACAGTTTCTATTCCATTTTCACACATATTCTGTAAAAAATTCATCATTATGCGGGTTCTGAACAAATCAATATTTTTCATTCAACGTGGTGATGAGATTCCCAAATAGGGTGATATAATCTAGTTTGTTTGCATTTCAGCCTGTTTTTGACACTCAATAGTATGACTCATGAGTTTTCCGTTGCTCGTGAAGTATTATGAACATCCATCACAAAAACATACTTTAAGCCTGTTTCTATTTATTTGTGTACTGAGCCGTCGGGATAAATATCTGATGAAGCAGTAGTGGTATCGAATTTTGGTATCATCAACTGTCTCTGGCGGTTCTCTGTAACCCTTCAATTTTGAATGACATTCATTCTGAATTAAAAGTAAATTAACATGTCGGTTCAATCTCCGTTTGGTGAGTCGACTCGGAACAGTTACGAAAAATTTTCAATCTTATATTCACTGATATATACTTCCAAACTAACAATTTTTTCAAGTGTGGAATATCTTTCCTGATCCAATGATTTCGACAATTTTATATTGAATATGGTCAATGACGTTCTCTTGGAACCACTCTTTCAAGTTTTTACCCCTGCCGATGATATTGATTTTAGTACTGAAATATTCTATATTATTATATTCCATATTGAAGCTATCTTTGACAAATTCAGCACAACATTTATTATTAACCTTGTCAACAAAAAGAATATTTAGTCTAATTGGTTACAAGACACGGTTACTCATATAGCGGAGAGCTGGACCGAAGGTAAGGACACTCTCGTTGTTGGCTTTGTTGAGCGCCACCTTATTTGAAATGTAACTGAAAAAGGAAAAGGTTATATCGGTACCTAAGAAAATAATACCCTTGACTAGGAAATGAATTTAATGATTTGGGGTTGTTCAAAGCTGTGTTGTAACACCGATAATTAAATTTATTTATATGTAAGTTACATTACATAATATTGAAAATGAGAAAATATATAAGACCTTGAAGAGGCAAAAGGTATTTAAAAAGTAAATGTAATGTAACTAGGGTTTTTCAGTTATGCTGAACGCTGAACTTTTCATACTATTAGGTTACATCAGAATCAATGATTGCAATCAAAAGTCGTAAACGGTACCGATTATAGATCTATTATGGTTTACACCAAGTATGTGTTAAATTTAGGTTATTAACTATCAAATCTTAAAAAGATAAAACAATTGGGCTGCTACAAAAATATGGTTGGATCTGACCTGAACTTTCCTCGAAGGTTACTAAGTACTGGGGAATGTACTGCGATCTGTCAAAACATTTCCAATGTGTCAAAATTTCCTTTGGTAGATATCAAAAACTCCTTCGTAGTGCATATTTATTTATAATTATCAAAAAAAAATTCAGGAACTCAGGAACTTGGGCATCCTGTGGGTATTCCCATTATTCCTACTATAGAAATTGTGATGTGAGTAACGACGCTACTCTCATCATCATATCATCATGGCCACATGCCAGTAAGATGAAAAATCAAACTTCCCAGGTTCTAGGGGTCTCTACTTGGCCTTCAGATCTAAAATGATCAACAGGTTAATTAAAAATTGTAATAGAAAACTTGAAAGATTCAATTATATCTTGGAAATGAAAATTACCTTCAACTTAGAAATGGCCAACATATAGGTACACCTTGCCTGGAAGACAAATCGCAAAAGGGCCGATCTATCGGTGCGAGATCATGCTACGATATTATTTTTTATGATTACAAATAAAAAATATTTGCGTTGTTGAAAAGTCTGTTTCACAGTAACGAATTAAATTTGAAATGTTTTCACGGAATGACAGTAAACAGAAACAAAACACAACTCACATTAGCACAGCTGATGTGGATGAAGTCTGTTCGTAGTACGTTTAGTAAGTTGCGCTTGGAATATATGATTCCTAACGAACTCTTGTTAACTATCGGTACACACTATGTGTTCTTTTGCAACGTTGTGAGTGTTTTGACAGCTGTTAAACTGAGATGACGGTATTAGAAAAGCGGAATTCAAATGTAAACAAAGAAATTTGAAGGTTATTATTTTTGGAAAGATAAATGGAAATTATGTAATAAACCAAATATATAAATTGCACCCTAGGTGCAAATACAACAAACAGTAATAACCATAGTTCAGTCTAGCTCGAAGAAAATACTTTAGGAACCATCAGTTTGCACTCAGTTATGACTAATATACCAGGGTCATCAAAAAGATAATTTTATCGTTACCTCAATCATTGGATGTTATTTCAGCAATTTCTTTATTCTGCGTTTGGATAAGGTATAAGCGCCTTGGAAAAATTATCTAATATCCTTATGTGTCAAATTCATTAATATTCCTGAACGCAGACCTGACGAAAATGCGGATTTCATATCTTTCCACTTCTCTCGTGATGATAACAAATTACCCGCCAAAGTTTGAATTCTGCGTAAAGTCCCTATTGACTGCTCTTCGTTGATTGATGATATAGCTTTATTTAGCATACGAGTAGTTCTTTTACAATGTGCCAACCAAATATTGCTTTTTCTCTTTGAGATGTCCATTTTGAGAATTGACCCCGCTTCTTCCAAATTTTTGATTATGTTTACGCATACAGTATATAAATCATCATAGAATTTTAATTTGCTTCTGATGAGTTTCATAGCTCTACACAAATTTGCAGGCATATTTTCACTCAAAGTATCAAGTTGCTTGAATTCCAATTGTTCCAAACTTTCGTTAATTTCCCTACATAGTTCAACCATGTCTGCGTTAATAGTAGTGATGTCTTCAGAACTCATATTTGTTCACTGAATGAAGTAACTGATACAGAATGTGTGCGAAAAATGAAAATCGAAACTTACCCTTCTGATGGTAGACAGCTGGCTTGGATTCAGTAAGCTACTTTTCTATTATTTCGATAGAAAAGTATAATATGCTGAGGGCCTGGTATGCTCTGAGCTGGGTTTCAATTCAACTTCACCAAATTTTGTCTCCCGTTTCCAAGTATTGAATATACAACGTCTGAGGTGGTAGATCATCTGTCACAGCTCATTTTCAGAAAATAATAACTAATCCAGTCACATTTCAAGCTGTCGTATAAATACAACTGGGCATAATATTGCAACAGAAGCTTAGCGCCATCTAGTATGAATCTTTCGAACTAAAAATGCACTATCGATCAAGTTTGAAACCCGCCTGTAAATTCGCATGAGTATAATGTGGTTGAAGATGCGTAGCACCACCCACTGTAAACCTTTCGAAGTCCATATCGCTACGAGACCATCGTTGCCTATTTGAATTAACATGGACTGTACCCAAAAATGTTTTAAGTCATCTCGATACTGTGTTCTCTCGAAGTTATTCTGCTCTTCGTCAGAGGACTCGTTTACGGACTCGATTACTTCCCTGAAATACTCCAAGTCCAGTACCGCATTATTTTTTATGCGGATTTCGTCGCTACGAGACCATCGTTGCCTATTTGAATTATGGACTTCACTCAAAAATATTTCAAGTCATCCCGATACTGTGTTCGCTCGAAGTTATTTGGCTCTTCGACAGAGGACTTACGACGACTTACGACTTATTGATTTACGGAATCGATTACTTCCCTGAAATACTCCAAGTCCAGTACTGCATTATTTTTTATGCGGACTTTGTCGCTACGAGACCATCGTTGCCTATTTGAATTAACATGGACTTCACTCAAAAATATTTCAAGTCATCTCGATACTGTGTTCGCTCGAAGTTATTCTCTTTTTTTTAACGGAAATCTTGTTCACGAACTCGATTACTTCTCTGAAATACTCTAAGATGTGTTTAATTGAAATCAACCCACTCACTTGAATGTTTCCATTATTTTTTCATGTATTCGTTGGATTTGGTGTATTTACAGGATCGCACTATTTTTGACGAGAACCTCGTCGCTACGAGACCGTCGTTGCCTATTTGAATTATCATGGACTTTACTCAAAAATATTCCAAGTCATCTCGATACTGTGTTCGCTCGAAGTTATTCTCTTTTTTAAACGGAAATCTTGTTCACGAATTCGATTACTTCTCTGAAATACTCCAAGATGTGTTTAATTGAAATCAACCCATTCACTTGAATGTTTCCATTATTTTTTTTCATCTATTCGTTGGATTTGGTGTTTTTCCAGGATCGTACTATTTTTGACGATGACCTCGTCGCTACGAGACATCGTTGCCTATTTGAATGAACATGGACTTCACTCAAAAATATTCCAAGTCATCTCGATACTGTGTTCGCTCGAAGTTATTATCTTTTTTTTAAACGGAAATCTTGTTCACGAACTCAATTGCTTCTCTGGACACAAGACACGGTGGCAGCAGCAGGCAGTGAAGTCCATTGTGCGCTAAGACATTATTTCACTGTATGGTCGTGGGTGTCAAATCAATTGATTTAGTAAATCCCCCCACGAATGAGTGCCACCATAGACTCACACCTCGAAAAACTGAGACAATTGAAATCCTAAGTGGCGAACTACGAGCGAAAAATTCTGATGTTTAAACGTTTCCAAAACATCGAAATCAATTATGGTAAATGGTCCGCCGTCTTTACCAGCCCGCAACGTTTCGGTACGAAAGGAGCCGACATCAGTTCACCACAGCCGCCGATGAAACGCCGACTCGACATTTAAAGTTATTACTATAATTACGCTTTTACTTGTTATTATTATTATTGTACTTATTATTATTCATGTATTGATAGATGTATAAAACGAATTTTCTTGAATTTTATTATGATGATGAATGAATGGCTGAGAAGAGAGCGAGAGAGAGAGTCTGTTTCAAACTTATTTGACTTTGGGAGAAAAACACAAGTTTTTAAGCCTCAAAATGAAATCAGTTTGCAAGATATGCGGGGTGGAAAGCAGGCAAAGACTTTTCGTGTGCTAGAGAACAATTCCTGTTCAAACACGACATGACTTGTCCTGAAATGAAAAAAAATATGTATGAGTGTTCGCCGAGTTGAGTATTGCGTATATTTCTCTCTGTGTGTATATGTGTGCGATATACGCAATGGTTCTCAGTGTACAGTCATTCATCATGCTGACACCAACAACATATGTGATTTTGGCAGCTATATTGTCAAACGAACTGTCCACCTTACGAGGTAGGTGAGGTTTATGTATCATTTTTGAATGGGAAAATTCGCTCGATGTCCACCAACTGGACGAGAATGTCCCAGGCTTTGATGAACGATGGATACTTGCCCGCTTTGAAGGCCGAAATTCCACCGAATTCGAGTGCATACAAGCTGAGGAAAGTCTTTCGCAATGAAAGTTGGTTTTTGCTCCAACCGCCATCATCTCAGGTGGTGGAAGAGGTGACTCCTCGCACGATGTCTGCAGTTTCCCGACTAACGACGACGACGTCAAGATGCCCTACAGACGCCTACGATGGATTCATGTTTTTGTATCTTCAGCACCCATATATCAACTGGGTTAATCATAGTACAAGCTGTTGCAATCAATTCGACAAAGAAACATATTCAACGATTCGAACGAAGATGGTGAATATTACCATGGCACTGAAGTGTAATTTTTTTATGTGAAAAATAAATGTATTTTTCTCGAACTGACGTTATTCATTTCAATAAATGAGAACAAAGACAGACAAACAATGCCATGGGTTAGAGTGAAACACTTAAAATGCCTTGAATTGATCAATTTGGCTTCAAACTAAACTTTCTTATCTCTGCTGACTTTTCCTGGAAAAACAATATCTGACTGTCGTGAGTCACACAACGGCAACTGATATGTGCATTATTCTTGGAATTTCATTCAGATCGAGACAGTAAACAAGTCCAAGGTCAAATCGTGATTTCTGAGAATTTAGATCGTGACAAAGCGTAAACAAGCACCAGATGTGCCTTATCGCTATTTCACGGCGTAGACGTATTTTTTTGTAATTTCATTCGAGAGAGTGAATCAATAATTCCATCATAATTTTCTGTGTTTCTAAGACAGGGATTTTTATTTCATTCTTTCTTTTTGTCAATTTGGCGGCGGCCATTTTCTTTCTACACAGCGAATCACGTGACTTTTTTTTTTCTTCCAGCCAATTGCTCTCAACGAATCACGTGACGTTTTTTTCTCTTCCAGCTAATAACTGCTCTCAGAGAATCACGTATGGAGACGTTTTTTTCTCTTCCAGCCAATTGCTCTCAGCGAATCACGTGAGGGGACGTTTTTTCATAACTTCCGCCATCGCCGCCATGTTTTTTGCCTTCCGCTACATCGCCGCCATGATTTTTTGCAGAAAACACGCGCGCCACTTAGGGTGAAACAACGCTTTGACGACCCCCCCACCCCGAAACTCTTCGGCGAACACGTCATCTTCTTCAGTTCTTCAGCCCCCAACCCTCCACCAACGGCGAGAACTCGATGGACGCGGCCATCGAAAGATACACCGTGTGGAGCAACCGTTTTCGGGGACATGAAATGTGTCCCAGAAAACAGGTTGCCATACTACTGAAAGACTTTTTTAAAAGTTTGAAACCTAATAACAACAAAATTTTGTAATATTCGTTTTTGTTTCTGGCCTAAAAGTCTAGAGTAGACGTCCCATTCTAAGTGTTTTTGTGAATTTTTTGTTTTTTATTTTGGTTTTTGGAGACCGCACCTACCTGTAATTATAAAGGACTCCGCACACCTTATATGGGAAAATGGCTCTCCGTCATATTTCTCGAATTTTTGATATGTTGTAGAATTGATCATTCCGATGAAATGTTTCAACGGGTACAACACGATCCTATGACTAGTTTTCGAGATACAGGGTGTTGAATATGAGAAACATTAACTTTTCATCACTCTGTATCTGCCAAGTTACGATTTAGTTCGGATTTATCTTTTGTGGGATCATCATCACATCCGTGTATGATGAATTCATGAGAAATTCATTTCCAAATCTTTTCGTAGTACAGGGCGATTTCACTTGAAAACAATGCTATTTTGAGACTTTCATAATTTAGTTGTTTTATAAAGAGAAAATGCGAGAAAAGGTAGAATTATCACATAATATTATAAATTCATTTCATCTAGCATCACAGTTGATACAATTCATACAAGGTGATTCACAAATATGGAAACAAAACGAATTTTGGTTTTTGGGACACCTTGTAGTAATAAACCAAACTAAAATGACAAAATTCACTTGAACAATGTTAAATGATATGTTTCATCGTATACAGAGTCGAATGATATCAATTTAAAAAAAATTTAAAAAATTAGTTATACTTTAATAAATAAAAACCTTGATTTTTTAAATCACACTATATCTCATAAGGGAGTCCGAAAATATAGCGATATTTTTTCACGGGAGAACTCGAAATACTTTCATTCATATCGTACAAAATTTTCATCAAATTCCTATGACAGGTTTTTTATATACAAGGCGAACAATTTGTGAAAAAGTCTATATATTTCACTATTTTACGCTAATAAATGACCACTCTACCTATCCATTGAAGTCTCCTGATGTGATTGAGAAGATACTTATTTGATATTTATTCAAAACGTAAAAGTAAGGAATTCAGTGAAGTGAAATCAACATTATTTCAACTCATAACAACTTGTACGGCCTTGCCAGATGGCACACATAATATGTATCCCATGGCTATTGGGAATTCAAGATAAGGGATACTCCCTCTGGTGTCGGGTTTTGAATCTATACTTACGTGAAAATGAGGTTGACTATGATTTTGACATTTTGAGCATTTCTACAACAATAGCACAGAGCAACCATAAAGCTGTCCTGATGAGTGGGAAACCACGAAACAGCTGTCGATAGACAGATGATGGTGGCTCTCGGAATCAAAACATAAATCACTCTATTTACTTCTATATATATATATATATATATATATATATATATATATATATATATATATATATATATATATATATATATATAATTAAGTAGGAATTCTCGGGTAGCGGTCTGTTGAACAATGAAAGTCATTCGATTTAAATCTTCAATATTTCGTCAACCTTTAACCTTTATTGACTTCTTCAGGAAGAGAAAATTCACAGAGTTAGTTCTAACCTATGGAACATTTGGGAGGACAATTGTTATTCTCCGCTGCAGACTAATCGCTTAATTTACCTGACTGGAGTGTTACTTCAGTAGTAGCAGTAACACTCCAGTCAGGTAAATTAAGCGATTATATATATATATATATATATATATATATATATATATATATATATATATATATATATATATATATATATATATATATATATATATATATATATATATATATATATATATATATATATATCCGATTTTGGAGCCATTTTCAAGAACTGAAAAAGAAAGAAAATTAATAAATGGTTGAAACGTAATTCTACGCTGAGGTCTCAATCTGCCTACTCCTCAGGTATAATTACGTTAGGTTTTTGTGACTTGACGTCGGGGTCTCAATCTGCCTACTCCCCATGTCTCGTCACTGGTTCTCTCTAAGGTCTCAATCTGCCTACTCCTTCGAGAGAACTGAGGAATTGTGGGTTGAGGAACTGTATTTATAGTGGACGTGGCTGTAATGGCCGTGTGCAATGTATTGGCGCGAGGTGAACTATGGGCGGGAACTGAGTTGGCGCTAGATGAGCTGTGTGCGGGAACTTGGTTGGCGCTAAGTGAACTATGTGCGGGAACTGGGTTGGTGGGAAATGAGTTGATGCGTGCAATGAGAGGCTTCCAGGTATTGGGAAGTCTACGTCCGTCGTCGCGAGTGTTGAGGCAATTGGGGCGCTTCTCTATCTCGAGGGCTTCTCGGATGATCCTGGTTTGCAGAGTTTTCTCGGCGGAAATTGTTTTCAGTAGTAGCAGTAACACTCCAGTCAGGTAAATTAAGCGATTAGTCTGCAGCGGAGAATAACAATTGTCCTCCCAAATGTTCCATAGGTTAGAACTAACTCTGTGAATTTTCTCTTCCTGAAGAAGTCAATAAAGGTTGACGAAATATTGAAGATTTAAATCGAATGACTTTCATTGTTCAACAGACCGCTACCCGAGAATTCCTACTTAATTAATAGAGTTCGGTCGAGAATACTTTGTTATTATATATATATATATATATATATATATATATATATATATATATATATATATATATATATATATATATATATATCTATACTCCTCAGGTATAATTACGTTAGGTTTTTGTGACTTGACGTCGGGGTCTCAATCTGCCTACTCCCCATGTCTCGTCACTGGTTCTCTCTAAGGTCTCAATCTGCCTACTCCTTCGAGATATATATATATATATATATATATATATATATATATATATATATATATATATATATACCGGGTGACCACGAGGTGAGGTACGCCCCCCAATTTTTCTATAGTTTTGAAGATACAGGTTTCAAATTTGGCACGTCGTTATATTACTCAAATACGCATATTTTGACTCCATAACCGAAAATTCACCACTTCCGGTTTAACCGGAAGTGACCCCAAACTTTTTTTTTCAAATGACACCCTGTACAATTTTTTTCATTGTCAGGAAGAACACGCAATTTGTGATAACACTGTTCTCCAAAATTAAAAATCGGTTGAAAAATGGCGGAGATTCAGTTGATTGTTCAATCGAACAAAGTTGGCCGTGAACATCAAACTCAAATCATCACAACTGACGAACGGCGTCAGCATTTACGAGAGGAAGGTTCGAGGTAAGATACAGCTGAAAATCGAGCTTCCCATGTAATTGCAGCAACCATATTTCCCATCAATTATCAAACATTTCCTCAAAACGGATTAGTACCCATAAGGAAAGGCTCACAACTGCCATTTCTCAAATAGCAACATACTCTTTTCACATTGTTATGTTGAAAGATGATGAATTATCAGATTACTCGAATGAAAAGATTTGAAGAATTCCGAAAGGAATCGAAGATACGGGATGTTTCATTATGAGTGTTCTCAAAATTGACTATTCTTAAACATAGGCGGCTTGAACCTACGAAAGCTAAACAAAAAAGAATATTTTGTCAACAAAGTGACAATTTGTTCTACTCATTCAATACAAGAGAATTGTAACTTGTTGAAAAACATTCCGATGGAGCGAAAATTTACTAGAAATGAAAAAGTAGATTTACTGCTAATTTATGGCGAGTGTAAAAAAATGCAACTGCGGCTTGCATTCTTTACAGTGAACGATTCCCTCTCAGACAACGCCAACCAAGTAGAAACTATTTCGCACGTTTGGAAAGGCAATTCAGGATAGAACCAGATGACAATGTACATGATCAGGATAGTTTTATTATTGATGAAGAGACGGAAACTAATGTTTTGGCTGTTGTTTATGTAGATCCCACCATATCACTTCGACAAATCGAACATGAATTACCAGTTGGACGAGAATCAGCTCGAAAAATTCGAAAAAAACATGGGTTTAAGCCGTATAAATATCAGATACATCAGCGCCTTTACGAAAATGATCATCAAAGAAGGGTCCAATATTGCAATTGGCTACTTGAGAACCACATAAGGAACCCGAATATGACGAGAAACATTATATTTTCCGACGAATCAAGATTTACGAATCTTGGTATGTTCAATAGAAACAACACCAGATACTGGGCAACTGAAAACCCCAGGCTCATAAGACAAGGGAATTTTCAGGAACGCTTTGGATTCAACGTGTGGATAGGTCTGATAGGAACTCGAATCATTGGGCCCATAATATTTGATGGTATGTTGAATGGGCAACGCTATTTGGGATTTCTACGAAACGAAATAGAAGGATTCATGGAGAATTTACCTCTCGACGTCTACCAAAATATGTATTTCCAGCAGGATGGTGCACCTCCCCATAATTCCCGAATAGTAACCAGTTACCTAGATGAAACATTCCCAAATCGATGGATTGGCACGAATGGTCCTACAAGATGGCCTCCGAGGTCACCGGACCTCACGCCACTGGATTTTTTCATATAGGGTTACCTGAAGAACAAGGTTTACTCTTCTAGTCCTACATCAAGGGAGGATTTGGAACATCGCCTTAGAGAAGCAATTGCAAGTATTACTCAAGCTCAGTTAAATGGAGTTATGGAAGCAATAGTGAGACGTGCAATTTTGTGCAGAGAACATAATGGAGAACATTTTGAACAGTACTTGTAAATCATTTTTTCATTACTTTGATTTCTGTTAGTGTAGTAAGTGACCAGAACCAATAAACAATTTACTTCATACCTTTTTTTTCGTTCAGAAATTAGTTGTATCAAATGTTAGAAATTGGAATAAATATCTGATACATTTTTTTTACTCTGCAGGTATATTCTTATGGTGGATTTATACAGCAGTTCCAATTCATGAGTTTTTAGTCACTAGTAAGAAGTCATAAGAATGTTCGTTAATGGAATATTTATTCCAACAACGATCTTGAAACTGCTGTATGAATCCACCATCAATTACGATTAGCATACGAGTAATGAGAAAAAAGTTCGCTCCATCGCCGTAGAATGTTTTTCGACAACTCACAATGTTCCATTATTCAGAATGTACCGCAAATTTTCACTATTTTTTTTTTAAATATGAATTTTTGTTTAGCTTTCGTAGGTTCAAGCCGCCTATGTTTAAGAATAGTCAATTTTGAGAACACTCATAATGAAACATCCCGTATCTTCGATTCCTTTCGGAATTCTTCAAATCTTTTCATTCGAGTAATCTGATAATTCATCATCTTTCAACATAACAATGTGAAAAGAGTATGTTGCTATTTGAGAAATGGCAGTTGTGAGCCTTTCTTTATGGGTACTAATCCGTTTTGAGGAAATGTTTGATAATTGATGGGAAATATGGTTGCTGCAATTACATGGGAAGCTCGATTTTCAGCTGTATCTTACCTCGAACCTTCCTCTCGTAAATGCTGACGCCGTTCGTCAGTTGTGATGATTTGAGTTTGATGTTCACGGCCAACTTTGTTCGATTGAACAATCAACTGTATCTCCGCCATTTTTCAACCGATTTTCAATTTTGGAGAACAGTGTTATCACAAATTGCGTGTTCTTCCTGATAATGAAAAAAATTGTACAGGGTGTCATTTGAAAAAAAAAGTTTGGGGTCACTTCCGGTTAAACCGGAAGTGGTGAATTTTCGGTTATGGAGTCAAAATATGCGTATTTGAGTAATATATCGACGTGCCAAATTTGAAACCTGTATCTTCAAAACTATAGAAAAATTGGGGGACGTACCTCACCTCGTGGTCACCCGGTATATATATATATATATATATATATATATATATATATATATATAAGAAGGAACATTTTATTAGACTAAGCCCTCTAGTAAAAATGCAACCGTAGACACGTGTTTCGATCTTAGGGATCTCATCAGTACGGTGAAAGCAAGTGTAAGGATGTGCAACACTTGATTGCTATAGCTGCCTCCGTGGCGACGTCGTTTCTTGCCTTGTAAACACGAGGTGTTACGACTGAAGTCACAAATGTGCGGTTGGCTTCCTGTTTGTTGACTCCGTTCATTTGTTGTTTCACCTGCAATCAAGTGTTGCACATCCTTACACTTGCTTTCACCGTACTGATGAGATCCCTAAGATCGAAACACGTGTCTACGGTTGCATTTTTACTAGAGGGCTTAGTCTAATAAAATGTTCCTTCTTATATATATAATATATATATATATATATATATATATATATATATATATATATATATATATATATATATATATATATATATATATATATATATATATTTATTTATATTTAATCTATACATAAATTGATAGAAGTTCAACGGGATGTGATTAATCTTTCGGATATTGGGTTGGCACGAGCATGTGCATGACAATACAACAAGGAAAATACATGATGGATAACTGAATTTTTCCCTAATCAAAAAACATTATCAAATACGAATTAGAAGGAGATTCTTACCAATAACCAATAAAATTAAACTATTTCTGGACCGATATCCATGTCCTCTGGAAGCATTCTATTTGCAGCATCTCCTATGGAATCTAAAAGACGATTGGATGGAAAATGTATGTTTTCTTGATATCTAGCGTACCCCAAAAACCATATCACGCTAGCAACATGCGCACAAGTTCCTAAAGTCCTAGCACCGGACTTACAAGTACAATAATACCCCGTAATGGGGAGAGCAGGATCTTCTAGATTTTCGTCACCTCTTTCAGTGAAAACAACCCAAAGCATGTGTTTAGCAGCATTCCTGAACCGAGAAAATATTCTGAATCTTAGGATATTGGGTTCCCCATGTAACTCATCGACTTCTAAAATGTTGTCTACTTCACGATCTCTACGAGTTGTATCTTGGATATATGACGCAGCCAAGTGTAAATGATATGTTCCAGTAAGTAATTTTAAATATTCAATATCAAGGCGAGGAAACGATTGTATATGATAATGATTTAAACGAATCCATCGACCATTCCTAGTTCGGAGGTTTTCAGCTTCAACTCGTGCCTGAACAATGTTGACATCATCGGAATCAACCAACATTTGTGTGGCCGTATCCAACGTTCCAGGCATATTTATCAATGGATGGAATTTATTTATATGAGCACCAGCAATCAGGTAATAGTCATGTAGCTTCGCAGCATGTATTGCTGTTATGGGTTGACGGAAAAATTTGAAAATTGACTTAAAATGTCCATTTCTAGCTTCAACAATCCATCTAGTAGTGGTTATTAAACGTGCCTGATTGGCTTCATTTGTCGTTAATTGCCTTTGATTCGGCGGTAGAAATGGTGGCATATAGTAATGCTAGCCAAGTTCTTGTAGACTATTGATTGAATCTCTATAGCCTCTATCGACTATCACAATATCTCCTTCTTGAAACCATGTTTTCATTCCATTCAAGTCAACTTGTAATTCGTGATTTAGAACACTTGCATCATTATTCCTAGCATCTGCGAAGTACGGCCCGTTGATTGCTAAGATATATCCATCGGGGGCAACTATGATCTCTGGTTCGACCAAGTGTTCATTCTTGTGGAAACAGTATGATTGCCTCAATACCCGGAAGTTACTGCTCTTTTCTATTTTATTGTAGGTACAATCTATATAAACTATTGCTTTGGGAATATCTGGTGTGGGATTGTACAGTTGATTCGTATAACTGCTGTTAATATAATTTTCTCTTGTTATTGAATTAAATCCAATATTGTTCGGTACGAACCTTTGTAAAAGAAATAATCTCACATTAGAAATAATGAACCTTGCTATTTGTCGAGAAGGATAACTGAACAATATTTTCAAAAACTCATCTGAAACTCCATGTTTCATTTTGATCAAAAATGTCAGCAAATGTTTTCTTTCGACATTTCTTCTCTTGCCACCTTGTTCAACAATATCACAAAATTCTAGTAATTGTCGAAAATGATTTTTTGAGATTGATGTCAGATACTTAAATTCGTCTTCAGTGAAACAATTGATATCCTCCCAGTTACGGAGTGGCCTGTTTCTATTAGCAAATGTCCTCATTCTTTGAAGAAAATGTTGAAGATTGGAAATTATGTATGGTTTATTCACAAAATTCAAACCTCCATGCAAGTAATTTGGAAGGAAACCTTGATGATCAAGATGGTGACCACAAATTCTCAAGAAATCTGGGACATAGATATCAGAAGCAACAAAAATATCCACTCTACATTCTAAAGAAAGTCTTTGAATATTTTGACGAGCATTACAAATAATGCACGCACGACTTGATACGCGGGACAACACATTGAGACGAAGGCAATTCGGGTTATTTTCCATAGCAATAATGTCATTCATTACTGTGTTATTACAATTGAAACATATTTTTGTATCATCCTGAATATCAATAGGTGGATTTCCCGCAGTTTGTCTTCGATATGTTGCAATTTGCAAAACATCAATATTATCTCCTCTATTCAAACGCATTGAGAGTCTAGGAATAACATTTCGGTCACAAACATAACAACTCACTCTATTTGCGAAGGCCATATTGTTCAGCAAAGTTCAACAAACACTGAAAATCACATAAACTTGAACAGTAAAAAAGAAACTTTAATTACTCCAATAACCCAAAAAGAGTTCTCGGGATTTATGACAAATAGAAAACGATTATTGACATAAGAATTTTGTTGATTTTATCCTCTTTGAATTATTCTCCATGCCTACTACGAAATAAGAGGAATATATTAATAAGTAGGTATTCGAAGATGATTCAGATGATGTTTCAAATACAAGAAAAAGAAAGAGAAACGTTCTCTGAAAGGGGGTATATACTATATACAAACATATATACGATTCGAAGATGCAAGAACATAATTGAAACATAAAACGTTAATTTGGTGTAAAAATATGCCGAGAATTTGATTTAATATATATCTATATAAGCCGATAGAAATAATTACATACAAATTATGATTTTTTTCTGATTTATCCTATGTGGTATTTTCGTTATGTGACAAATTCATGAGATATTCATGTCCAAATCTTTTTGTAGTACAGGGCGATTTCCTTTGATAATAATGCTGTTTTGAGACTTTCACTATTTTATTGTTTTATAGAGTGAAAATTCGAAAAAACGAACTTCTGCGGATGTAATAAGTATAATATAACTTCTGAGAAACACTAAGCATGAAAAATTAACTTTTCCATTGAATCGCCTACTAGACGATGCTGATGTAGATAATAATTCGAGTTATGGCTTTTTTTCGAGGGATACGGTACGCTATTGTATGGTATAATAACTGATCACTATTTTATTGAAATATTTTTATTTCGAGTAAAAGCGGCCGGACGAGGAAGAACTACAGCAAACCCGCCGAAAACTGGAGTGAAAATACATTTTTCGCCTTGTATATGAAAAACCCGTCATAGGATTCCGCTGAAAATTTTGTACAATATGGATGAAAGTATTTCGAGTTCTCCCATGAAAAAATATCGCTATCTTTTCGGACTCCCTTATGAGATATAGGGTGATTTAAAAAATCAAGGTTTTTATTTATTAAAGTATAACTAATTTTTTAAATTTATTTTTAAATTGATATCATTCGACTCTGTATACGATGAAACATATCATTTAACATTCTTCAAGTGAATTTTGTCATTTTAGTTTGGTTTATTACTACAAGGTGTCCCAAAAACCAAAATTCATTACAGATGATATATGATCAAATTCTCGAACCCAGAAGAAAAAGCGGAAGCAGCTATTTTGAATACGTTGCAGGCGCATAGAACTAGATTGCCATAAGGCGGGTCCATAAATACTATCGCAGTAAGAAATTTTGGAGAAAATTAGTAATTCGCATAATTTAAGTTTGAGTTTCGTAGTGAGTAAATCTTGATTTGGAAACAATAGTCTAAGATTGTTGTAAGAGGATTGAATCAGATAGTTAAAGTGCCTAGTGAATCGGAGGTCAGGATCAAGTCACAAACCTTGATTCTTTACTCCAAAAAGGCAAAAGGTATATAAAGGTATATAAGGTATATAAGGTGTCGTTTCCGATGCGAATATTCAGTAAATTGTGTGGGTCCACTCTGTTTTTTTTTTCCAAATAGCTCACTGCAGAATTCTTATAGTTAAGTTTAATTTGTTTGGTGGAAGAAATATCAAAAATTGTTTGTAAATCATCATTAATATGGAGTTCTGCACTGTCAATATTATGGAATGGAAAGGAGAAGTAAATCTGGGTGTCATCTGAGTAATGATGTAAGTTGCATTTTTTAACGTATAGATGAAAGTCACATATATTCAGGCTAAAGAATAAATAAGGGACCGAATATAGAGCCTTGTGGAACACCTTCAGTTACAGGTGAGGTCTCTGAGGCGACTCCGTCCAGGACTTTTGTGTTCGGTTCGAAAGATCATTTTTTACTAGGAATACTGCATCGGTGGAAAAGTAAAAAAAAACTGAGTTTATTACACATGTCGTGGTCAAGCGTGTCGAAGGCCCTACTGTAGTCCAAAAGCACCAGGCATGTCGAATTACCTTCGTCAAGAGCTTTTAAAACATCATCAGTAATGGACAAAAGTGCTGTGGTGGTGCTGTGTTGTCTTCTAAAACCAGATTGCACTGAGGTGATAATTCCGCGTTCGTTCACAAAATTATTTATCTGATCTTTCAATATCAGTTCTATAACTTTCGAGAGGCGAGGTAAAATTGTGATAGATCTGAGGTCAGAATATTCAGAGGGTGTATAACACTTGGCTAAAGGTAGGACTATACCATTTTTCCAACAATTTGGAAATATCCCGGTGGTTATTATTTCTTTAATATTTGTCAAAATAGTGCATACCAACAGTGTCCCAAGGACAGCGGCACATAATTCTAACCGCGGAATGTGAACTTTCTTTAGGAATACTACTAAGTGGAGATTTGACGCGATTCGTCAGTAGTTCGGAAGTATGTGACACACTCGTACGCTTTCTCGCCAGTGCAGTAAATGTGCTAGAGGGCTTTTAAATCAATTCGATCATTTTTACATGTTAATCTGCATAAAGATTTTTAAGGTCCGTTTTGCAATTTTTGCTCTTTTTTGGAGTGGGGGGAAAATCAGAGCGTCGCTGCTTCGCGTTCATCGTGTGACGTAATCGAGTAGATCCCTTAGATTGATAACATTTTGCCAATAGAGCGCGCACACTTTGAATTAATTGAATTGAATTTATAAAGAAAAAAGATTTCAGCAGCAGAGGTTTGAACCATCGTTATTTTGCTTGGTAGCGAGTGACGCTAGCCTTGTCTCTACGGAGACTTCGTACAAGTTGGTGCACAAATGTGGGATATATATTTCTCCAGACGCTGTTTGAATATTTTAATAAAATATAATGATTGTGAGTCTGATAATAATAATGATGTTCGAAAAAATGTGAAAAATTGCGAGGTGACGAGGGTGTAACGTTTGAAGGTGTGATTCCAATGAGGAATGCATAATTTAAGAGAAAAAACGTGACTGCTGCGGGTGTCAAATGTCATGTGGAATATGGGTCATTGAGGCAATGGGGATAGCAGAGTATACAGCAAATATATATATAGGGCGTCTTACATATTATTTAAGAGAAAAAACATGGCGACTGCTTGTCAAATTTAGTTTACCAGGTGTACCAACATATCATTTAAGAGAAAGAACATGGAGGTCAAAGAAAAAAATACGTCATGGAGGGTATGGGGATTCAAGTTAAAAAAAAACATGGCTGCTTCTGAGTGGTCAACGCTCATCATAGTTGTACAGGGACGTCTCACAAATTCATTGGGGAAAATATATACAGGGCGTTTCCATTTAAACATCATTGCTTTCGGAAAAAAGATGACAGCTTCTGTCATTTCTCATATGTCTAATCATAAATAGAAAACATCTACCGAGTGTTTTGAAAAAATATCAGGAATAGAAAAAGATGGTAGTCGTTTAGAGAAAAAAAAACATGACCACCATTTGACATCATGAAGGAATACATCAGATCCATCTGTGTCCAATAAACGCATTAACGATATTTCGGATCTGTACGAATCATCAAAAAATAAGCACTTCTGGTTTGAAAAAATTGAGGTAGAAGAAAAGTGATAGTAAATTCGGATTGTCCACATCGAGAAGAGTTCAAATATGCAATTAAATTGCCACTTCCGGTTTTCACTTCCGGGTGTCCGATTTCGATGATTTTGGCATCAATGGATTCGTTTCGATGTCAAGAAACATTTTTAAGCATTTTCCAATCGTTATTAGTAAAGATACAGAAACGTGCGGGTACTCTAATAAGACAACTTTTAGGGGGGATCAAGAAAATAATAGTATTTCCTTCCGTCAACTGCCATAAGTGCCATAAACCTCACATTTTAATGCGTTATGTACTTATCGCTCAAATGTTAGAAGTCGGTTCGTTAACGTTTGACATTTTTCGTTTAGAATGTCGCTCAATATATCGGTGATGGAGACAGACAGATCGACAGACAGGCAGATTGACAGATAGTCAGTTTGAACGAAGCAGAACGAACTAACCTTATAAAACGTCTCTTTTAGTCGCATTTTTGCATGTTTTATCGTTTCAAATTTTAGCTGTTTTTCGAACGCGAAAAACGGTTATTGTGGTCGCATTTTCACGTGTTCGAGCGTATTCAAATTTCAGTTGTTTTTTCGAACGCGAAAACATGTATTTTCAGCAATTTTGAAATGTCAAATCTCTATAAGAAATACATGTAATCATGCAGTTTTTTTCGGTTTAATTTCAGGTTGTTTTTAAGAACGCGAAAAACGTTTCATGTGGTTGAATTTTTGCGTGTTTAAGCGTTTCAATTTTCAGTTGTATTTTGGGACGCGAAATGGTAATATCGTTGAAGAAAAAATATAAGAATAAATAAACATGGTTGTACAGGAACATAAAAAAACATGGGTGCTGCATGTATGTGTCAAATGTCAGATGGAAAATGGATCATTGGAGATAGCGAAGTATTCATTAATAGTATATACAGAACGTCTCACACATTATTAAAAAAAAAAACAACAGGTCGTCTGAAAATTCAGCAACTACTTGCCTATGCAGAGAGAAGGAATTACATCAGACTTTCAAAACTACACCGTTTCGTTTTTTCAAAACGCTTCGTTTTCAAAATAGCACACTGTTTCGTTTTTTCAAAACGCTTCAATTTCAAAATAGCACACCGTTTCGTTTTTTCAAAACGCTTCGTTTTCAAAATAGCACACCGTTTCGTTTTTTCAAAACGCTACGTTTATATCATCAGGTGAGGTTGGATAAAAAAAATATTTTAAATAGAAAAATTTATTATACAGTTTTATTTTGGTAACATATCACAAAGCCATTTGTATAGAATATCCACGTTTCGGAGACTGCAATTATAGTGGGGTTGATTATCAATGTGATGCATACAAGGTGAGATACCATCGTTGTTTCCAAATGCTGGAACCATCCATGACGTATTATCATAGTCCTCCAAATTCACAACACGTGTAGGTAGGTCCAATTGATGAAATTTCTCATAAAGTCACGTTTTTGAAGTCCTCTTACATAAATGATATCAACATTCTGTAAATTTTTCTTGAGGATGGAATCTAATTGATGATATTCCACAAGCCAGAGGAATACCTCAATCCATGAACGTTTCGCTCCAAGAAACAGGCAGTACGTTTATCTGCTCTACTCAAAGAGGAAAATGGTATAGTTGGCAGCAGCAGAAAATTACTACATTGAATTCCAATCCTGATGGCAATCTCCTTAGGATGGAATTGTTGCTCGATGGTAAAGCCTTGAATATCTACAACAGCTATTCTCATGTTGACTCTGTGATTGATACTGAAGTGAAAAGCATATGTTCAGTTTAATTTGTTAATGATTTCGCTGAGTGGGAGGTGCTCAATAACAGTGTCGTGCACAATGATGCAATAGGCTCTAGTATTTTGGGGAAATCCTTCAGATGCCTCGATTTCGAGTTTCACATCAACAGTGGAACTGTTTATGCTCTCATCCCTTCTGGAACAATCGATGACAAAGAGAGTCTTGCCAACAAATTTGGTGGAGCTCAGCAGAGGATTATGTTGATTAGTAATTTTGTAGCTGAGACCGAATTGTGCATAGTTGAAATAGGCTTGCAAAAAATTTCCCTTTGCAAAATTCAGATGCATATTCTCTTTGGGATAATTCTCACCGTTCATATTGAGTGTTATATTGGTAATATTCGAATGAGCGAATATTGTTGGATCATTGTTGAATTTGGTGTAATCACGGTCTTTTTGGAAACATACAATCACATAGCGAGGACTTTCGAGAAATGATGAAGTCTTGACGGCCCATGTTTCATTTTTTGCACCTTGTGTGAGAGCAGGCAACATATGAAGTTCCTATTTTCTGAACGGCATGAGAGTAGGAGTATCAGCTTGGATGGCCTTCAAGAGTTGCAATTTAATTTGACCATGCGGATAAATTCGCTTAACTTTGAGTTCGATATTTGCAATGTCCAACGTAACTTCCTTCTTTGGCGTTAGTGCTCCAGCGGTCTCCTCTATTTTGAAGCAGTTGCTATCATCTGCAGCTCGTACAAATCTGATGGTATGTTTGCCATAGGAAACACATTGATAATCGTTGAAAATATTCAAAAAATGTTTGATGGGTATGAGCATGTTGAATGATAGATCAGTGGTTTTGATAACCCCAGCGTTGCTGGGGGAAGTCCAACTTGAATTGGCCAAGTGCTTGATATCTTCGTCGGTGTAGGTGAGAAATCCTCTGACAGTACTAACAAATCCAACTTCACGAACCGTCTCCAATTCCTAATCGCTTTTTTCATAACTAGCAGATTGAAACATGAAAGCGCCAGCATTGTTTACGAATGTTACACGACCATCTCCTTTGGTTTTCACAACTTTTCCACTGATGAATAACAGACTATCATACAAAGCATCGTAAGCGTCAGATTGATTGATGTTGATTTCAATGGCATCATTGTTGTGAAAGGACTTGACATATGGGTAGTAAGTCCGCCATTCCACCTTTTGTATGGATTCATCGTTGTGTGGTTTTCGGAAAATGTTGAACACTTGGTTGGACAACATGATAACCAAGAGATTCCAAAAACAGTTTATTCTCCGGTGACAGTAGTTGACGCACGTTGAAAGTCTTGGTGAAGACTGAGGTGGGGTATGGTGGTAAGTTATTCGTATGAATAGTTAGCACCATACTTTCGCTTCAATTCCAAACGAACGATTAATTCTTCGTTTCGAAAATCAACGAGTTGAGAATGCTGGTCCAGCACTCGCAGCGTAATATTGTTTATTTCGTTTCTATGAGCAGCGGGTAGATAAATGAGGTGGGTGGGTGTTTCGTCAATTGCGTAACCAGGATCAACACCAACAGCAAATTCGTATATCGTATGAGACAGTGCGTCGTTGTAGAATGCTCCGAACGTAATGTTGCTATCTAAGTGTATTGTACGTACTTTAATAATACCTACAGGTAGATCTGATGCGTAATGCAAGTTGGGTTTGAGAAGAATAGACGAAAACCCTAAAATGCTAGCCAAACTGTTTTCAGGTCGGAAATCAATTGAGTGTTTAAGGCAGAATATTTCGCTTTTCAGCGTATTATTATTCTGTTTGTGGTAGAACAATTCCTCGGGGTTTTCCTTGTACGTTTTGGGTGTGATGTGTTTGCTGATCAAAGCCTCAATATCACCAATTTCGTAAGAGCCAGTAGGGATATGGATACTCTGTTTAGTTTTGCCACCGTTTTCAAAGTAGTAGAATTTTGTACCTTCTTCAATGTTGGGTATACTGTTGTACGAATGGAAGCTGAGCAAAGCCAAACTGTATTCTGAATCAGAATCCAATCGAATGGGCGGATTGAAATCGATGGAAAGCGTTGAAGAACGACTCGTTAACGTCAATATCATAGACAGAACTGATATAGTTTCGGAAGCGATCCACCTTAAATAATGAACAACAACCTGGATGAAAAATCATTGAAATTGTGCGCTAACTTGTCCATAATACTCTGCTTCTTTTAGTGATGCCGTTGACAGTCCAAACTCATTTTGATAATGATTGAAACATGGTAGACGAATCTGCAAAGCGAATCGATTTTTGTAGTCCTTTGGTAACCTATGCCATACACCCAGCAACTCCCAAGATCCTGCGTTCCCAATCAAATATTCGATTGACAAAGCTCGCAGTTGAGTATCAGTGAAATCTCGCAATGATTTATATTTATGTATTTCAGCCAACGATTTATGCATCTCAGCGGTGGACATTATGAAGTAGAAACTTTAGGCAGAGATGTCCGCAGTTACTCTGATTTTAATTTTGATATTGACTATTATTATATGTAATTCTTACACCCCTCCCAAAGTATCTTGCCAATTCCATTGGAGTTTTGAGATTGCCGAAACTATCGAAATATTGTGCGACATTGCCGTTTTTATTGTAAGCTACCCAATGAGTGCCCGCATTAAAGTGGGAATCCAAGTTCAATACAGCGCATTCTCGCGGCCAAGGACCACAAGTTGGCAACGTATCACGCATAAAGACTCCACGAAAATGTGGTATTTTCATCTGACGAGCACACTCCTGAATTTCCGAATCGTATTATGCTCTATGGGGTAGCTTATCTAGCAGTTTTTTTGCTTTTTCAGGTAAAGACCTCGTCCTTTGTGTTGATGTTGTTTTTTCAGGAACAGTCCAAATCCTCGAGGGGTTTTCCGCAGGTACAAACCTGAACCCAAATGCTACATGGATTTATTGTGACGTTGATATTCTTCAAGTTTCTTTTTAGCATTTTTTGCGTCTATTACGGTTTTTGCTATGGAGCTTGCTCCACCTGCCAACGCACCCAAAGCCGAAAGTGCAGCGAAAATAGGTATGAGGGGTAGGATTCCTCCAGATTTTGCATCGAATGGAATTATTCTAGGCACTCGTATTTTCTCACGTCCTCCAGCTTGACTCAATGCCATTTTAGTCCAAGCAATAGGGAAAAGTGCGTGCAGAAATTAATATCCGAAAAAAAAAAGTTGAAAGTTGAAAAATGCGGTTTTTTGTTGATAACTAAAAAATTACAGCTCCAATCGGAAAAATTTAAATCAGAAAATTGTAGGTATTGAAAAAATCTATCAATCAACTTATATTTTTTTGATATCATTGATAATTTTCGAGTTATATCGGAAAAACCGGGAAAAATCGGATTTTCTATAATTCGTTAACAATCGTTAACTGTAAGGTATTCAAAATTGCTACTTACTGTGTAGCCTAGTCATGTAGCAAGTCAAAGAAGCCGTTTTTTGAAAAATTGATAAATATTGATTCATTTTCAAAATATATGAAATTTTCTCAAAAAAGATGCTCTCCCAATATTCTTGCTCGGGGAATGATGATACAGTAACGATTTAGGGGTTATTTTTATCTGTAAGAGTTGTACTTTCCTATTATTGAATAAGTATATCGATTTTTTTTAGTTATATGGGTCAAAAAATGACTGAAAATATTGCACAGTTTTTTTACATGTTTTTTCTAAATAAATTTTATAATTTTGATTTAAAGAAATGACTTTTATGAAAATAGATTCCTTGCATGATTTCACGCATTCCAAAATAAATTTAATACCTACGATCACTAGAAGCCGAGATAATTTTTTTATTTCAAAAAAATATGGAAGACGCAATAATCATCGTACGGAGCAGTCACCTTCATGGATATTGAGGTTGAATACCTATGTTTTCAATCAAAAGATACTGGGATATGTCTAGTTCATTTGCAGTATTATTAATTGATGAATAAAGTGAGGCGTGCAAGTGCGGATAGCTATAGCTGTAGCGGACGGCGTAGTGGGGATAGCACTGAAAACTTATTTCGTGCGTTCAAAGTGGCTTGCGCTTGAAAAATATTGAGTATCTCGGCTTCTGGACAACGTACAAAAATCCCATTGTACTTAATTTGGGGTAGCTCGTCAAGAAAAAAACGAATATCATATTCACAAAATGATAAAATAACTCTATTATATACAAAACATTTATGAAATTACTACAGAAAAAATATTTATATATTAAGTTGATACAGATTCACGAAATTTCTTTTTATTTATTGGAGGATTGTCCGCTAAATCATTTGACTCTTCTTCTTTTTCTTCATCTCCATCTTACATATTGTGTGGGAGCAGACTATCCATGAATTCTTCTTCTATTTCGATTATAGGCGTCTCAAAATTCTCACATCCACTTGAATCACAATGTGTGCAAACACTCGAACATTGTAATAATTGCATTCTGTAGCCACATGTTCTTGTTTTGCAACCACTGGCTCGCCTCAAATTGTTCATCAATTAATGATACTGCAAATGAACTAGACATATCCTAGTATTTTTTTATTGAAATTATAGATATTCAACCTCAATATCCGTGAAGGTGACTGCTGTACGATGATTATTGCGCCTTCCAAATTTTTTTGAAATAAAAAAAAAATTATCTCGGCTTCTAGTGATCATAGGAATTCATTTTTTTTTTTTTGAATTCCTGAAATCATGCTAGATACATATTTACATGAAAGTCATTTCTTTAAAAACAAAATTGAGAAATTAATGTAGAAAAAACATGTAAAAAAATTGTGATTTTTTTTAAAGTCACGTTTTAACCTGTATAATTAAAAAAATCGATATACATATTCGATAATAGGAAAGTACAACTCTTACAGAAAAAATAAGTTCTGAATCGTTACTGTAGCATCATTCCTCGAGCAAGAGTAGCCATATTGAGAAAGCATCTTTTTTGAGAAAACCTCATATATTTTGAAAATTAATCAATATTTATCAATTTTTGACAAAACGGCTTCTTTGACTTGCTATAGGCTGCACATAACAGTAAGTAACAAGTTTGAATATCTTACAGATAACGAGTGTTAACGAATTATAGAAAACCCAATTTTTTACGGTTTTTCCCATATCACTCGAAAAGTATCAATAATATTAAAAAATTATAGGTTACTTAATTGATAGATCTTTTTGATACCTACAGTTTCCTAATACGAATTTTTTTTATCGGAGCTGTAGTTTTTTAGTTATCAACAAAAAACCGCTTTACCGCTTTTTTCAACTATGGTAATTTTTTAGGTTATGTTCGGTAATCAGGATCGAGTCGCATGAAACAGAAACTCATCCTGAATTTTTATTTCCTATACGCTCATATTTTTTGTTTTCGGATATTAATTTTTGCACATTTAACATTGGGCCGCTTCCTCGTTTCTTGGACTAT
The DNA here is from genome assembly GCA_958502065.1 of Chrysolina americana. NCBI lineage: Eukaryota > Metazoa > Arthropoda > Insecta > Coleoptera > Chrysomelidae > Chrysolina > Chrysolina americana. The sequence continues at coordinate 52,164,055 of OY293410.1, read as the reverse complement.
TTTAGCTGCTCGCAAAGCCGATGCACTAGATTTCTTAATATTAATAGGATTGTCTTTCCAATTTTTAATAATTTTTTGAAGCAAGTTACGTCGAAAGGACACGCCCATACCTAGCTTACGTTTGGCTTTCATGGTGGAAGTAACATCCCAAGCTGCAGCCCGTTCCCCAAATTTAGCGTCTTTAGATTTAACTCGTTCCCAAGCTCTATTTTCCAACACTTGATCTGCTTTATGACGGTCTTCTAGAGAGTCGGATTGAGAGTATGCAATATCGTGGTCTTTGCAGCTTTCGTCCAAAGGATTCACGCCAGTTTCTCCGCGTTGTAATCTCTGTCTCAATTTGGTGCCAGGTCCGCACAACGAATATCCTGGTAGATGCTATTCGAACGGGAGCTTATTGATGATTGAATTGACAACACCTGCACCAGAGTAAGTCAACATTGATAATGATGAAAGATACCTTCAATGCGTTTATTTATAACCGTGGCGCGCTCATGTTTTTTCATCACATCACGGAAGTCGTTCAACAAGACAAGACACTGCCTATTGAAAATTTAGCTTTTCTGAATGGAGGTCTCAATAGCAGTATCGTTGGGAAGCATGGTGAATTATTACCGAATTCGTTTCGTGCTATTATTTGTGGGCCAAGCGGTTGTGGAAAGACAAATGCCATCTTAACACTGATATTCCACCCGAACGGAGCAAAATTCGAAAACATCTAAGTATATTCAAAATCTTTGTACCAACCCAAATATCAGGTGGTTCAAGAAATTTTGGGGAAAGTCAAGGGATTGGGATATTATCCGTTCAGGGAAAATGAGGAAATCATAAGACCTCACGAGGCCAAATCAAATTCCATATTCATTTTCGATGATGTTGCATGCGATGGTCAACAGAAAATTCGAGAATATTACTCCTTTTGCAGACACCGAAATATTGATGCTACATACCTTTGTCAGACATATTCAAAAATTCCCAAACAATTGATACGAGACAATTGTAATATGATTGTGCTTTTCAAGCAAGATAAAATGAATTTGAAACTTGTATTCGATGAACACGTTTCAAGGCAATGTGTGCAGAATGCTGGCGACAGCATCGGAATGGAACCGTTGTGATTATGAAAGATTTTGATATAAATGCTGGACGTTATCGTCAAGGATTCGATAAATATATAAGTATACAGAGGGATTGATGTATCTCACAGTTATCATCATGAAACCGTTGAGCAAAGAAATTGATGCTATTCGAAAGACTAAAATCAATGAAATTGCAAAAGCTATTCGAAAAAAATATTTGGCTTTGAAATTGGGTAGATCTGAAGAAGATGAGTCGTTGCAAAAATTCTTTGAACCTCTATCTACCCCATTGAGAAAAATAGCAGCAATGCCGCCGCCGTCGCAATCTCCTACTACCCCAATGAAAAGTGAGGTGAAATCTGAACTCAAACAAGAGAAAGAGAAAGAGCGTGAAACGTCTCCATTCGAATCCCTCGAAACGACTCCATTCCAATCCCTCGAACATGTTGCAGGTACAGATGATAATGATGATGATACCTTTAGCGTAGGCATACAACAGAAACAAGATAAGAGCTTTGCATCAGACATGGATGAACAAGTTTTACGGGAATATATCGATCAATATCCTTTAATGGCTCAACCGTACATTATAAAACATTGGAGCAATGACAAACAAATCGATAAAGTATATGGCCCTGTATATGATGGTGTATCTTCAAAATGGTTCCTTGGTAATAAAGAAATAGATTTTGACAAACGCAGCGGATACATTGAAATGGGTTGATATCAGTGGAAAAAAACACCCGGTATATATGAACTCATATTTTTAAACACACCTGAAAACTATAATAATGAAGATATGCAGGCATAAAAATCAATTGTAGATTTGTCGAACATTCACAAAAACTTCCTAGGCTATCCGAAAGGTAGTAAAAGATACAAGTATACCGACATAATTAAACCGATGTTTCCTATATGAAATCAACGTAAAATATCAACACGTACTAGTTTACCTAAAACACCCGACCCTGCAGCAAAAGGTAGCGGTTTGCCTAAAACACCTCTTGCAATGACATTCAATACCAAGCCTATGGAGTTTGTTTATTGGGATGACCCAAACGAACTATGCGAACGCCTCAAATTATTGATAGCCTCTCAGGATGTTGGAAATACTTCGCATGACAATGAGATTATTGCCATTTTGAGTGAACTCAAAGAGGCAAATATAATTCTATAAGATGACATGCATCCATGCATACATTCACATTTTCAAAATGGTTATCGTTATGTTTGGACGTAGCGACAGCAACACCGGTGATAAAAAGCGAAAATTACCTACGCCCTCTGGAGGCGGTTTGCTGCACACTCCAGATAGTAACATTGATTCTGATAATTTGAAATTGAGTAATGTAAAGAGCCCTACCAATAATACTGATGCTGCCAATAAACAATATGTGGATGAAATCGATAGAAAATTTGTTGCAACTATACAGCACTATTCGGAAATAGTTCAACTGAGTGACAAAATGGCAAAGATGCAACATGAAATTGAAAATGAATTGATTGCAACAAAAAATAATCTGGAAAAGAAAACTCAAACACTTGCAAGTAATTTTATTGAAATAACGCAACTAAGTGAGGTACGCTATAATGAAACAAGGTCATTTTTCGAAAAACTCAACCAACAATACCAAACTGATATTGAAAATATTCGTAGAGATTTGTTGAAAAAAATTTCTGAAATAACCGATTCGATTCATGCACACAATTTAAAATAGGATATTAAGCACAAGGAAATGCTGCTAACCAAGAATGAGTTGAACCAGTTTCGAATTGATATTTTACAGCAAATCACCAAAATAAATTCAGATATAGCGAGTGTAAAATCTGCTGTCGAGGAGATTACTAAAAGACAAAATAAAGTGTATGCATCACCATAATAAAATAGTAGGTTTCACAGTTTCGCCATCACATATGTGTGATGGCTTCCAAAGACAAGATTCAACTTGTCCGTGAACTGCATAAACTATTAGAAAAAAAATTTCTCGACGTCGCACCATCATTAAAGGCTTAGATCATTTTTGGCAAATGGACTTGGCTGAGATGAGACCGTACGCTCATCAAAATCGTAATTTCAATCTAATTCTAGTAGTTATAGATTGTTTCTCGAAATTCGTGTGGATTCGTCCGCTGAAAACGAAAACGGGTGAGGAAATTACTAGAACGTTTGCAGATATTTTGGCACACACGAAACGATGCCCAAAAAATCTACAAACCGATCAGGGAACGGAATTTTACAACAGTAAATTCCAGAGTTTGATGAAAAATCATGAGATAAATCACTACAATACGTACAGCATCCTCAAAGCCTCTATGGCCGAACGGATTATAAGGACTTTGAAGGAAAGATTGTACAAGTATTTCAGTTTGAGTGGCACCTACAAATAGCTGAATATATTACCTGAAATCACAAAATCTTACAATTATACACGTCATTCAAAGACGGGTATGAAACCTTCGGAAATTGATAAAACCAACGAAAAAGAAATTCTCAAATCAACATACAGCCACTTGAAAATAGCTGGACCGAGAAAATTCAAAGTCGGCGATGTTGTGCGAATTAGTAAGGCAAAGCACGTTTTCGAAAAAGGTTACATGCCCAATTGGACTACGGAATTATTCAAAATCATCAAAGTCAATATTACCAACCCCGCCACCTTCATGCTGGAAGATATGCAGGGTGCTCCTATCAAGGGTGTTTTTTATGCGAAGGAATTACAAAAAACTGCAAATCTAGTTATATATCTCGTGGAAAAAGTTCTGAGGAAAAAAGGCAGAAAAATGTACGTTAAATGGCTCGGTTTGAATATCAAACATAACAGTTGGATCGAAAACGTTGATTTTGTATAGAATCTTATGGGAAACAATTCCGAGGGGTCTTTCAAATATTTTTTCACAGTCAACAAACATGCAACAATTTTAAAATTGGCCACGTGATCTGAAGCTATAAAAGCGTATGCAAGCACAGACGAATATTCAGTTTGAAAACGAAAATGTCTCAAGATAGTGGTTACGTCAGCGAAGTTGAAGTAATGTGTGGTAGTGATGAGGAAGATTACAACGAAACTTTAAATGCCATCGACAGAGCATTGGGACAATATGAAATGGCTGCTCGAAACGAACATCAGTTGATGTTGATGGTCTTCCCTATGCCATCCTATGAAATTCGATGTGGCATAAGTCCCTCCAGGGATTATAGCTCATGCATCATTTTGAAGCAGCAGTTCTCCATTCGATCCATCAATTTTGCTTCTTTTGAATGGGCAACCCTCATTGATATCCTACAAGAAATTAAGGAAAATTTCTTTGAATCACACATCGATGAGTATGATCCAATCACAACACGTTGCGGGGATTACATTTACATCACACAGTACATCGAAAGTAATACCAAACAAATTTCCATTCTCAAGGATATCAAGAACATGGAGCTGTCCCAACAAGATGTAAACGACATTCTAAATACACACTTGGGGGTGCTGTCTGACCGTATCGCTATGCTGGATGCTATGAACTTTTGTGGCTATTATCGAGATGTTTTTGACATTATTCAATCATGGTTACGTGATAATAAAACTAATTTGAGTTTGGAAGAAATTATAGAAGGTTTTTGTCAAGCATCATGTTTAGATAGTATATTGGCTAATTAATGCTTTACGTGAATATTTATTTTATTATAAACAAAAATTTGTGTATGATTTATGTAATAAATAAGAAAAAGAAATTATGTGTGTTTAATTTCATCAATGTTAAATTTTTATTAATTTGCAGACACTCAAGCATAAAAACATTCGAGAATACTTGATATAAAATTTCAGAACAAGCAAAGCAAATAACGCAATAATCTGTGAATTTGATAACGAAACTGCTGGCCTGGGTTTTTCGATAACCTTTAGTTCGATAAACACATTTCAAGGCCAACTGATTATTACTTCCAGCATAATAACCAAGTTTCCTGTTTGCGCGGTTTTCCCATAATTGATAACGCCGAATGGCGCGTTTCAATGCCAACTGATATGAAACGAATAACAGAAGTTGATAGCAGAATGTTTGTATGGTAATAATAAAAATAAAATTCAATTTTCGAATATTTTTATTTAAACCAAATTATGTGAGATTCCAAAATTATTTCTTGTACAGTTCTAATTAAAATACATAAAATACATGCTAATTTTATAGATACTATGATTAGAATTCTATAAACGTTATATTCCATTTGCTACTTCTTATTCCCCTGCCCTGCTGGAATAAATTCGGTGGTTTTTGTGTCTTATTTCATGAATATCTTCAAATATCAGCTTCAACTTATACTTGAATGCTGTATTCTTTGGATCATCACTAACAAATACTGCTAACTGTCCCTGATTGACCCGAGTTAAACGCATTGTTTTCCATTGTGTCCTATTGCAATGAGGATCGAAATCACCTGCCTTCACGCATATTGCCATGAATTTCACTCTTTTCGGCACATTGACGTATAAAACATTATTCAATATTGCAGTCAGAAGAATAAAATTTGTTTTCAGTTGAGGAGACATATTATACAATGCTTGAGGCTGGATTCTTTTTAACGGATATCTCGTTTGCGTTAATTTTCGATTGAACACTTTGTCTTGAATACCCAAATCAGTCAACTGTTTCACCACATTCTCATTTTCTTCATAAAATTGAATATCTCCCTTTAACTTTTGGACACGTCTAGAAAAATCTTCAACCCTCTGTCTGTATTTTTCAGATGACATTTCAATACTGATTATTTCAACTGTTCAATGGCAATAACATACTTTCCAAAAATAAAGTTACCTAACCCTCTCCCCCACCTACCTGATAATGAATACCAAAAAAGAAACAGAGTCAAACTGGCATGAAACGAAACGTACTGCGGCGGCGATACTCTGCAAAAATGTGATCAAAATAGACGTTTTTCGCGTTTCAAAAACAACTGAAAAGTGAAACGCCTAAACACGCAAAAATACGATAAACGTTTTTCGCGTTCTAGAAAACAGCCTTAAATTAAACCGGAAAAACTGCAGTTTACATGTATTTCTTATGGAGATTTGACATTTAAAAATTGCTCAAAATACTCGTTTTCGCGTTCGAAAAAACAACTAAAATTTAAACGCTTAAACACGCAAAAATGCAACCACAATAACCGTTTTTTGCGTTTGATAAAAAAGAGGAAAAATTCGAAACGCTAAAACATGCAAAAAATGTGACTAAAATAGACGTTTTATAAGGTTAGTTCGTTCTGCTTCGATTAAACTGACATCTGTCACTCTACCCATCTGTCGATCTGTCTGTCTCCATCACCGATATATTGAGCGACGTTCTAAACGAAAAACTGTCAAACGTTACAACTTCTAACATTTGAGCGATGAGTACATAACGCATTAAAATGTGAGGTTTATGGCACTTATGGCAGTTATTTTCTTGATCCCCCATAAAAGTTGTCTTATTTCTGTATCTTTACTAATAACGAAGATTTTGCTTAAAAATGTTTCTTGGCATCGAAATGAATCCATTGTTGCCAAAATCATCGAAATCGGACAACCGGAAGTGAAAACCGGAAGTGGACATTTTATTGCATGTTTGAACTCTCCTCGATGTGGACAATCCGAATTTACTATTACTTTTCTTCTACCTCAATTTTTTCAAACCGGAAGTGCTTATTTTTTGATGATTCGTACATATCCGAAATATCGTTAATGCGTTTATTGGACACAGATGGATCTGGTGTATTCCTTCATGAATGAAAACGCCCTGTATATATTTTCCCCAATAAATTTGTGAGACGTCCCTGTACAACTATGATGAGCGTTGACCACTCAGAAGCTGCCATGTTTTTTTTAACTTGAATCCCCATACCATCCATGACGTGTTTTTTTCTTTGACCTCCATGTTTTTTCTCTTAAATGATATGTTGGTATACCTGGTATACTAAATTTGACAAGCAGTCGCCATGTTTTTCTCTTAAATAATAGGTAAGACGTCCTATATATATTTTTGCTGTATACTCTGCTATCCCCATTTCCTCAATGACCCATATTCCACATGACATTTGACACAAACGCTGCAGTCACGTTTTTTCTCTTAAATTATGCATTCTGAAACACCCTGTATACTTTCCTCATTGGAATCGAACCTTCAAACGTTACACCCTCGTTACTTCGCAATTTTTCACATTTTTTCGAACATCATTATTATTATCAAACTCACAATCATTATATTTTTTTAAAATATTCAAACAGCGTCTGGAGAAATATATACCCCACATTTGTGCACCAACTTGTACGAAGTCTCCGTGGAGATAAGGCTAGCGTCACTCGCTACTAAGCAAAATGACGATGGTTCAAACCTCTGCTGCTGAAATCTTTTTTCTTTATAAATTCAATTCAATTAATTCAAAGTGTGCGCGCTCTATTGGCAAAATGTTATCAATCTAAGGGATCTACTCGATTACGTCACACGATGAACGCGAAGCAGCGACGCTCTGATTTTCCCCCCACTCCAAAAAAGAGCAAAAATTGCAAAACGAACCTTAAAAATCTTTATGCAGATTAACTTGTTAAAATGATCGAATTGATTTAGAAGCCCCCTAGCACATTTACTCAGTGCTACGCTTCATTATATAAAAAAAGAAGAAATAATATTACCAATAATAAAAAGCACTAGAAAGCACTTGACAACATATCAGTCACCGACTAACTCAACTCGGGTGCCATGGTTCTATCAATAATTTATACCGCGCCAGTGATTGTAAAAGCCAGTCCAAGCACAGACTGCTCCAGATCTCTGATGGGGATTTCTAAATGGAATCTAAAATATTGTCAATAAATAGCACTGGCGGTATGTGGAATGATCACCACACTTTGTTCACGTATTCAAGTATTGGGGGTTGGTATTGAAAATGAAATCTAAGGGCTTAGTTTACAAACCTCTATTAATAATCTGCAAATGTGGTGAATAGCAACAACACAATAAATAGGTACCATATTTTCCAAAGAGTGAGTACCCAGTACAGCGTAGTCCAGTTGCCTTCCCGTTGTGATCACAAAGGGGTCTGACAATGAGGAAGTAACAGCCTGGAAATTACTGATTAGTTGGGACTAAAAGTTTAGTCGATAGAAAAGCAGATATTGAAATAAAGTCAATGAAAATGAGGTATGTAACTACTAAAATTTGTTACAGAAATATTTTCTATCAGAAAAGTGAAACAACAACTATCACTTATGTTATGTAAATCAAAGTACACTACCAATTAAATACACACACAGATGGTAGGAAGTATCAAGTAAGAATAATAAAAATAAATCAAACTAAGAAAATACATTCTTGAAGTAAACAATTCAAAGAAGCGGCAAACCTTTCACCAAAATGAATACCCATACACACAGAAGGTGTGTAGTGCGGAGAAACCGGGGTCTGGGTTAGCTGGATTGAATTTTGAAGACGACTTGAAGTATCTACAAGAATTTATTTCTTCATTTCAAATATCACAAAGTTCTTTTTCTTCTCAAAACTTTCCATCAGAAATATATTTTAACTTTTTTAACAAATCGAATTTTACCTACTCACCTACAAGAATGACCAAACACCAATATACACTTATTTCATAAATAAATGTATTATTGCATTTATATCTAAAGCCCATTTATGGAGACACTTTGTCTATCTCGGTGAAATTTTCTGTATGCCTTCTTTCCAACAACCAGAACATTCCCAATAAAGAAAAACATATCATAAGAAATAGGACTTTTTATTGCAGCAAAAAATAACACGGTACGTGTACGTGCCGATCACGGAGAAATATCTAAATGTTTTACTGGTTGCGGAATCTTTAGTGATTACTTCCACTCAATCAAAAGAGGCAGCACTCATAGGCAACCATCTATAAATGAAGACTACCTACAAGTTGCTATTACTTCTTACTTAATCCATACATAATACTCAACTCATATAGAATGCCAACCGATTTCTATACTTGTAAAATCATAAACAAAATATTGAATATAGAGATTCAATCTGATTTATCAATAGTGGTTATCAGTGAAAGTGAAATGAAGAAAAATTTACTTGTTTTACTAACAAGACATTTTAAGAGCTAAGGGTTTCAGCACAGTAGCAAGTACCAATAATTCCAATAATAATATCAATTGTACACCCACAAAAGAATGAAATGTGGTGAATAATAACACACAAAATAGAATTTAATATTACAAAGGACTTTAGGCCAAGTGAGGTTTTGTAAATTTGGAATATTATAAACAAAAACATATAAATATGCTCCCCGTCTGCTTTCGCAATGCTTTCCTCAGTATCACACCCAATATGATGAAATATTATATGAATACATAATGTTTTAAAACTGAACTCAAGCCAAGAGAGAGTGTACATTTGGAAAAGATGTTATGAAAAGTTGAACCATTAAATAGTTATAGTTACACCAGTCTATGCTGAGTCACTCAGAGTGCCGATGGCCTTGGTACAACTGGAAGGTCCAGCACTTTCGTCCCATCCGAGGCTATATTGAAGTACTGATGCCTGGGCCTGCTTATCCCTCCAGAAACATCGTCCTGAGGTGAATGGGGACTATATTGCTGCCACTACAGATGCTACAGGGTCCAGCAAATAACTTGGTACAACTTGAAGATCCAACTCTGTTGTCTTAAGTCAGTTCTAATTTATCGTAGATATGGTTATCGGTGAAACGGGATGAAGTTGAACTTTCAAATAGTTATAGCTACACCAGTCTATGCTGAGTTACTCAGAGTGCAGATGGCTTTGGTACAACTGGACGGTCTAGCACTTTCGTCCCATCCGAGACTATACTGAAGTACTGATGCCTGGGCCTGCTTATCCCTCCAAGAACATCGTTCTGAGGTGAATGGAGACTAGACTGCTGACACTACAAGGTCTGGCAAATATCCTGGTACAACTTGAAGATCCAACACTTTGGCCTCAAGTCAGTTCTAATTGATCGTATAAATGGATATCAGTGAAACTGGATACTACTGGTTATCAGGTGGAAATGGAGAAACACTTCCAAAAAGGCAGCGACAAAATCAAAGGTGGTCTTGGGTTCAGGGCTTCAAAATGGCGGTGGGCGACATCAACTTAAAATCCCTATTACAGGTACTATTCGTGATTAATCCAATTCAAATACGACTACTCGAGTCCACCAATATGACTATTCAAGTCCACAAAAATCAACGAAGATTATTCAACCATGTAGAATCAATTAAATCCACTGATAAGTCACACACCTGCCCTCAAGAACGCCGCATACGGAAGAGAGTTAGAGCGTATTTAGCGCTGTTCTAATTTGGTACAGAATTCTTGATTATATACATGCAAAAAATGCGAATTTATTCAGCACAACTGTCACTTGCACGAAGCACTTGTAAAGTGACAAGCGCATTTGACTGGACCGATCAAATTATCAAAAAGCAGCTGTGTTTGCACCGTCCACAAAGTACAGTGCAGAAATATTCGAATTCGTAGCGAGCGCTATTGCCAGTCGAACATAGATTTTGCTCTAACCTCGAGTAATACATGCCAAGTCGAACAAGAATATTATTGGTACAGTACCAGTGTATAGACATAGACATACATTTATTGTTTGTAAAGAATTCACAATTCTTATAACAATTGAGTTTTGTCTGTACCTGGCTGGTAAGAGCGAAAGTAGGTAAAAAATAAATAAAATACAATGCATCGTGGCATATTAACACATTCAATACCTATAACCTCTCGAAGTACTCAACAATATGTTCAGCAAGAATCGCAAAATGGAGAAACAAAGAAATTAAAAATGTACAGAAATGTTTGATGTTGTACTTTTTCAGGAGAGTCTGAAAGCTGGAATTGTAAAATTCAGGTCCGAGATCTTTTCGCTTTCGTCAATGTCACTCATCGCTTCGTTGACGTCTCGACCAGTTTTGGTCTTCAGGGGGCGCACCCATGGGTACTTGGAAAAGGTGTCAATCACCACGAGAATATAATTGAAGTTTTTATTGGCTTTGGAGTATTTTTGAAAATCAGCCAAGTCCATCTGCTACAGATCGTCGAGTCCTTTAATGATGGTACGTCTGCGAGGGAAATTTCTTCTGGCTGGAGCATGGAGCTCATCAACCAATTGTTTTTTCTCAGATGATGATGACGTCATTTCGCTAATACACCAACTGCACTAACTGCACTGGGCGTTAAACCTTCTACTTAAGAGGCTGGAATATCAACAATATTCAGTGCCAATTTATCCAAGCGTTTCTTGGTATTTTCATGATTTTTCATCGAAAGTGACATGAATTTCATCACTCGAATATCCAAGGCTGTTAATTGTTTTTGGTGGTGTCCAGCTCGTCTTTGAGTTTGTGTATGACGTCATCTTTGAGCTTCTGTATGACGTCATCAACGTATTTTTTGTTGGCAACATCATTGAGTGCACTTGGCGTTTCCACATTACATATTTTCACATGTTCAGCATCAATGTCCCCATTTGTCTTATAGTTGAGTATAACGCCAGGGAAATGGTAGGGCTGCTGCTGCCGTGCACGGCGAGCTGACGAAGTTTGACCGAACTTGTTGATGCTCATGATGCGACTGTGGCATGCAAAAAAAAGTTTATCGAATAAAGCCTGCTTCTTTCAGTTCATTGATGATGGCCACGATCTCGTTGTCGGTAGAGGTGCAGCCGGCATTTTTGGCGGCTACCAGAAGCCTATACCTGTCAACGAGCTCGTTCACATCATCCCAGTACACGTATTCTATGGGTTTCGTGTTGTATGTCAACTGATCTGGGATACCACTGCCGTCGGTGAAACAACCTCGACCTCCACCATCACCTATTTTTGATTGAGGATCTTTGAACATTGGTCGAATCAACTGTTCGTATTTGGCAGTCTGAGATGGATTCAACCTACCTCGCGCATCTACATGCGCACCTGTAGCTGTCAAAATTTGATTGTATGCCACCAAATCGGCTTTAGCGTATTTGGGATTTTTGTAGAAAATCAAGATAAATAGTCCCGGAGTGCCCTCGTATGTTACACCATCAATGCAAATGTCCCCCGTATCTTTGTCGAAGTCCATCAGTTTTCTACCGAGCAACCATTGCGCTCTTGGTTTGTCGTAAATGGGGCCGTAATTCACATCTATATTGCCGGATTTGGCGCGATGTTCATTCACGAATTCAGTTGCTACTTCGGGATAAACTTCCAAGTAGTCATCCTCATCATCATCATAATCACCATCATCTGTGTGGTAGCTTTCTTCGTCTTCTTCCTTTTTCATAAAGTCTGGAGTCGATGGTGCAGGTTCCTGTTTCTCTTCTTCTTTCACTGTCAGTCGTGATCGCTTGGTGAGTGGCGGCACTGCCGCACTCAATCTTTTCAGCGGCACCGTAATGGGTTTGAATAATTTACTCAGTGCTTCATCATGCTCGGATTTTCCGAGTTTCAAACTCAGATACTTTTTTCGCATAATTTTCGACAACTGATTGACTTGACGTTTGCGTTCAGCTTTAGCAATCTCCGTCTCGATGCGTGGTGATGTGGTCGGCGCCATGACTTCAGTACGAATGCCGTGCCACCTCGCATTACATTTGTATATATTTGTCAAAGCCCAGGCGGTAGCGCCCTTTGTTCACATCAAAGTCTTTGACAATGACCAAAGATCCGAATTTTTCTTTCCAACAGGTGGCGCACATGCGGCGAAATTCCTCAAAGGTGTAATCCGGAGAGACGTGCTTCAAATTGATATCGTCTTGCTGAAAGAGTACTATAATGTTGCAATTGTCCCTGATCAGCTGTTTGGGTATTTTTGAGTAGGTTTGACACAAGTAGGTCGGGTCAATACCCTTGTGGCGTGCCATGGCATAGAACTCTCTGATTTTATTCTGTTTGTCACACGCCACATCGTCAAATATGAAAATTGAGTTTTCTTTCGCCTTTGACAGATCGATTACCTGGTCGTTGTCCCTGTATGGAAAATAACCTACGCCCTTGACTTGTATGAGTACATCGTGCAGTAGCTGATATTTAGGTTGGTACAGCGACTTGGAATAAACGTAAACATTCTCGAAGCGTGTTCCGTTCGGGCTGAACAGCAGACTGAGTACAGCGTTGGTCTTGCCACATCCGCTGGGGCCACAAAATATTGCTCGGAATGAATTCGGTAGCAGGGAGCCGTGTTTACGTATACCGTCGTCATCACCGCCAATACCTCCTCCACCTATGGTATCCAAACTGACTATTTCCAGAGCTCTTGTTGCACCACTTTCATGTTTGAGTTGATTGATTTTTTGCTGAAGTGTGTGTGACCACGCCCACATCTGACATTCGAATGACATTTTGAGTGGAGTACAGCTATGTAAGTAAATGCGCAACATCATTCGCGTCAGTGTCATGCTAACTGTCGAGCACGAAGGTCGTGGAGTGGTGAACTCTCTGATTAATCATCTGCCATTCGAGCTTCATTTGCCTGGATACCAGTACTGTGGACCGGGTACCAAACTACAGAAGAGATTGGCACGTGGAGACCCTGGTGTGAACCCTTTGGATTCGGCTTGTAAGACTCACGATATTGCATACTCGCAAAACAAGTCTTTGAAGGAGAGACACAAGGCCGATTGGGCGCTGGAAAATCGAGCTTGGGAACGTGTCAAATCAAAAGACGCCAAATTTGGTGAGAAAGCTGCTGCTTGGCTGGTCACCACAACCATGAAGGCAAAACGTAATTTGGGAATGGGTCTGAAGAAGAAGAAGAAGACTGCTGCTGCTGCTGCAAAGCTAAAGTCTTTCCGTCGAGATGTGGTTATGAAAATCACCAAGACTCTGCGAAAAACTCTGAAACCTGATCAGCCAGCTGAAAGATTTGAGTACGAAGACTCTGCGAAAATCCTCCTTGGTGGCACTGTGTGCTGCCCGTGCTCAAGTGAAAAAATTGGGTGGCCGCAAAAAAATCAGAGTACCCCGAATAATACCGTTCGAAGCGAAGAGCGGTGGTGTCCTGCCTCTGCTTCCGATATTCGCCGCTCTGGGGGCGCTGGGCTCGTTGGCAGGCGGTGCCAGCACCATAGCCAGGACCATAATCTCCTCGGCCAATGCCAAAAAGAAATTGGAGGAAGACAAGCGTCATAATACCGCAATGGAGAGCATTGGTGGCGGTGACAACAAACATGTAGGAGGTTCCGGTTTGTTTCTGCGCAAGACCGCTAAAGGCGGCTACGGTTTGTTTCTCAAGAAGAAATTTTCAAAAAACTCCCGCTGAAGCTGCCTAATAGAGCGTTGTACGATGAAATTACATTGGTGTTTTCATGCGAGACAACTTACCTCGATCCTCATCATCATCGAAACTTCCCAAGTATAGAGAATGCGCAATCATCAATCTGGACTCGGGCAGGAATCGCGGAACGCATTGGGTAGCTTACGTGAAACGCGGACATGTGGTGGAATACTTTGACAGTTTCGGCAATTCGAAGCCGCCGGTGGAATTGATGCGATATCTGGGTAAAAAAGTGAAAATCTTCTACAACAACGATCGCTATCAGACATTCAACCAAGTTAATTGCGGTCTTTTGTGTTTGAACTTTCTATACGAGAACACACTCTGAGTGTGTGTGCGCGCGCGCGCGAAAATGAATAGAAAAGTGGTGACCTTTAATGACAAGCGCAATGAGGTTCATTATATGGTGACGAGGCGTTTTGCATACAAAACTTCGCGCAAATCGTATTGAATGCAAGTGGCCATGGACAGGATACGTTTCGCTAGACGAATAGCGCGAGCCTCAAGCGTCTTAAATCCCATACTAGACTCTGAGCACAGAGCATGCATATGGAATGGTTTAAATAGAAGTACATAATCCCATCCAGTGTCAGTCATATCTTTGCTGTTGACAGTGACAGGTCAAACGTCGCTAACCGCAGACTTTTCTCCGCCGCTCCAATTGGACGAAGATAGCACTTACGGCTTGGCATTGATTGGTTTCCATTCATACAACAGCATACCGAACATATCGAGTGGTCTATTCTATTATTCTGTCAAAGGAGCGCCATCTGTTAGCATCATCCAAATACCGACTGGGTGTTACGAAATAAGCGACATTGCCAAGTTTATACACAAACACATCGAGAGGCCCAAAGAAGAAGAAGAGAGCCGTAGTGTCTAGTGACGTTGGCGACGTCGACGACGGCGACGGTACCAACAAAAGCAAGGCTTTATTCTCTCTCAATCCCAACACCAATACGCTGCAGTGTGAGATATATAGCAAGCTCTATAACATCGAATTCCGTCCAAAGGATTCCATAGGACGATTACTGGGTTTTTCCCCGAGACTATTGGAGACTGGAAGCCTTCACTCATCCGACCTACCTGTGAACATTATCAAAGTTCGAACTGTTCACATCGATAGTAACATCACATCGGGTGCCTTCTTCAACAATCGCCCGGCTCACACCAAATACGAGTTTGCTGTTCGAAAAAACCCCGGCTTTGCCATCGACGAAACGCCCTCGAATTTGATTTACCTGCCTGCGAACAAGACGGAAATACACAACATAACCTTGAATATTCTCGATCAGGACTGTTGCAGTGTGAATTTCCGTGGAGAGACCATCATTATACGACTTGTGCTGCGCAAGCTGTCATAAAAATGGGGTTGGTATTTGATCAGAATGATGACGATCATGCCTTTGGGCATAAAAGTGCAGAGGGTGCTGGCATCAATTCAGTCGCGCAGACGCAGTCGAGCAGAGCAGACGCACACACTATGTCTCACTCCAGCATACACTTTCTCCAATCGCAAGGACATCATGTTATCAAGACAAGTGTTCGACGTGTACAATCATCCAAAGTTCGACGAATCCATCAACAGAGTTGAGACTCGAACGCACCACTCGTACGTCAAGTCCTTTCAAAATAATGACATCATCGAAATTGTCATTCAGCAGAGCGATGTGTGGATACTGATGAACGATGCCCTTTTGTGCATAGCGGGCTCTCTGACTCGTACCGCAGGAACGGGCAATGTTAGATTTATCAATAATGCCGGCGCATACCTTTTCATCTACTATAAAATCAATGGCAAAGAGGTGGACTTTGTTCGATCGCCGGGTATACTGAGCACCCTTCGCGGCTATACTTGTTACGAGGAAAATGATGTGCGACACTTGAGCACAGCCGGCTGGACCTATCCTGGCGGAACGGTTCACAACGCCCCCGACGGTTCGTTCGCCATGTGGATCCCGCCTAAGCATCTGTTGGGCATATTCCATGACTATAGATATGCCACCATTGGACGACAGTGCATTCGCTTGGTCAGAAGTAAAAATGATAACAATTGCATGCTGATAGAGGAGGTGGCGAATCCAGAAGTCGAAGCCACCACAGCCACACTGTCGATCACGAGCGTTGTACACAGAGTCAAACATGTGGTGCCCAATGACGACACTCGTCTGAAATTGCTGCAGTCCATCAAAACAGACGCTCCTGTAGTCATTTCGTATCGCAAGTGGGACATACACGAGCTGCCTGCACCCACTCAGGGTTCCACCAAGGAAGTTTGGGCTGTGAAAACTTGCACGGCCCGATTCGTCATTGTGGCCTTCCAAATAAATCGGATTGGCACTACGGCTCGAGATGCGTCCTATTTCGATCACATCGACATCAGCGACATATGCCTAACCATGAACAGCGATACTTACCCGCATGAACGTATGCACTTGGAATTCAATATCCGAGCTATGCCAATTGTCCGAAGAAGCGCCCTCTACTTGATTACAGAGCATTCAAAAGCAGAGCGACCGTGTTCGTAATAGACTGTTCTTGCAGAGCGGAATTCATGAAATCCTCCACTGTCGATGTCAAACTTGACATCGAGGCCAGAGTCGGATTTCCCGCCAATACTCGAGCCTATTGCATCATCATTCACGACTGTATG
Source organism: Chrysolina americana (assembly GCA_958502065.1). Taxonomy (NCBI): domain Eukaryota; kingdom Metazoa; phylum Arthropoda; class Insecta; order Coleoptera; family Chrysomelidae; genus Chrysolina; species Chrysolina americana. The sequence goes on along the minus strand of OY293410.1, from coordinate 52,147,042 downwards.
CTGGAACACTTGCCTTTGAGCGAGATTGTACGCCGTCTGTCATAAAAAAAATAGTGACATTCAGTAGTAGCAGTTAGTAGTAGGGGAATCCACTCTTTGTTTGTGTGTATGTAATGTAGTCATCGACAGGTCGAGAGCGTCAGTTGTAAGCCAAACGTTCAGTCGTTCAGTCGGTGGTTAATCTCGCTCTATCTCTGTGTGTATGTGTGTCTCTCAGTTAATCACAGCAGTGAATCAGTTCAACAATTATCAAACAAACATCAACAACAAGATGAAGCTCGTAGCCTGTGACATTCAGGGTTTCACTGTGGGCGGTGAATTCCAACCCAAAGAGCTTGTCATCACCGACGGGCATCGCACAAACCACTTTTTATTCAAAGCCGTAGCGCCTTTCCATAACCTGAGCAAAGCAGATAAACGGCAAGTACGATATTTGGAGAGAAATATCCACGGCATTCCATACTCTGATGACTATGTCGAATTCAACGAGATCCAGGAAGTGCTGCGCCCCATCATCGAGGCTGATGTGGTATACGTGAAGGGTAATCAAAAATTCGATGTTTTGCTGAAGTGTGTGCTCGATCTGCCTTAGAGTCCACACATCGTCGATATTGCGGCTACTACAAGTACAGTCGTCACAACGCCTCCACCGACACTCGAAAAGCAAAGCCCGCTCTGTTTGAATCATATAGCATCCGGAGAAATAGAAGTACATTGTGCCGTGAGACACTGTTCCGAAATCTGGCAATGGATATCGACCACGACACTCCTATCAATCGGCACTTGCAAAATTTGCGTGAGCTCAAGGCGCACATAGTACGAGCACAAGCTGTGTATTTTCAAACGCTTCCAAAGAATGCAAATTAACGATGATAAATGGATGGGGCAGCAGCAGCAGCAGCATTCACCGATCCACCACGTTCCGCCGCCGTCGCCGCCAGCACCAAGTCCATGACGTCAGCCACACCTAGACTAGCCGAACATATTGTATTATTATTATTATTATTATTATGTATTAATAGATGTATAAAACCAATTTTTCTCGATTTATTTTGCGGATCGAATGAATGAGAGAGAGAGAGACTGAAAGAAATATGAGTCATGTACATTGAGCAATGGTGTGTGTGTTCCTCTCAGTGTATATATTTGAGTGGCATACGCTGTTTCTCAGTGTACATTGAGCTGTCGTCACGATGACAACAAATTATATAAATCTAGCAGCCGTTCTGTCGAACGTACTGTATATTAGCCCGCCATATGAGTACGGCGACGTATTGGTATCGTATTTGCACGATGATGATTCGAGTACTTCGAACTGGACGAAAATGACTCAGGCGCTAGCCAATGATGGATATTTGCCTGTGTTGGGAGCCGAAATCCCGATGAACACCTTATCGTACAGACTGCAGAAGATTTATACAAATCACACCTATAGCGATACGCAGTGGCTTCCGCTGAAGATGTCTTGCCCCTCTAGCAGCAGCACTTCGAGGCCATCATCGTCGTCGTCATCGTCCCACCCAACTACCCAATCCGTGGACGTCAAGATGCAAGCCCCTGCTGCTGCTGCTGCTGCTGCTGCTGCTGCTGCTGCTGCTGCTGCTGCTGCTGATCGAGAAAGTAAGGATTCCAAATGCGAGCTGCCGCTGCCGCCGACACTGCACGATTGGTTTATGTTTTTCGTGTCTATGGTTCTGAGTGTTCAAATATCCGAATCTATATATAGGTTTATTAAATCCATGCATCAAAAATATTTTTTTATCGATAATGATAATGTATCTTCATACTACGCCACTGGCACTGAAGTGTAATTTTTTATGTGAAAAATAAATGTATTTTTCTCGAACTGATGTTATTCATTTCAATAAATGCAAACAGACAAAGACAGACATACAATGCCATGGGTTAGAGTGAGACACTTGAATCGATCAATTTGGCTTCAAACTCGACTCTATTATCTCTGCTGACTTATCATTTTCCTGGAAACAAACATCTGAGACAGTAAACAACTACAAGGTCAATTTAGCTCGAGCAGCGTAAACAAAACACCGGATGTGTGTGTGTGAGATAAAACTCTGCGATTAAATCTGAAAAACAAATTCAAGGTCAAAAATGAATCATCGTGTTTACTGAGAATTTGGTTCAACTTGAGAGCAGACAGTTAACATTCAAGCACGAAACGTGCTTTTTCGCTATTTAACGGCGGCGGAGACGTATTTTTTTTCTGTTGGAATTTCATTCGAGAGCGAGTGAATTAATTATAAGTCCATCATAATTTTCTGTTGTGTGTTCTAAGACAGTAGTCATTTTTCATATTTAATTTTTTCGTTTTGTCAATTAAGGCGGCGGATATTTTTCTCTTTCAGCCAATTGCTCTCAAATAATCACGTGACGTTTTTTCTCTTCCAGCCAATTGCTCTCAGCAAATCACGTGAGGGAAGGATTTTTCATAACTTCCGCCATCGCCGCCATGTTTTTTCGCCTTCCTCTCCATCACCATCATGTTTTTTTTGCGGGGACGTTTTTTTTCATAACTTCCGCCATCGCCGCCATGTTTTTTTGCCTTCCGCTCCATCGCCGCCATTTTTTTTTGCAGAAAAGACGCGCGCCACTTAGGGTGAAACGTTTTGAACCCCCCCCCACCCCGAAACTCTTCGGCGAAAACGTCATCTTCTTCAGCCCCAACCCTCCACCAACGGCAAGAACTCGATGGACGCGGCCATCGAGAGATACACCGTGTGGAGCAATACAAATACTGGGACACTCTTCGGTCCCAGTATTTGTATTGTCTATCTACTCACATCTGCACATAAATATTAAAATTTGATTTTGACCGTAACACCAGCATCACAAAAACAATGCAACTCGATGGTCGAAATGTTTGGCGGAATGATCAAAAGTAAAACTTTCATATCTGAGAGAAGAGGCACTTCTGATTTGTTGCCATATTCTAACTATATAATTACTAGGAGTGTCATCCCATACCGCCCATGACTTCCACAAACGTTGAACTAAATATTAATTGAAAAAACGGACCGGTGAAATTAGTCCAAGCGGATCGTACATTCGAGCCAGTTCAGATAACATAACCCTTTTGAATTTACCACGGTTTTCACTGAAAACGAGAAATATTCTTGGGAATTTAGAATGAATGCGATTCGGGTAAATCTTCAAAATAGCGGGTTCATTGCTGAAGAAAATCATCGATATATTAAAAATTGCAGATGGCATGGACAGCTAGCGAAAAATGCCCTTTTTCATGATCCGCTAATGTCATTAATACCCGCAAATTTAAAAATGGAGCTGATATTCGCTGATAACATTGAGCGGTTTCAATTTGAATCATCATCAATTGGCGAATATCTGTGTATGACACGTGATGATACAATCTGAAACATAGCAAAATATGTGAAATGCCTTGTTGCAGTTACGAACCGGTCATCAAACATTCGTTGAGTGACCTTGTATTTGACATTTCCTCAAAAGCATCGAATACAAGTCTTAATTTAGTAGAGGAGCTTTCTGGTTCGAGTAAACATTGATGTGGCAAATAGCACGATTATTCAGGTGGTATTTCGTCACTAGCCAGTCAGACAGTTACATAATCCGAGTTGCTTCAACAGACGTCGTTCAAGCGAATAAATTGAGCAATAGCAATGTGGGATTGGGCTCTTTTAACGAAAGTGTGACAATATAGCGGCCATTCTCTTTGTGAGAAACGGTTTCAATGTATTACTTTTTTTGAATTATATTACTAAGTAAAGACGTTACTAAATTGACAATTGCTGCGCGGGACTTGATACATTGATTTTTCCTATTATAATACATGCCAAAATTTAATCGCTACAGGTTCATTTACAAGTCTAGATATACACCCACCCAGAATTATTTGGGAAAATACTTCAACGCCTAATGAAATATCTATATCCCCTGTACTATAGAAGTAATGATCGGCTAATTTTTATCCGCTAATATACGACCAAGTTTTGGGAGAAATTGGACAAAGTAAATTCAAACAATTTTTTTTATAACGACAACATCAGTGTTTAATAATGGACATTTTTTCCAGTCGGTTCCACAGAAAGAGTTACAATATCATCATTAATACGCTAATGTATAGATCCAAGTCCATTTACATCAATTGAAAATTCCGATTTCCTCAATTTGTTCCCAATTTGTTGTATGCCCTCTGACTAATGAATAATGTGATGCTTCTCGAATCAAGGAGGCATCGAAAAGATTGAAAATTTCCTTGGCAATCACACACATCAGTCATGGCTGTGGCTAATAAAATATCGTTTTGTCACGTCATTATTCCAGCTTCGGAAAACGGTGTTTCATTTCACTTATTTGAGTCAATTGAATTAGGATTATTTATAGAGTTTGCCGAACTAGAAGGTTGTGTATTAACAATGTGAGACGGTTGCGAACTTCAGTTGAGCGGTATTCTTTTGAGAAGGGTCAGCAGTAGTATGAAGTTCCATTCATCAACAGGAAAATTTAATCTTTTCAATGCCCCTAAATTTTCAGAAAATGTATCAATAATTTTTTCTTAGAGCACCTGACGTGTTAGAATTTATTTTTAAACCAGAATCCATCGTATAGAAGTTGCAAAGAGTTACTGCTGGGATCTGCGAGTTCGCAATGTGGATGCAAAATAGAGGCATTAGTAATTGCGAGTGCTTAATGTCCGCAAACACGCTCATCGCCAGTAACTACCCAAGACGTCGCGAAGCGTACATTTTTAGGTTTCTATAGACAGCCTCAAAGCGAATTCACAAAGCAGCGGGTTTTTGAAAGATTATAAATATTTAAATGGAATTCAAATGCACCTCTCACGGAAATTAAATAAATGTACACATTTGTAATTACTGCATTGAACTTTTGAAAGCATTCCTTTTATATTTACCAAACTGATGAAATAAATGTAGGTTTTGGAATTTCTCTGGAATGAATACATGGAAAGCAATTTGATATAACTTTCAACATATTTACTAACACCAACTTATATAAAATAACATTAAACAACAAAATAATAACATAGTCTTCAAAAAATATATTTATATATATAATGAAAACAAACAAAATTTTCAAAGGTGGCTAATCACAGAAATCGACGTAACTAAAACAACCTTCTTCATTGCATGTAGCCTCCACAAACCTGAAATGAAAAGTTGAGGATAAGTTGCTGCGCTATTTTAAGGCAGTAGTTTGGGGAATACATTTAATGCGCATTATCCTAAAGGCACTGCCTGTAAAGCCATCCCCACTACACCACTACATAATCTTCAATATTTTCACTCCTCAAATAGAATATATGAGTGAAAAATATAATTATTTAGAGAACACAGCATCAGAAATCAGAAACTGGAGCTTTTTCAAAATTATGAAGTGGGGGTGGAAAAAATCGTCGAATACGCTTATCAAAGAAGAGTGAACGACCCTACTTGACGGTATATCCGCATAGACCTATACATTTTTCGTTTGCAAGTATTCAACAGAAAACAACTATTGAATTTTTATAATTTTCAGTTGCTCATTTTCACTAAAATAAGTTTTAGCCACCCTGTATAATTTGAGGGCACGAGAATGGATCAAAAATATCACACATCTGTCTATCAAATGTTATAATTATTTCCTCTATTATTTCGATTTGCATCTGCATATAGAAGCCCATGGCCCATCAGTACATTTTTGTATCTAACCTAATCATAATTAATAACGTTTTCAGTTATTTACAGTTGTTTTCAGAATAGATTTTCTCTGCTGCTACCTCACCTTCCACTTGAAGATGAATCGCGTAATTTTCCACCAAATATATTTATGATTTTGTTCATTTTACAAAACGAAGTAAAAAAGTTTCACTTACCTTTAGAAAATTTGCTACTTTTCTACACCAAGGGACTGAACTATGCACGAATACCTACAAAATATACAACTTTATAAAGTACCGATACAATAATTAAGTTTTGTTAGCAACTTACAATTCTAAAACTAAACAAACAATAGCGCTACAAGCTACAAGTTCATCAACATCAAATGACAAAGTCATAATGTCTGCCATGGGCCGGCCGTTGCCAGTTGATATCCTCTGCCGCTAGTGTCGAAAGAGGCGCTGTTCACTTCTCAAAAAAGTCTCCTGATCATAATCCATGGAACTTCTCGAGTAATATATTATTGGAAATTCAATAAATATCACGAAATGAACGTTAATATAAAACATAAAATATATGGCATGGTGGTAACATTGTGAAAGTCAAGGACTTCTCTAGATCGCATTGATTTTAACTGCTTTTGAATGGTATATTGCGAAATCACAAGGTTAATATTTATTGCATATCATTGTCCGCAAAGCGAAACGTTGGTACTTATCTGTAAAATCGCATTGTTGATCCATATTATAGAGACATTAAATTGAATTTCCTGTCACTACGACTTCGCTGATTGACTGGGACCCAATTACTCTGTGCCCGAAGACTAGTGCTAGAATAGCGATAAACGAGGGAATTGTGAGCTTGGTGATAGTTTAGGGTCGTGAGAAGAAGCGTTGGTTCCTGTATAGATGATATTGAGGAATTGCATTTCTCTATGTCATTCAAACTAGCATTCTTATGCAAAAGTTTTGTTATCTCAATTGAATTTCATAAGTTCCATTTTACTCACATTAAGATTGGAGGATGAAACAAGCACTATACTACACTATATACACCGTTTTTAAATGTAATATTCCGTAAAATATCCTTCGCGGATAACATTTTTTACATTCATGTTCGAATTTGGATCGATTAATAGGGCAGCTGCTATATTACTGTGCTGTTAATTAATACTTCATGACCTTTTTGTATATCAGCACTTAAACAATGTTCGTACCGTTTTGTTTGTTTTTGCTTTTTCTGCAAAATTATTCAAAATGGACGCTTATTGCCGTGTTTTGATATGTTTTAAATTTTCTGAGTTTGTCCATTTCGATACACTAAGTTTGTTCATAATAGCATTTATTCACTCAATCCGAAACTAAAAAGATTCTCAACATGAACTTTGAACCTGAACACCTGTTGACTCTTCTAATTTTTGGTGACGGTAGTGCGCCGTAATGAGAGACTGCGATAACTTATCGCACTTCTTTTTGTCTTCTTCCATTTTCACTTTCGAACGACACAAGATATTGAAAATGGCTTCGTAAAATTCCTTGAATTGTACCACTTGGGTATGGCTAACTTTAATTTGGATGAATTTGCTATGAATATTTTGTGCTTGCGGCTGTTTGGAGCGACTGCGATGAATATATGATTGATAAGAGAGAGAGAAAAAACAAACTAAAAAATATAAAAACAAAATAGAATGTTCAATTGATTTTTTTTGTTAATTTTAAAATTGAATTGGATATTTTTCAATATCCTCGCTTCGAAGGACCAATGTTTGCGCATCGAAAAACTCAGAAATCTGTGGTTTCGAGAAAAATAAACGATATGTGCGAAATATTTATTGCAAGCAAAAATACGTATGGTTTAGAAGGAATCAATATGAATCGAGATTATTGAGGACACTTTCTTGAATTATCCTGGGTAGCCCGGTCAAAATAGACATTTCAAATGACAAAAACTCCGACAGAGCTGAATTTTGCTAGATACCTTGTGTACACCAGTGAAAATACATTTCCAAAACTCCCCATCAATCCCATGTGTGCTGAAAAAGTTACTCAAGGTCAAAGGTAAAATTTTCGGTTTCTTGAATTTTTTCTCGAAAACGGTAAGTTTTATTAAAAATATAGCTCTGGCAAAAATTGTAGATCGTAAAATTATCTACAAATAGGTTATAATAATACTGTAGTTACTGCATGATGATTAATGATATTGATATAGGTGATTGATTTAAACCAGTTCTGATTGCTGTTAATATTTTAATCTGATTCATACTCGTCAAATTCGGCTCCAACAGTCATGTCTTCTTTGATTTCGTCTTCTTCCTATTCTTCGATTTTCTCTTCCTCCTCGTTTTCTTCTTGCTGGATGTTTACAAATTGTTCAACTTAGGATGAATCAGCTGTCTCTTCATCGATATCACATGAATCTTCGTCTGCTGGATTCAATTGAATATTCAAGCAAGACTGGCCCTGGCAATTAGTACAAGCTGGTGAACACAACAACCCTACTTTTCTACAGCCACATTTAGCACTACCAGCACGTGGGAGTGAAGTTTGAATCGGTTCCAAAGTATTATCTGTTAATTTCCAACCCTAGTCTTCGGGGTTCAGTCATGTTTGAACTTGATAGTATACCCGTTTCAAGTGTTAATGAGCAGACGCAGATGTTGGCGAAAGACAAGATAGTTGTACTTGTTACTTGTTCCGTGTATTTTTTACAAAAGTTAAATATTTATACTTGTTAGTACAATCAATTCTTTTTGGGGCAACATAAACTACAAGGAGAAAGCGAATTCCTTTTGTGATTATCGTATGAGAAGTGTCAATTTCTACTTGCTTGGGTGCAATCAATAGAATTATTTTTTTTATATAATTTTTATACTGATATTTGACCCCTTCTGAACATTGTTGATGTAGTATCACAGCCGGGTATACCATGTAAATATAAAATATGGTTTTGACATTTTAGATGAGCAGATAAACTTTGTCTGTGCGCTGTTGAGCCTTTCCAGGTTTTAAAAAGTAAATGAGTTTATCAATTGGGGTCCATGCAGTAAGTACCTAGTATGTATTAACAAATCAGCATCTTCACCAACCACAACCAACTCAGATTATAAGGACATCAGCGTAATTTTGAGCTTGTTTTACTGCAATATTTTCAGTGTTCAGCTTGTCACTAAACATGGAAACGAAACGATGCAAAATTGAATATACAATGAATTGTATAGGATTTTAAGTTCATTTATTCTGAGGAATTTTTTGAAATGCTTGAATGTGAACAATATTGAAGTTTTTTCAAATTGACATTTTTATTTAAATTAAGTGCCTGACTATGTATATACATGGCATTTGTGTGCATATTGTCAAGAATTTCGCTAATTCAAACATAATTTATTTTGTATGGTACGAAAATCCACTGTCATGATTCATATTTCATAATTTATTGAACTGTTGAATTACTTGAAGTTCAAACATCGGTCATGGTGTTGCTCGGCCTGGTTCGATTGATAACAAAAACAAAACATGCTCTATTGGCACGTCTATGAAGATTTCAACGAACTTTTTCATTGATTGAAAATGCCCGTAACAATAACACGAAACTTCAATACAAGATGACAGATGGCGAAAGGGACTGTAGAGGGTTATTATTGGTCCTTCAGACATCCGGTAACACGTACCGAAGCTCCTGTATCTCAGCCGAAGACGTACAGCATTATCTAACCCTGAAGGAACGGCTTCACGACCCGAAGGGACAGGTTTCGCTTATAACTAGTACGTAGCTCGCGATAATTAAATTACGAATTCCAAAAAGATCGGATTATACATCTTTCTGGACTCCGTTTGTCAGTTACAGTCGTACAATAATAGTCGGTGAGCCAGGAGTAGGTAAAATCCATATCGTGAGTCCTAGTCCCTGAAAACTGCACAGAACAGTGATTCGGGACTAGCCGTTCAAATTGACATACAGGGTCGTACAAAAGTTGTGACTCGCGGTCATCAATTAGGGAAACCGATTCACCTGTGACGTTCCGTAACCCAAATCCTTAAACGTAGTAATCATAGATATTTGCGGTTGTTTGCATTATACGTTGGAGTCATTCCCTTGAGGTGGGCCGATTGCTTTTCCGTAGAGTTGTCAGTTTTGATCTGTAGTTAGTGTACCGAGCTCTCATACCCATTGTCGGGAATAAACTAGTTCATTATATATAAAGCCCTGAACTTTCATTCTGGGTATAGGGTAAATTGGGGTTACCTCTTGAAAACCGTTCTTAATAAAATAATAAGGTATAGCCAGTATTCCGAAAGTGGCGTAATTATTTTAGTAAGGGAAATGATCATGATCATCCACTTGACTGGAGTTCCAAATTAAGAGTTAGTTTCCAAACACATTCATTGAAAGTAATTTTATTTTGTCGACTATATTCCACTTACATATCAAAATGGTTATTTGATTTTGTATGTAATATAGGAATCGCATGTCAAAAGGAAGACCTCGTTAATCCTTGGCTCTCGCAAGTTTCGACTTCTGAGAGCTGTCGTTTGTAGGGGGATGACAGCTGGTCAACGGAAACACTATTTTAAAACAACAATTTTTTTTTCAATACAGTAAATAATTATGTGGAGCATTGCCAGAAAAGATATATTCAATTCCCATTATATACATGCAGGTAAGAAAATGGCAGAGCAAATTATCAAATCCAACAACACGATTCTTGAAAGAAAAATACTAAACATTTCGATATTTATGAAACTTACAAATAAAACCGAAGTTCTTACTTACATAAAAGAACTCAAGAATAATAAAAGTCCAGGTATCGATGGCATAACTTCGGAAAACCCCAAACTAATTGGTAAATTCAATAAAAAACCTTCAACTTACTTGATAAATAACATTCTTGAAACTGGAAAATTTCCTGAAAAGTTAAAGGTAGCCATAATTAAACACTTATTCAAGAAAGGTGATCGAAGGACTGTAGCCAACTATATATCTCTTTACTGAGTTCAGTTGCCAAAATTGTCGAAAACGTTATTGAAAAACATGTCATGATTTTTTTGGAGGATAACAATAAATTTTCACCAAAACAATTCGATTTCAAGTCCAACAAATCAACCTAAAAGATGCTATTGTTCATTTAACAAATAATATCTATCGATCACTGGATGCAGGAAAATGTTCGATAGGTGTCTTTTTAGACTTAGCAAAGGCCTTCGACAACATTAACGACGAAAAATTAATAGGCGTTATGGAAGACATCGGTATCAGAGGAATTGTACACGAATTGTTTTGATCATATCTCAACGACAGGACACAGTACGTGTGTGAGTATATGTGTGTGGATGTATATGTATATCTATTATATATTTTATTAATGCCTGAATGATGTAGACAGGGTTCTTCGTGGGATATCCTTGATTTGTTTCGTTCAGGTTGAAATTGAATGCAGTATTATGTGGCTATTTTGTATTTATTGTTTTTGTTCTAATAGCTTTAGGATTATGTCATTTATTATTACATGAACATTTTTCAAATATTAGGCTTGTCATAGGCAGTACACCGATGAACAAGGTTTCACCTTTTATGGGTTCTCTATTTTATTTGCTATCATTCAAATGTCTTCAATTATTGTGTTTATTTTTTTGTCAAATAAAATTTTTATATTATACAAGGGCTATGACATATTTACAATATTCACTCATATCACCTGATAAATAAAGAATGAAAGATTGATGTTGTTTTTATGAGCAATAACTTTTTGCACTCGATGAATCAACTTCTGTAGAAAGAAACCCATTTAATGATGACATGAAGTCACTTTGACAGCTATAAAAAAGGCCCCCTTTTATCAAGTATGATTCTTGAGTATTATTGTTGACAAATATATGATTTTTTTTTAGGAAGTTTCATCTGCAGAAATCTCAAAAAACCATTATATCAATAATTGTTTCTTTAGTAACTGCTTTTTCAAATACTCGTTTCAATGAACGTTATTATTGTAGTGCGTTTATACCTTGTTGCTTTATCTTGTCAAAAACACCAAGTCTTCTTGAGTTGTATAACATTTTTCAAATTCAAAATATTTCCATTAGTAATTTTACTTGAAAAACTGACATTGGACAAAATTGCTCAACCTACGGTCCTGCAATATTTTAATGTAATTTTTTCTGGCAAAATTACTGATTGGCAAAATTGATTCGTTAATAAACGAAATTTACCCGATAAAACAAAGCTATTATATTTTTACCGTTGAATAAAAATTGTCATCCATCACAGTTGAACATATTTCTTTTACATCGATTTTCCTTTTTTACAGTTGCCAGTAGTGGATCCATTTCTAGAAAAAATTAATATATCAGATTTGGGTAAGTTTTCAGTATCTAAGTATTCAAAATGAGATAAGAACTCAGAAATGAAACATTGTTTATTGAATATAGAACTCTATAGAGGTATTATCCATAATAAAACTATAGTTCAAAAGATTTTCACTAAAGAGGTTTACAAAACCAACGACAATTGTTTCGCTGTAGATATGCAGTATATCTTCTCCACTTGAAGAAGTTGTTGTACAGTGACATTTGAATATTTTATAGCTGTAATATTCAGAGTATCAGTATTATGGAACTAACAGTAGGTTCAACAACATATGAAACTACTCAATTACCAAAAATACGTCGATTTCACACTCATTTTGCCAACTGAGTTTGCATCATAGCTGTAAACAAGTAATCATAAAGAATATTTCAGTTCTCATGAAATATATATATAAATATAAACATTTGTCTACCTGTCAAAGTTACAGGTAAACATCTACCTTTGGATTACATGACTCATGTCGAATTAATTTTCAAACTAATCACTATATGTCACAAGTTACTTTTAATTTATATATTGAATTTTATCTGTCAGACACATTGTTCCTTCAAAGTAGGGATCTTTGCACATGTGTCTGACAGATATAATTCAATATCTGTCGCGGTATTAGCCAGAGAAGTAGTTGTTTTCTGTCAGACATATGCCATACATACTATACAAAGTTATAGTTACTTCCTAAAGGATTGTTATTGACTGTTTTACAGTCACTTGGACATTATTTGCTCCTTGAAACAAGTATTTTACATATACCATTTCGTATCCGAAATGTCCTTATGGAGTGCTCTCTAATCTGTCGTCAAGGTGGATCCTGTAAGCAATTGCAGTATTTATCTCGGCGGACGGTGACGGGCAGCGAGACCTCGCGTGTATACAATTGTGATAACCTCGACTGCACTGATGAGGGACAACATTCCGAAACCGGTCTGTAGTTGGTTCCCCGTTTGAATCAGGTGAAGTCCTGCTGTTTTTTCAGAGAGCTCTTGCAAAGTTGTTCCTTCAAAGTAGGGATCTTTGCACATGTGTCTGACAGATATAATTCAATATCTGTCGCGATATTAGCCAGAGAAGTAGTTGTTTTCTGTCAGACATATGCCATACATACTATACAAAGTTATAGTTACTTCCTAAAGGATTGTTATTGACTGTTTTACAGTCACTTGGACGTTATTTGCTCCTTGAAACAAGTATTTTACATATACCATTTCGTATCCGAAATGTCCTTATGGAGTGCTCTCTAATCTGTCGTCAAGGTGGATCCTGTAAACAATTGCAGTATTTATCTCCTTTACTCGTTCTTGTTTTTCATCTTCTCGTTCATTTCTCTGTTCGTCGAAAATTTTCTGGAGTGCCTCTTCTCGTTCATTTCTCTGTTTTTCGAGAATTTTCTGGAGTGCCTCTTCTCGTTCTTTCTTTTCCTCCAACCGACGTGTTTCTTCTTTTTGTTTATCATTTTCTTGTTCTTGTTTGTCCTTCTGACGCCGCTTTTCCTCTTCTTGTTTTTCCTCCTGGCGCCTTCTTTCCAGATCCGCAAATTGATGTTGGATAAATTTCACAATATCCTCCATCGTATAGTACGATGTACTCCTCGTATTCACCATAAATAGTTTATAAATAGTTTCTGTTTTTCACTTATATCCCGCTTCGGACACCACTGTTACGTTTTTGCTAAATAATAGGCCGAGCACACTACTAAACTGTTTATTTTCTAACTTCACTATAAACAAACATACAACACTTCACTGACTAATAAAACACATAGATCTATACAACAATACAACTAGCTAAATATTCCAAACACTTCTGCTTATCACTTGCTAATCTTCTTAATAAATTCTCTTCCTAAAAACTTCTCTTAACCCTCGCTTTATATAGTCCAGCTGTGTACCAGATGCTTCGCGACGCGACGGTTCGGTTATCCCGAATATTCCATACCGAAAATCGTTTACGATTTTCCAGGAAGTAATTACCGACGAACCGCTAGCGAATCGACCCAGCGGCGCAGCTAGGGGGATTTCATCAATCTCGTTACGATACAGTTGAAGAAGTGAATACGCCACTAAAAATCAGAAAGAAAAACCTAAGTGCAACGATAAAAAATTAATGATGGTCGTTCTTTACGTTAACTCTACAAATATTTATGGAGAAATATTATTACTATCATTAATTCCTAAAATGTGAATGGAAAAATAATGAACAGGGACTGTTTGTGCTCTCCCCAAAATATTTTTGACGATCTTTTGGTAACAAACACTGTATTATCTAATTCATATAAATACGATTTCCGAGTTCAGTTGAGTTTATTGATAGGAATTTATGAAGAGTAGGTGAGTTGAAACAGGGCTCCAGCCCCTTGGTCCTTCATCTTAAGCATTCTTTTATCAAACCCCTGAAATTGTACATATAGTATTCATTTATTTTTTGGTTTGGATGATCTGAACTTGAAACCAACAGATTAGCATCATCTAAGTAGTACTCGTAGATGTGCAGAAGAATAAAAGCCATTTGAGATTTCCAAAATGTCATTCATGAAAATAATGAAAAGTACTGGCCCTTTTATACTACCTTGTGGGACTCCTATCTTGATATCTTGTGAGTCAGATTTCGTTGTCTAACCACCATTCATAATTTTGACTCTCTGTTGACGATGTGTTAAATACGATCCAAACCAACCTAAAGCATTTCCACTAATGCCATATTTCGAGTTTTATCAGAAGGTAATTATGATTCAAACAATCATACGCTTCAAATAGATCTAGAAAAATACCCAGCCAGTTTCATTATTTTCGAATGAGTCAGGAATTTTTCCAGTAAACTGTGTAATTGCAGTTTCCAGGGATCTGCCTTTCTGTATCAATGCTGATTTGTATTGAAAAACGTATGCTGTTTAATGTATGATCCCTAAGACGATCACACATAGCCATTTCGAACAACTCTGAGAACGATGGCAAGACACTTATAGGTCGATAATTTTCGAATAGTTCACAATCACCTTTTCTATGGATCGGTATTATTAACGCAATTTTGAGTTATTCTGGAATTATTCCATATTGGAATGAGTTGGTCATTATGTAATCTTGCTATTGATCTTAAACATAGTTTTAATGAAGGCGGGAGGCAAAATCGCCCCCTCTTGTGATTCGCTGTGTAGAAAAAAAAATGTCCTCTGCGGCACATGTGATAGGTGTGTGTGTGTGTGTGGAGCGCAACTGGTGGGTGGTGGGAGAACAAAAAAACGCCCTCACGTGATTCGCTGTGTAGAAAAAAAATGGCCGTTGACCGAAGTGGTTGGGGGACAAAAATAATACGTCACGTGATTCGCTGTGTATAAATATATATTACGATATATATATATATATATATATATATATATATATATATATATATATATATATATATATATATATATATATATATATATATATATAGACAACTATGAGAATTAAGCCAACGAAAAACGTGGAATAACTTACACTGTTTCGAGGTTACATGGCGTATATGTTAAAAATAATCATGAAATATGGACAGCACTGGGAGTAAAACATCATTGATAACAACCAAGAGTAACGTGGATGCACACTCATTACTGATGATACATTATGACATGGATTTTAAAATTGTTAAAATTCTATAAAAGCACGTGTTGTCCTTGAAGAGGCAAACAACCGCGGCGAGTAATTTTATTCGACTGACTAGCCAAGACCACTGACAAATGACATGAGACAATTGATACATGATATATGACCGGTGACATGAGCCACACGGAATCTTAATCATGGGGAGTGACAGATGACACTACAACCTAATGATACAGATCTGTGATGGAGCTACATGGAACAATAATTATGAATTGTGAAATTTGGAATATGAGAACAATATATTTTATATTAATGGTGTAGGTGCCAATTGAGCTGAACCAACAAAGGAAACATATCCTGAAAACATGAACACTCGACCTAATGCTAACAATAATACATTACTGAAAAATATGGAACAAAGATTGTATGAACAGTATTTTGATGGAGGAATTGAATTATATTGAATTAATTTGTGAAGTCAATATTCATTGAAGTAATCCGTTATATATATATATATATATATATATATATATATATATATATATATATATATATATATATATATATATATATATATATATATATATATATATATATATATATATATATATATATATATATATATATATATATATATATATATATATATATATATATATATATATATATATATATATATATATATATATATATATATATATATATATATATATATATATATATATATATATATATATATATATATATATATATATATATAATTTCGAAGATCGCTTATACTTCTGTATGGAACTGAATGGATCACATTTTGAACCTTTCATACGATGATAACATGTTAGGTGATGAAAAATTAAAATATCTGGATAAAACTTAGTTTTCATGAAAACTTCAACAACACTTGATCGATCCTCAATTTCAGTACACCGATGTATTTGGGATTGAATTCCCTTCAAAATGATGTATCAGGATCATCCGAGAAGCCCTCGAGATAGAGAAGCGCCCCAATTGCCTCAACACTCGCGACGACGGACGTAGACTTCCCAATACCTGGAAGCCTCTCATTGCACGCATCAACTCATTTCCCACCAACCCAGTTCCCGCACATAGCTCACTTAGCGCCAACCAAGTTCCCGCACACAGCTCATCTAGCGCCAACTCAGTTCCCGCCCATAGTTCACCTCGCGCCAATACATTACACACGGCCATTGCAGCCACGTCCACTATAAATACAGTTCCTCAACCCACAATTCCTCAGTTCTCTCGAAGGAGTAGGCAGATTGAGACCTTAGAGAGAACCAGTGACGAGACATGGGGAGTAGGCAGATTGAGACCCCGACGTCAAGTCACAAAAACCTAACGTAATTATACCTGAGGAGTAGGCAGATTGAGACCTCAGCGTAGAATTACGTTTTAACCTTTCATTAATTTTCTTTCTTTTTCAGTTCTTGAAAATGGCTCCAAAATCGGAGCCGAAACGTCGAATTTCAACAAATTCTAGACGCGGTTCAACCCGAACTTTTAGTTTTCATATATATATATATATATATATATATATATATATATATATACATATATTTTGGCGCCCGAGCAGGGACATTTTTTTTTTTTAAGTATAGCCAGAGTAATAAAGTAATCCAAAAAAATGACTGAGTTCCGATTAACCGATATGTACAACATGAAGAAAGAAGATTTGCAAGAGCGACTAAGAGCATTGGGTTTACATTCTGATGGTACCGTAGAAGATCTACAGGAAATAATGCGAAAATATATCAGGAGGCCACTTGAGTAACCTGAGGAAATCAATATTTTCCGAGAAACGGATGACGAAGATGATGCTGCGGTGGAACACCCGGAATTACCACAATTGGATGCGTATTTGCCAGATCATGGGAGATCAGGAGCGATACCAAAATCGAAGAATATTATCAACTCCGATGGAATTACTTCGAATGCAAAAAATACAGGATTCCGGAAAGAAGCAGCAAGACACTCCTCAACGTTTCTGGGACAGTCCATTCCGGAAGAGAAGTCGAAACAAAACGGCGGTCAGGCTCCGACATTTAGATTTGTGGAACCACTTGTTACTTCCTCATACTTACCGAGGTCGGCAGGCTACCCAAGCCACGAGAAACCTGGCACGAATATACCCTACCAACCGGAAATCTGAGGTTCAATCATTACCCAGCCTTCACTCCTAACATAGGACAAAATACCGTAGTAACGTCAGCGGAACCAATTTTCAAAGTATTAGATCGAGTTCGAAAGTGGAATGTGAACTTTGATGGCAGGAAGGACCCCGTCAGTTTTGTTGAAAGAGTCTCCGAATTACAAGATGCATATACTAGTTCGGGATCTCAACTATTGAGGGCATTACCCGAATTATTACGAGACAAGGCGCTGTTGTGGTACAGAAACAACAAACATCGCTGGCAGAACCGACACGACTTTTGCACGAGTTTCTGTTCGTTTTTTGCATCTTCTGAATATCGTCTCCGACTGGAAGATGAAGCACGAAGTCGAACACAAGGTCTCAACGAACCGGTAAAGGATTTTGTCACCGCTCTTCAGACTATTTTCTGCCGAATTAGTAGCATTCGACAAGAGCTACAACTCGAGAGAATATACCAAAACAACAGGCCGGAATATAAGTATTACATAAGGAGGAGAGGTGTTCGAACTGTAGACGAACTTATCGAACTGGGTGAGAGAGATTGTTGTCGCAAACCACAACCAGTGGGTCCTCCACCAGTCGCAGCACCGGAATCTATCGACCGTTTCTGTTCCGCTCAGGGATAAACCAGGAGATAGTCGTCTTCGTTTTTCTGTTCTATTAGGTACTACTTTCGTGGAAGCTCTACTGGATACTGGAGCAGAAAGATCATTCTTAGGAGATGATACCGTCAGAGTGATCAGAGGACTTGGTTGGAGTCGTACAAAACCTAAGTCAGAAATGGCGCGATTAGCAGATGGTTCAGAAATTTCTCTCACGGATGCCTGGCTCATAAAGGGAAGAATCAAGGAGTTTTATTTCGAGGAAGAATTCATGCATATGCCAGGTCTGAAAATCGAGTTATTGATCGGAATGGAACTCCTACGGAAATGGAAAGCCATCATAGATATAAACGGTCCAAAACTGAGCATATGCGGTTCAGGGCAGTCCGCAATATCCATTGCCGAAGTGTCTCCAGAAGAGTGCGAAGAACAGATGCTGAAAGAGTTTCTTGAAATCGAATTACGACATTTTCGACGACCCAGAGGAGTAACTCACCTTGCTGAACACGTTATCCGTTTGAAAGACCCTACCCCCATTAAGCAACGATACCGTCCGAGAAATCCAGCCATGCAGGTTGTGATTAACCGTGAAGTAGACAAAATGCTGGAGGAAGGTGTTATTGAGCCCTCTGACAGTCCGTAGAGTAGTCCCGTTGTGATCGTTCGAAAGAAGGATGGGCGTTATCGGTTCTGCGTAGACTTTCGTAAAATCAATGAAGTTTCTGTGAAGGACGCTTACCCTCTACCACAGGTAAATGCGATTTTAGACAAACTGCCTGAAGCCCGATACATTTCCACATTGGATCTAAAAGATGGCTACTGGCAAATTCCCATGGCTCCTGGGAGTGAGGCTATCACTGCTTTCACAGTTCCAGGTAGAGGCTTGTTCCAATTCAAGGTCCTTCCGTTTGGTCTGCATGTGGCTCCTAGTACATTTCAGCGATTGTTGGATAGGGTTATCGGACCAGAAATTACTTTTGCATTTGCTTACCTCGACGATATTATAATCATCAGCAAAACTTTTAGGGACCACCTGAAACACTTGAAAATCGTTTTTGAGAGAGTCCATTGCACAAACCTATTAATCAACCCCGAGAAATGTCATTTTTGCAAACAGGAAATGAAATACTTAGGGCACGTTGTTAGCCGCGAAGGGAAAAACGGATCCAGATAAATTGAAGTCCATTCTGGACATCCCTCCACCCCGCAACTTAAGAATGTTGAGAGGTTTCCTAGGAGTTACATCATGGTACCGTCGATTCATAGAAGACTACGCCCGTATCGCCGCCCCCCTAAACCAGCTATTGCGAAAAAGGGCAAAATGTGAATGGACCACCAGACAAGAGGAAGCATTCGAGTTTCTCAAAACTGCTTTAACACGGGCTCCGGTTCTGGTTAACCTGGATTTTTCGAAAATCTTCTACCTGCAGACAGATGCATCTGACGTAGGCTTGGGAGTGGCCCTAATTCAAAAGGTGGATGGCCACGACCGAGTGGTGGCTTATGCAAGTCGAGCTCTGAACCAGGTGGAGCAGAAATACTCAGCTACTGAGAAAGAATGTGCAGCGATCGTGTTTGGCATCCGCAAGATGAGAACTCCTTTTGATCGAAGGAGCTGACCAATGCGAATGGTATTCTCGAATGATGAGAGAAGTACGGAATAATCCGGAAAAATATCCTGATTTTTGCATAAAACAGGACCAACTGCACCATCATTTCTGGGACAGAAATTCCATAAACGAACCCGAACTCATCGAACAATGGAAACTCTGTGTTCCCACTTCGGCTAGAAAACTCATCATGCAGGAGAATCACGACGCTCCCACGGCAGGACATTTAGGAGTATCCAAGACTATCACCCGAATCACCAGGAGGTATTATTGGCCAAAAATGGTGAAGGAAATATCTTGATATGTGCAGAGTTGTCCTAACTACCAACATTTCAAACCACTACAACAAAAAGTACCAGGCACCATGAAACCAAGTACACACCGTGGTCCGTGGGATACAGTATCCGTTGACATAGTAGGTCCGCTACCACGTTCCAAAAAGAGAAATGCATAACTCGTTGTTTTTCTCGATAAATTCACGAAATGGGTCGAATGCAAGCCAGTACGGACAGTTACCGCAAAAGTTATTTGCGAAGCCATAAACGAGAAGATATTTTGTACGTTTGGCAAACCACGGGTCGTCGGACAACGGCCGGCAATTCGTAAGTAACGAATTCAGAGAGTTGCTCGAAACCAGTGGTATACGTCATCAACTTACACCACCGTACTCGTCACAATGTAACCCTGTTGAAAGGACCAACCGAGTCCTGAAAACCATGATTTCCCAGTAAACAAATGGTGAATACCAACAATGGGATAGGTGGCTACCGGAGTTGAAATTTGCTATCAACACTGCAAACCAGGAGTCAACCGGGTACACACCGGCTATGCTGAACTTTGGGCGAGAACTGGTGCCCCCCGGACCGCAGTTTCAGGAGGAAGATCACAACGCCAATATGATGGAGCCAGATCAATTGAATGAGAGGCTTGAAAAACTCATGGAGTTACGAGGATTGGCCAAGAAAAATTTGCCCAAAGCGTCCGTCGGACAGGCTAAGTATTATAATCTTCGTAGACGAGAATGGACCCCTCAACTAGGAGATCTCGTCATGTACCGCACACACCATCTATCATCAGCCGTACGTAACTTCGCTGCAAAACTGGCCCCAAAATTCTCTGGTCCATACCAGTTTATAAGAGTCGACACGCCAGTGGTTTTCCGGCTTAGGCCTGTGAAAGGGGGTCGTATGATCACTTCTCACGTCAAAGATCTCAAACCAGCCCACTGACCAGTACGTCACCCGACACCGGTACGTTACCAGCAATAGTACCACAGGTGTAAACCATGCCTTATGAAAATGAAGGAAAGAAGGCGAGGAAGCAGAGAGAAGATGAGAGAGAAGAGTGGGGGGTTAAAGAGAAGGTGGCAGTCGATCAGAAGAGGGGGAAAAATCCTTATAAATACCGGTATACCAATGATTCGCGGTCAGTCTATTACATACAACAAGATGGAATACAACCCGCATAGCCGAACTGCTTTTATGTGGCGAGATGCCCAAGAACGAATATGTCAAACCTATATGAAGTTAGAAGAAGATGGGGATGCCTTAAGGAGACGCAGGGAGCTATACCCCGCTAAAATAAACATATTGCAGAATGTAGTGGTGGTAGAAAGCCGAACGGCAATTGAACAAGAGCTAAAAATAAACTCCAAACCATCTGTTTTCCTGATTTCGGATTCATCCAAGGACGAAATCGAAATCATCGAGTTATCCTCCGACGAAGATGAATTCCAAGTATTGGACCAGTGGCCATCCGATGTGGAGAATGAGACCGAATTTGAGGTGGTCGAACACCCAGAAGAAGCCGATTCCGTGTTAGACCTGGGAAAAGAGACGGTAGCACAGATACGGCGGGAACTGGAGGAGGGCCTGGTGGACCCAGACCATCTCCAAATGCCCCGGGAGTTGCCAGAGTTTACAACCCCGTCTCCTGTACTAGAAATGCTACGAGACGTTCCGCGTATGCCGGAGCCCGCCACAACTACGACAACCAGAAAACCACGTATACCGACGCCAGAACTCCACCCGAAGGCTCGACGCCATCGAGAAAAGAGGCTCCGCCAAGATGAGAGACGACGAAGGGGCAAACAGCCGCCCTGAATACGCGGAGATGTAGTTCGACGGTAGAAGGAATAACCCGCCGGACTACGTTTTTCTAGAAAGATTGTTGAGTTCTCGTTTTGAACCGAAGAAGTCTATTTTTAATTTTGGAAAAGTAAGGTTTTCCGTTTTGAGCCGAAGAAGTTAGTTTTTGAATTTTTTGGAAAATTTCGTTTTTCTTGGGTCAGAAGAAACCCTCGAATTTGAACAAAATCGAAGCTGGAGAGGGTCCAGAGATAGAATATTAGTTTATTTTGAAGAAAATACATTTGAGTTAAACGAAGTTTCCCTCACGAAAGTAAGGGGGGAGTGTAACGAATTCTTATAAAAAAAAAGTCATCGATCTCTCGGGTGCCCGGTAGATATTTTACAGCAGACACTCGGAAGGAGTCCGCGCACCTATCCCCAGTCATAGCTGGAGAATAGTAGGGAGGTTTTGGTGGGGAGAACCAGTCGAACAGGTATCACGGAAGACAGACGAGAGGCATTGGAGCCCGATCGCTCGGATAAGTCAGACGTGCCTTGAAAATTTCTAATACTTTCGGTGCTTTTTGCCGTGACCCGAACTGATAGTGATACCGATTCACTCCGACATACTAGAAATATATTTTCGTGTGATGGATGAAGCTTGGTATTAAGAGATACGTTATTAAACAAAACTAGTACCACCAAACATCCCGTTTCAATCTACTGCAATATTATTTAAAAACCCGTTTATTTTTACATTTTGATAACGACTCGACATTGATATATACGTTATTGCAACGAAGCTATCTGAGTCGAGCGTTTCGGTTGTTTTCATCCTCAGACACCGTAAATCTGTCTATTCCGTAATGAGCAATAATATTATTACAAATCCGTCTATTTTTACATTTTGATAACGACTCGACATTGATATATACGTTATTGCAACGAAGCTATCTGAGTCGAGCGATTCGGTTGTTTTCATCCTCAGACACCGTAAATCCGGCTATTCCGTATTGGACAATAATATTATTTCAAAACCCGTTTGTTTCTACATTTTGATAACGACTCGATACGTTATCGCAACGAGGCTATCTGAGTCGAACGTTTCGGTTTTTTTCATCATCAGACACCGTAAATCCATCTATTCCGTAATGAGCAATAATAATATTTCAAAACCTGTTAATTTTTTTATTTTAATTACGACTCGATATTGATATATACTTTATTGCAACGAAGCTATCTGAGTCGACCGTTTCGGTTGTTTTCATCTTCAGACACCATAAATCCGTCTATTCCGGGTTGAACAACAATACCGTTACAATTCCGTTTATTTTCGCATCCTATAAATCGTTTCCGATTGTTTTACATACACTCCGAACGTTTCGTGTATATCCGTCTTCAGACGTCCTGGCAGTTTTGCTCCAAGAGAGCATCCGTTTCTTTATCTCATGAATAATACTATACAATATATTGTCAGTATTTAATATCCCTATATCTAGGAGGTATGCTATGACTGTGAAGCTACTAGAATAGAGCAGCCCGTTTTTCTTCCATTTATTATACCGCTTTTCATTTTTGCTCAGAGAGAGCATCCGTTTCTTTTCTATATCACAGTCGGAGAGTATCCATTGTGTTTCAGTTGTCGGTTTTATTTCCCCGACATTACCCGAAACCAGTATTTGATTCCCAACCGGACTTTTCGTTTCTTTTCGTTCGAGTACACTGAGAGGCCTGTGTAGACCCTACACAAGAAGAGTAGTAGGAAGAGATCCAGCACTATTATAATTGTTGATGATTGAAACTTATTAATTACATGGTACTATTTATTCGTAAGCTAGAATTGTCGTTATAGGAAATATATTTTTTTTATTATTGTGAATACTCAGTTTATTATTTTATTACCTGGCTAAAAGATAGAGAGAGAAAGAAACCTGAACCCCTGGACGTACTCAACTGCGCTAGAGCTAATCCCGCTATCGATCGACAAGTCCATCCGCCATCTACTGACCCGCCCTCCAAAAACGAATGATCCAATAGACAGTATTCAGCCACACAAAGCTTTCCTACCATACATCAAAGGTGTGACTGACAAAATCAGTAATATCTTGAGAAAACACGAGATAAAACAATTTTCATGGCCAACAACCAAATATTCAAATTCCTCAGATCTCCTAAAGACACAATACCAAACGATTCTCAAGGAATATATGAAATACCATGTTCAGACTGCCCGAGAACTTATATTGGCCAGACTAACAGGCGAGTAACTTCCAGAGTCTACGAACACGAACTTGCTGTGCGTCAGGCATCTTCCACTTCCGCACTTTATAAACATCGAGAAGACACAGGTCACTAAATAGACTTCAAAAACACAAAAACAATTGCCACCGAGAAAACTCTGCAAACCAGGATCATCCGAGAAGCCCTTGAGATAGAGAAGCGCCCCAATTGCCTCAACACTCGCGACGACGGACGTCGACTTCCCAATACCTGGAAACCTCTGATTGCCCGCCTTCCTTCATCTCGCTCATCTCGCACCATTCCAACTACCGCATATTCAAGACCTGCCGATCCCGGCCCCGCCAATCCAGCTCCGGCCCAAAGCTCCCTTCCACTGACCACGTTCAGTACAAATACAGAACCACAACACGTAGATCCTCAGTTCTCTCGAATGAGTAGGCAGATTGAGATCTTAGAAAGAACCAGTGACGACACCTGAGGAGTAGGCAGATTGAGACCCCGGCGTCAAGTCACAATATCCTAACGTGATAATACCTGAGGAGTAGGCAGATTGAGACCTCAGTGTAAAATCAGCACAGCTTTATGAGGTCTCACGAAATTGAAACGAATGTACTCTGAATTAGTACCACAAGGCAAAGAGAATATAAATGAAAAGTATCTTGTGACATCTGCAGTCACTAGTTTGAAACTTAATTCGACACGAGCCATGAAATCCAAAGGTAGATGTTTACCTACAACTTTGACATTTATTTTGATATATATTCTCAGGTTTGCGGTCTGTGTACCAATGAAACAACTCATTTGTTCTTGATCTCAATATTTCGCTAATCTTTATTAGCTTCATCAGGAGAGAAAGCTACAGAATATAAGAAAGAATTAGACAAAATCAAATCTAAAATAACATTTCTACTTACAATCACAGAATTGGTATTACTCTGGTCTTCATCATTGCCGTCACTTACAATTTACATTAGAGAAAGAAAAGACAATAGCATCCCCTTCCTAGATAACAGACTGATACGAACTGACAACAATCAGATAATTTTGGACTGGTATCAAAAAGAATCCGCGTCAGGCAGGTTTATCAATTTCACATCAAATCACCCCACAAACAAAAAATACACTGTGATTGCCATGAAAAACAGAATCTTACACATTAGTCATGAAATCATTCTGAAACAAAATCTTTGAAAAAAATTTGATATTTTCACCACTAACAGCTACCCTAAACACATCCTAAATAAATCAATATACAACTCCAATTTCTAAGATGGTCCAACTAAAGATTGTAACATACAGTTCAAGCATAAGTCAATTCACTTTATAGACAGATTATCCTATCAAATTACTAATATTTTTTAAAACTTTCTACAGATTAAAATAGCCAAATACAACAATGTAAAAATCTTTGACCTGTCTACCTTGTATTTCTGCCTGAGTTATTACGCGCCAAGTTTTGTTTTTGTGGTTATTTGTCCTGTTCATTTTGATGGATTGATAAGATTGTTTTCCATGTTGTAGGTAATCTTTTCACGTCATCCCTTTTGTTCATATTGTTTGGTCGTTTTTCGAATTCGATGTCCTCTCTGATTGTTCGGGAGTAGAAGTTTTCGTCACTTACTAATGTTTTTGTGTTATCGAAATTGATTTTGATTGTCCTGTTGCTAGTACATGTTGAAAGATACAGAACGTGGTGACATTGCCATTCACTGAAGTTTTGTGCTCATCCTTGCGAACGTTGATTCTTCTATTGATCTGGCCGATTCGTCACAGTACCATGTGGTAACTGTTTGTTCCACACACACTGTATGTAAGGAATCTTATTGAAAAAAAATCCACACTCTACACATGCAATTAAGAAACATTTTTGGATCCACACTGTGTACTAAGTGATCAGCATCAAATACACTTTGAATTTTTCACGTGAATATTGAAAATAAGACACTCGCGGTGATTGAAAAATGTACTCACTTTTCGTAATTAGCACAACATCAAAACAATCGCAAAGGCAGACACACGACCGATCAAGTTGAGCAGTCAAACTAGAATTATGTGTCCCGCAGCTCTAGAGTCTAGGCATGTCACGTGACCTCGAGAACTTTCTCGAACTGACGTTATTCATTTCAATAAGAGACAGACATACAATGCCATGGGTTAGAGTGAGACACTTAAAACGTCCTAAATCGAGTATTTTGGCTTCACTCAACTTGGTTATCTCCGGCTACTGATTCGGTAGTTTACAAATTGTCATGTAAGTTTCTGGCTCATATCGCATTTTGCTCATGTCCAAGCATAATTTAGATTTTGGTTTCTTTCAAGTAAATTTCTTCAGCATTTCTTCTCACAATAATGCCACCCACAATCCAAGGTATGTTCTATTCACAATCTGTGTTCATCAAACCAGTATGAATAAATGAAATAGAAGATTCTGGAAATAGACTGAAAAATTAAAACTATGTTTAAGATCAATAGCCAGCTTACTCTGTTACATAATGACCAACTCATTCCAATATTGAAATAATTTCAGAATAACTCAAAATTGCGTTAATAACACCGATCCATAGAAAAGGTGATTGTGAACTATTCAAAAATTATCGACCAATAAGTGTCTTGCCATCCTTCTCAGAGTTGTTCGAAATGGCTATGTGTGATCGTCTTAGGGATCATACATTAAACAGCATACGTTTTTCGATACAAATCAGCATGGATACAGAAAGGCAGATCCCTGGAAACTGCAATTACACAGTGTACTGGAAAAATTCTTGACTCATTCGAAAATAATGAAACTGGCTGGGTATTTTTCTAGATCTATTTGAAGCATATGATTGTTTGAATCATAATTACCTTCTGATAAAACTCGAAAAATATGGCATTAGTGGAAATGCTTTAGATTGGTTTGGATCGTATTTAACACATCGTCAACAGAGAGTCAAAATTATGAATGGTGGTTGGACAACGAAATCTGACTTACCAGATATCAAGATAGGAGTCCCACAAGGTAGTATAAAAGGGCCAGTACTTTTCATTATTTTCATGAATGACATTTTGGAAATCTCAAATGGCTTTTATGCTTCTGCACATCAGATCATCCAGACCTAATACATGAACTCAGGAAGTTACGAGAAATATCTACGATTGGTTTGCAAAAAATAAATGAATACTATATGTACAATTTCAGGGGTTTGATAAAAGAATGCTCAAGATGGAGGACCAAGGGGCTGGAGCCCTGTTTCAACTCACCTACTCTTCATAAATTCCTCTCAATAAACTCAACTGATCTCGGAAATCGTATTTATATGAATTAGATAATACAGTGTTTGTTACCAAAAGATCGTCAAAAATATTTTGGGGAGAGCACAAACAGTCCTTGTTCATTATTTTTCCATTCACATTTTAGGAATTAATGATAGTAATAATATTTTTCCATAAATATTCGTAGAGTTAACGTAAAGAACGACCATCATTAATTATTTATCGTTGCACTTAGGTTTTTCTTTCTGATTTTTAGTGGCGTATTCACTTCTTCAACTGTATTGTTACGAGATTGATGAAATCCCCCTAGCTGCGCCGCTGGGTCGATTCGCTAGCGGTTCGTCGGTAATTACTTCCTGGAAAATCGTAAACGATTTTCGGTATGGAATATTCGGGATAACCGAACCGTCGCGTCGCGAAGCTCTGGTGCACAGCTGGACTATATAAAGCGAGGGTTAAGAGAAGTTTTTAGGAAGAGAATTTATTAAGAAGATTAGAAAGTGATAAGCAGAAGTGTTTGGAATATTTAGCTAGTTGTATTGTTGTATAGATCCAAGTGTTTTATTAGTCAGTGAAGTGTTGTATGTTTGTTTATAGTGAAGTTAGAAAATAAACAGTTTAGTAGTGTGCTCGGCCTATTATTTATCAAAATCGTAACAGTGGTGTCCGAAGCGGGATATAAGTGAAAAACAGAAACTATTTATAAACTATTTATGGTGAATACGAGGAGTACATCGTACGATACGATGGAGGACATTGTGAAATTTATCCAAAATCAATTTGCGGATCTGGAAAGAAGGCGCCAGGAGGAAAAACAAGAAGAGGAAAAGCGGCGTCAGAAGGACAAACAAAAACAAGAAAATGAAAAACAAAATGAAGAAACACGTTGGTTGGAGGAAAAGAAAGAACGATAAGAGGCACTCCAGAAAATTCTCGAAGAACAGAGAAATGAACGAGAAGAGGCACTCTACAAAATTCTCGACGAACAGAGAAATGAACGAGAAGATGAAAAACAAGAACGAGGAAAGGAAAAACAGGAAGAGGAAGTGCGACGGTTGGATGAAAAGAAACAACGAGAAGAGGCCCTCCAGAAACTTCTCGAACAACAAAAGAATGAATTGGAACGAATAGAAAAACAAAGGAAAACAGACTTCCAGAAGGTTCTAGAACATCAAGACAAGTTCTTCCAACATGTATTACAGAAAACCGAAGTACAAACGGAGAAGACGTCAAAAAAATCGACGATGAGGTTAATAAGAAATTTGATACAGTGCGAGAGGAGATGAAAGGACTAGAAAATCAGATAGCACTCCTCAAGAAGCAAGATCGTCGAGACAGGGTTGCCACATCAGGAATTTCCGTAAAACCACCTACTTTTGATGGACAGTCCTCTTGATCCTTGTATCGCCGACATTTTGAAGCTGCAGCAGTAGTAAATGGATGGGGCGAAGAAGAAAAAGCTACTGCCCTTATAGTAGCTTTGAGAGGGCCAGCTTTGGGTATGTTACAGACGATACCTATCGAACAGCAAAATAAATATGAAGACCTGATTACTGCATTAGAGTTGCGGTATGGCGATCAACATCGAGAACAACTGTGTCGGGCTCAAATGAAAACGCGCACTCAGAAAGCAGGAATTTGAATCGGATGTGAGACGCCTAATTCAACTGGCTTATCCAGAAGCACCGGGAGATTTCAAGGAACAGTTAGCGGTGCAGTTATTTATAGATGGACTGAGAGACACCGAAGTCCAAAGAACTCTGCGACTAACACACTTCAAGAGGAGTAGCGATGCCTTAGTACGTTCTCTAGAAGTAGAGGCGGCCTTCAACACCTCGAGGCCGAAAGTACGAGCAGTAGCAATAGAAGAACCCGAACAACATTTAGGCGCAATTACTAGTTTATTCGAGAAGGTTCTGGATGAGATCAAATCTTTGAAGAGCGGAATGAGCACTCAGAAGAACAGGGCATGCTATAGATGTGGAAAATTGGGCCATCTAATAAAGGACTGCAGAGTAAGAATGCCACCACGTTCGCAATCACCTATGAGGACAAGGTCATCCAGCGAGTCCTCAAGTATGCGGCAGGAAAACTAAACTTAGCCAGCATATCGGGGCGCATGCTGGCTAGCAATAATGGAGCCCCCAGGGTCATCCCTATTAACAGGCTAAGAAGAACAACCGATAGCCTTACCATTTCAGAAAAATTGAACGAAAAAAACGTCGTATGCACCATAGACACCGGTGCTGCAGTTTCTTTGGTACGCAGTGACATTCTTCGATCAGAAAACGTGAAACCTATCTCTTCAAACCTTGTGCTTCGAACAGCCACTGGAGAAAATGCACCTATTCGAGGAGAAGCTGACATTACACTGATTCTTGGGCGACTCACCATCACAAATACAGTGTACGTCGCGGATATAGAAGATGAATTTATATTTGGGATGGATTTGAACAGTGACTACGGGTTTTCGTTTGACAATGAAGAGAAGATCAAGAAGTTTGGAGGAGAAGAATTTGTCCTCACAACTCCAACAGAGAGGACGATGTCTGTGAAACTGCGTTTAGTGAAAACCGTGAAAATTCCTGGATTTTGGGAGAAAGTAGTTCATGCTACATTAGAGGGAGACCCTGGGTGCTGCGTTGGAATAGTATAGCCATGTGTTGAATCACCTAGCGACAAAATATGCCATTCCTGTGAGAGTTGCCAACGTGTATCCCGAAGAAATAACAACTAAAGAAGGCGATATCATTGGAATATGTGAACCTATTTCATGGGTAGCGAACTATAATTCAAGTGACCACGAGGAAAGAAAGGAAGCCTCAAAGAGTGGTATGACAGTTCTTGAAAAGTCATTTGAACACTTGTCGGCAGAAGAATTGAGAGCTGCTAAAAATTTCATCAGAAGTGAAAGCGACTTCTTTGATTCAACAACAGGAAGAACTAACCTGGTCAAACACAGGATCGATTCTGGCCAAGCCCATCCGATTTGGCAACCACCAAGAAGAGTTCTATTTGCCAAACAACAAGAGGTGGAAGAGCTTGTTGACAAGATGATGAAAGATGGTGTGATTGAAGAATCATCGAGCCCTTGGTCTGCACCTGTTGTGTTAGTCTCTAAGAAGGATGGATCCACGAGATTCTGTGAGGATTATAGGAAATTGAATTATGTAACGAAGAAGGATAGCTACCCTTTACCAAGGATTGACGACACATTAACAACTTCAACAGGTTCACGTTGGTTCTCAACCCTAGATCTGAAGAGCGGGTATTGGCAAGTGGGCATACATGAAGAAGATAGGGAGAAGACAGCATTTTCGACTGGAAGCGGACTTTATCAGTTCACTGTCATGCCTTTTGGATTATGCAATGCTCCAGCAACATTTGAAAGGCTTATGGAGCTGGTCCTGCGAGGACTCACTTGGAAGACTTGTCTAGTATACCTCGACGACGTTTTAGTCATGGGAAAGATATTTGAAGAACATTTACAAAACTTGCAAGAAGTTCTCCATCGATTCAGGAATGCCAACCTTAAACTGAATCCTCAGAAATGCTCATTGTTCCAGAAGGAAGTGGATTTTCTGGGCCACACAGTGTCATCAGACGGCATTCGAACAAACGAAAGGAAGTTACAGACGATCCGAGACTGGCCGAGACCTAAAGACAAACATG
The DNA here is from genome assembly GCA_958502065.1 of Chrysolina americana. Taxonomy (NCBI): domain Eukaryota; kingdom Metazoa; phylum Arthropoda; class Insecta; order Coleoptera; family Chrysomelidae; genus Chrysolina; species Chrysolina americana. The sequence continues at coordinate 52,115,837 of OY293410.1, read as the reverse complement.
AACTGAGGAGCTTCCTAGGGCTCTGCACCTACTACCGTCGGTTTGTAGAAGGATTTGCTGATATTGCGCCACCCCTACATAAGTTGACAGAAGACCGAGTCAAATTCGTCTGGTCCAACGAAAGTGAACGGGCATTTGGAAAGCTGAAAGTTGCTCTATGTTCCATTCCGATTTTAAGTTTTCCACGTCAAAGAGGCCTTTTCGTTTTGGACACAGACGCCAGTAGCAATGGGATTGGAGCCGTACTATCACAAGAGCAAGATGGCCAAGAAAAAGTAATTGAGTTTTACAGCAAGGCATTTACCAAACCAGAAAGAAATTATTGCGTAACAAGAAAGGAGCTGTTGGCAATAATCAAGGCTGTAGACCACTTCCACAAATATCTATATGGAAGAGAGTTCCTCATTAGAACAGATCATGCAGCTTTGAAGTGGCTACTCGAGAAGGACAAGTAGCAAGGTGGATTGAGAAGTTGAACCAGTATCACTTTAAGATAAAACATCGACCAGGACGATTGCACAACAACGCAGATGCCTTTTCCAGAAGACCTTGTTCGGATACCTGCGAGCATCGTGAGCGAATTGAACGTCGCGAAGGAATCAACCAAGTGAGATTAATGGTTGACGACAATTGGACCACAGCGAAAATGAGGAAGGACCAAGAAAGTGATCCAAACGTTGCAGATTTTCTACGATGGAAGGAAAGCGGAGCGAAAAGACCCAACTGGAAGGGAATCTCCTTACGATCACCAGCTTTCAAGGCATTGTGGGCACAATGGGATTCTCTGATTGTTGAGAATGATCTGTTGAAGAGAGCGTGGGAATCGGCCGATGGCATTGAAGTGATTTCTCAATTGGTTGTGCCTAGGTCGAGGATAAGTGATGTCTTGGAGGAGATCCATGGCAGCAAATCAGGTGGACATTTTGGAGTGAATAAGACCTTGGATAAAATACGGCAGAGATTTTACTGGGTCCAATGTTGTGAAGATGTAGAGAGATGGTGCCGAAGTGTGAAGCAAGCAAAGGTCCCAAGACAAGATCGAGAGGAGAGATGAAACAATACAATGTAGGTGCTTCCTTCGAACGAATCGCCATCGATGTAGCATAACCGTTTCTGGTGCACAGCTGGACTATATAAAGCGAGGGTTAAGAGAAGTTTTTAGGAAGAGAATTCATCAAGAAGATTAGAAAGTGATAAGCAGAAGTGTTTGGAATATTTAGCTAGTTGTATTGTTGTATAGATCTAATTGTTTTATTAGTCAGTGAAGTGTATGTTTGTTTATAGTGAAGTTAGAAAATAAACAGTTTAGTAGTGTGCTCGGTCTATTATTTAGCAAAAACGTAACAGTATATAAATGAACAGCATGGTGCATTCCAAACAAGTATTAGATGTCGAGATTGACATCTTGACAACTCACATCTCACTTGCTTTCCAACAAGGCTTGTGGCTGTTAATCGATACCGATGTAGAAAAAAAATATTTCCCTGTATGGTCTTGAACAAGCGCTCAATTTGATCTGAAATTTCGACGGCCGTCAACTAGACCGGCCAGCGAAAGTGAAACCTATTTTCGGGTTCACCAACTATCACTAACTTTTTTATTTTTGAATTGAAATAAAAAAATTAAAATACTTCTTTTTTTTTCAGAGGACGAGACGCAGATATTTGTCAAGTTCTTCAAATTTCACAAGTGCTATGATCTGATTCCAACATCAGCAAAGCTTGTTGTTTTTGATACTCAGTTGTTGGTCAAGAAGGCTTTTTTCGCTCTTGTTTATAATGGTGAGTAAATGTTTCGACCGTACGATACAGTTGGAACCATCAAATCAGCAAGTGGTTTAATTAAAACTCGCATATTATTTTCTACTTAATATTTCTAAATTTATTCAATGAATGCAACGAGATAACTATAAGATAAATTTAAAAATGGACATTATAGAGAAATAAGTATGAATCATATATACTGGATGTCCGCGGAAGGTGGCTCGTTATTATATTTTTTTTTGTTTTTTTGTAGAATGAAATGAAATTTCAAATATCTGTGTACGACATAAGACTACTATTTTGACAAGCAACCCAACTTCATGCAATTTCCGGTTCCAGCAGAAGTGACAAACTCGAATTTTTAATTGGACACCTGGTACATTTTTACTCATTCCTTTTCCATATATAACATTCTGAATAAAGTATCGTGTCACTTTTCACTTTTGTGACTAATTTATATGTTTTTTTCGAATTAATGTTTCAATATAAAGGGCTATGGATACATTCAAATCACTAATTTCACTCCTAAAATTCGTGGGAAAATACAACATTACTGTTTTTGGTCAGAATGTATCATCTATGTAAATTCCCAATGTTTTCAAATGGCTCGTCAGGCTAAGAAAAAATAACATTTTATTAAGATTAATTTGGTGATGCACCCGAACAAGAAGATAACGCTAGATATGTCTTAAAATTGAACATCTTTCGAGATTATAATATTTGAACGCATCGAGTAATCTATACCATGCCACGGTTTTTCCCAGATCTGGCAAATAAGCTGTCAAAGAGAAAGTGTTGCTCGCGACTGAACTCTAGTTAAGATAGGAGTGGGTCATACAAAACAAATTCAAGTAAGATATCAAAAGTGCAGGGCGCCAGCTATATGAATGCGTAGCTCACGCTCACCCTCTAGATTCTATAACACGAACAGTTTTAATGGAAAACTTACTGCACTCTGATTGTTAAACTGAAATGAAACTGAATTCACAGAAATATAATTAGTATAGAGGTACAGAATGATGGTTAAAATTGATATCATATTGTACTTACCTACACCAAGTAAATATTAGGATTTCCAATTCATTATTGGAATAATAGTGGCATTTCTGGTGGTGAACGGGTACAGTTTGATGAACAAGTACATTCAAAAACCTCACAGAATAGTAAAATGATATATATGTAACAATATCCAATACGGAACACTTCTACCACTGTAGATACTGGAATAATATACCTGTAAATCTGCAATAAGTATGGTGCACCTTACCTGGAGCGTTAATAATTATATGCTTTATCCTGGATATCAATAAAAAAAATTCTACCTAATGCTGAGTTTGTTAGTTGGAGTGAGAAGTGTACTTGATGAACACAAATTGTGATGATTGCGTGCCTGAAGGCCAGTGTGGTTTTGATCACCACGGCAAATAATAATAAAAATTATAATAATAGCCGTCCTCTACCCACACAGGCTATGCCTTTGGGTACACTCAACGAGTGTTCATGAGGAAGCATTTTTTTTCCTTAGGTATTACCCAGACAGGCAGGCCCTCTCTCCGGACCCCCGACACTTCCAGAGAGCGCGCTGGTGTGTCATTAACCCCAGTAAACACTCCCCACGTCCGTGGGATGAGTGATTACTGGGTCCGAGAGTCATGTGCCCTGAGAAGGCGGAGTGAACCATGAATTACGGCCTTATGCATTCTTCCGGCTAAGTTTTCTGCCGCATCATGGCAAGCCCATATGATTTTCAAGTTTGAGAGCAGTGTGTCCATCATTCCAACAATGACCACCATCTTGACAGAATGTTTGAATAAAGCCTGCGGAGTTCAAAGAGTAGATCTCGATATTTAGTCCGTTTTTCCTCCTCTTTTCGGACGATGTTCGTTTCGCCAGAAGCTGAAAACTCTATGACGAAAATCGTCCTACTTTGATGGTCGAGGAGGACTTCATCAGGCTTATTGGCTTGTATTTGCCTGACGGTGGGGAATGAGTAGTTCCAATAGATTCGGCACTTCTCATTCAGGGAGTATTATTATTATTATTATAATCTCCTCAATGGGCGAGGTCCAGAAATACACTCATACAGTCATTCTAACGAATAAAATAGGTGAAAAATATAATACCTACCTATATGGAAGATTCAAATTGAATGAATTCAGAATTTTCCAACTTGCCATATAACTCCACCGGATCTTACGAAAAAAAAAAAACAGACCACAAATCGTCTAGTTCAAAATATCATATGCTTGTGCATTGTTGTCAAGTAAACTTTTTCAAACTGTATCCCAACTTTGAACAGTTTTCCACGAGAATTCTAATAATTAATGAACAAAGGCTACGGCAGCTGTTGCGAATCTATAAACATGCACAAGCATGTTCAAACACACCTTCAATTACGCACGGCTACTGTAACCACAGCGGCTGCGACTCAATCTTTAAATCCAGCTTGTAATATGCACAACTCGCAAATGTTAGGTTTAAATGGGACTAGATTGTAAAAAGTATTTTTTCTTTGCTTAGATAAGGCAAACAGTATGAAAATCTCCTTTAAAAGTGTTGTTGAGTTTTACAAGAAATTTAAGTAGGTATAAGAAAGTTTGATGAATAAAAAGAATAACTTTGGCAATATTTATTCGGGATCGCCATGGAGTGGGCGACATCTACATTATGGAATGAGTACGTCAAACTCCGGGAAAACAAACATTCTGCCATAAGATCTTGTTTTAATAAATTGTTGATTATTTCTTTGTTGTTCTATTTCAATAGCAAGACATTGGTCATATTGTCATGAGATGGCTTATATTTGGTGACAGACACGCTCTAAAACCATATAAGATCATTAGGTGGCTCGTCCATGAGCTTGAAAGAAATTCAAGTTTCCAGGATTCCTTTAATGCCCAAAACGTTACGTAGGTTTTTAACACTCGCAAAGACCCGAGAGCAGGGATCTGAGTGTTATGATGGATGAGTGGCTCGAAACTTCGGAACGTAACACATAATAAACAGATCTCTTTCGTTGAGTGATTGCCGATTGAGATTTCGCTTGTTTAAGAGTAAAGTTAAGTTTTCATGCATCCGAATTTTCGGTTTTTCGAAGGAAATTTGAAAGAAATGTCACTTTTTCGTACGAATGATATTTTGAGCGGTTTTCATTTGTGCGAAATACCTTCACGGAATAAATGAAAAATTCAACTTCGACCCCCTAATTTACCGTCCATTTTCTCAAGTAAATTCCTCAGCTCGTTAATTGAGCTGTGGTAATTGCCATGTAATTTTCTTAGTTTGAAAATAGGTCTCACCCAAAAATGTTTGGGAGCCCTTTTTCTTTTTTTCTTCAATTCAAAATTCCAATACGTCAACAGAATCAATAAAATATAAAATATTAGGGCTGTTCTTATCCTTATATTATTAATATTAATCATGATATTGCTTTCCAAATTTAACATTAAAATTTTTAATATGCCTGGAAACAAACAACATTGTTTCATTTTAAAATTTCGGACTTCATTTCAACTTCTTGAATTTATTCGTACTATCAGTTAAAATTTGCCGCCACGAAATATATTTGAACAGCTTTTAACAGATTTCGTACGAAAAACGAATAATTCGTGTACATGAAAACTTAGCTTAAGGCTCTGGCTATTAGAGGTGGTGTCAACGACAGGGCAGCTGAGGTGTAGAAAGTCGCAAATGATTTTATATAATTATATTTACTACTAAAATTTAGTCGAAGGAACAATCAGTATTGGGTGTGGAATCTCGTGTAACAATTCCCATTCAATAATATCGGTTCATGGTAACATTTGGCGGGTCTATGCTCAGTTCGAGAGAAAACAATTACCTTTATTTATTCAACAAGCAGAAAACGATCGCAAGTGTTCAGTAATACCTTAATCTTTTCATGACGGTCATTTGGCTAATTATTATACTAAACACTGCCTGCCTTAATCAACTTGCACATTTATGATATACCAAGGGTGTGTCAATCGCAATTACTGCATATACGATTTCATCATGAAGTTAAAGTAGTATTTAATATAAATAGCTGTTGGACTGTGTCTAGCAAAATTGAGTTGCAGTTGGTAGCTTGTTGAAGTCGACAATTATTTAAACTAAATACTTCAAGTTGATTATGAAATCGTACCTTGATGATTCTTATATCCAAGATAACGAGAGAACAACTTACAAATAACTTATTGGAAGTAGAAACTGCAAAGAAGATGCGAGAAGTGATAACGTCGCCTCTTCATCGGATGCTGTAAGTCAGGTGAATCCGAATGAAAAGGCGGAAGATAATAATTCTTGGAAAAAGGTTACAGATAGTAGAAATGATAAGAGACACAAACGTCAAATAATAGTCTGGCAAAATACTGACGCGAAAATTGAAGGCGTTCCAAAAGTTGCCGAATTACATGTATACAGGGTCAAACCGGAAACAACGGTGGAAGAACTCACTGGTTTGCTGAAAAAGTCTTTCCCGGAAGTTGCTTGTGAACCCTTAACATCAAAATACCCTCAGTTGTATTCATCTTATAAAGTGAATATTTACGAAGAAAACTTCAGAAGGGCAATGGATCCTCAAGTATGGCCTCGAGGTGCATGTGTAAGCAGGTTTTTTCTTCTCAAAAAAAAACAAACAGAACTAGTGTAATGTTCAACCCAAACTTAATGCTTCTCAATGTACGGAGCCTGAATTCAAATTCAATTAATCTATTAGAAGTTGATATATGTGAGTACGAAAATCTGAATTTTTTATGTTTCACTGAAACAAATGCAAAAAATGACTCGATTCAATCTTAATACATACAGAACATTTCTCTGGCAAGTTTTTACTGTAGAACCACCATAGAAATAGGGGGAGTTGCAATATGGACAAAATATGGAATAGAGACAAATAACATCGACTTGAGCAGTTTTTGTGAGGACGCTTCGAAATTTGCGGTCTGCGGTCATGGAATACTTAATAAAATATAATGTCTATATACAACCTAAGATCGACCACCACAGTATTGGTGGAAGACACAAAACGAAAGTACTATCAAAATATGATAAACAACTCTGAAAATGTAACAAAAACAGCATGGAACATAGTCAACCTAATGTCACATAAAAATAAAAAAATTCCAATATAACTATACAAAAAAATTATGGTACTATAGCAGATAGCAGACAGCTTCAACATTATTTTATACAAGCTCCGATAGAAGTAGTTTCTAAAATTCCAGTTAAAAGTACTTGTAATAATATAAGAGGAAAGGGCATGTTTCATAATAGCAATTCCTTGTATTTGTTCCCATTTACCATTGACGAGTTACTGAATCTGCTAGCAGATAAATTAAAAAAAAAACTTCTTCCGGTCCAGACGAAATTCCTTAATTTTTGATAAAAAAATGTTTACCATACATAATTGCACCAATTACATACTTAGTCAATTTGTCATTTACATCGGGCAAATTTCCACAATCTCTTAAATTCGGTAAAGTTACTCCGATACATAAAAAACATGACCACAAAATATGAATAAGTACAGACCAATCACGGTTCCCTCAGGGTTCTCAAAAATATTTGAATATAGCTTTCTCGATAGACTTTTTTGAAGAAAAACAATATCTTAACCAACAATCAATATGGTTTTCGTAGTGGAAAATCTACACAATCTGCTATTTATGCATTGCATGAACAAGTGATAGCCTATATGGAAGCAGGAGAGTGCCCAACTGGAATATTTTGTGATCTCAGCAGGGCATTCGACTATGTTGACATTGACCTTCTTCTTATGAAACTGTCCATATATGGTATAAGAGGCATTGCGTGGGCCTGGGTTCATTCCTTTCTTGTAATGAGGAGTCAGTTTGTATCCATACTAAAAACAAATAATGATGGATCGTGTAGAACACAGTCAGAAAGAACAACTATAGACATAGGTGTTCCTCAAGGATCAGTCCTGGGTCCGGTGCTCTTCATATTATATACTAATGATATCGAAACTGTGAATAGGGATGCCAACTTTGTGATGCATGCATATGATACATCTCTAATTGTGTCCGAGGTACATGATGACTTGTTAGAAATGAAATGCAACAAGGTTCTTGATGATATAAGTGAATGGTACTCTTCAAATAAACGGTACTTCAACATTTCAAAAACTAACTTTATGAGGTTCCACAATCGGCAAAAAAACTGCTCTCATCTGAGTTTGAAAATAAATGACATTGACCTTCAAAATGAAGAATTACTCCAATTTCTCGGAATAACCATAGATGACTGTCTAACATGGAAACAACATTGTAAGTTATTGATATCAAAATTACACTCGTCATGTTACTTATTCAGAAACTTACGTCCTATTTTGTCTGAAGCGCAGCTGCTGAGTCTGTATCATGCACAGGTTGGTTCGAGGATCAAATATGGCATTTGTCTTTGAGGTACTTCCACTTCTTCAGCCGATGTATTTATTGCACAAAAAAGAATTATTAGATCATTAGTTAAGATATCTAAAAGGGTTTCGTGTAAATCGTTTTTCAAAAATGGAACATCTTAACAGTAGCTTCTTTGTATATTTATGAAATATGTGTTTATATCTATTCCAACCAGCGTAAATTTAAGATGAATAAAAGCATTCACAATTTTAATACTCGCTTAAAAAATTACTACCATGTACCGGTTTGTAAGACTAATGTAGTTTATAAGTCTCCCAACAATATTGGACTCAAAATGTTTAATAAGCTGCCAAACAAATATAAAGATAACTTCAACATTATATTCTTTCAAGAAAAACTTGAAATTATTTTTAACTGACGTTTTTATAGCGTTAGCGAATTCTTTGATACCTAGTATTAGGTTTGTGTATTGTGACGAGTCCTATACAATTTATGTAATTGTCTGAAAGGATAATAAATATATCTATCTATCATCTATCTATCTATATATCTATACTGGGAGACCAGCATATTACTCTTGCAAAACATATTCGTTTCGCAACATATTCTTATTTGCGATCGCCAATGGTACCAGGTGGCGCTTCAAAATTCCGGGAAAACAAAGCAAACGTCACATCAATGGTTGAAAGTTGACGTCTTTTACATATTTTGTTGATATTTTTTTCAATTCTGGAATTTTTAATTCACGTCTCAACTTTGATTCATCAACAATGCCTGTGGTGAAGATAATTCATTTGGCTAAGATTTTAAATATGTAATCGGAAAAAGTAGGTATGGGGTTGAAGGGAATGCAGTATTCAATGCCAATCACGTTTTACCTATTGTGTGAAGTTGATAATATCGATGAGTGACGAGTTTTTGGACTGTCTGTAAAGGTCTGCCTTGAAATCTTGCTCATGGAATTAAAGTTGAATTGGAATATCCAGATTCACCAGTGACGAAGTGAACTGTGAATGCAGTAGCAAAGTGGGCCAATTTAAATTCTGTAAACAGTTGAAGTTAATCGAGGAGTTTTCATGAATATTATCGCTTATAGGTAAAGAACGTTTTGTAGCAGTCCTAAAGAACTGAACGACATTTGCTGTATTGATGTCCAGCAAGTTTGGGGCAGAGAAAAATATTGTGATGCAGTTTATGTTGGAAAGAGTGGTGGACTTCTGGCAGATCCAACGAATAAGTTAAAAAAGAGAATTTCATGTTATTGTAGTGTAATATTTGTGATTGTATGAAATACCTAACTTGTGAAATTCTTCAACATCCCGATCCAGTTTGTAAAAATAAATTGAAGTATCTACCTCACAACACATCAACACTTTGTTAGCTAAGTGCACAAAATTGGACAAAATATTTTCTTCATTGGCTGGATAGAGGCCTACTCTTGTGTTCTTATACCATCCTGAACAGTCAACAACGATATTATCCAATGCTCATTAAACATTTTCGAAACCTGAAACCATTAAGAATATTACTATGATCACTAAAGACTGTGTTAGAAAAAAATATGGTTGCATTTCAGTTTTATCATGAGCCATTCTGGCGTACGGGTTGAGCGATTGTTTCTCAATTCAATCATTCATAGGTGTGTCCGGTGTCGTGCATGGCACCACCATTTATTTATCTATTTATCTATTTATTTATTTATTTATTTATTTATTTATTCATTCATTCATTCATTCATTCATTCATTCATTCATTCATTCATTCATTCATTCATTCATTCATTCATTCATTCATTCATTCATTCATTCATTCATTCATTCATTCATTCATTCATTCATTCATTCATTCATTCATTCATTCATTCATTCATTCATTCATTCATTCATTCATTCATTCATTCATTCATTCATTCATTATTTATTTATATTTGTTTCTTTGTTTCTTTGTTTGTTCGTTCGTTTGTTCGTTCGTTCGTTCGTTCGTTCGTTCGTTCATTCATTCAAATGTGTTTAGCTAGATCAATATTGAAAAAGGGGAATTGTATATTTGTTGCATACGTGATATCGTACCGTTCAACAAATAATTACTAGTAATCGGAGATAACTTGAACAAATCATTATTGCGCATGGGATAAACATTCGCCTCGAACGTTAATTTTTTCAAACAATATTCTAAATCAATTTCATTGTTTATCAGTTTACTAAGAAAAATTATGGAGGCATTTTTCCGTCTGCTTTCTAGTTCATCAATTCTGTATTTTTGTATGCTAGTAGTATATGGAGGAAATCTTTGATTAGCTCTGACGAATTTGAAGTTTAGGAAGCGTATGAACCTCTTTTCAACTTGTTCATTTCTATTTATGTGCTTTTGGTAAAAAGGGTTCCACACTATTGCTGCGTACTCTAGGTGGCTTCGAACAATGGAATTATAATAATTATGTTCAGTTTCGGTTTTTTTAAAGTTCTAACAGTTCCTGAGTAAAAAGTCAAGATTTCTCAATGCTTTTTTAGCTATGAAGTCAGTATAACTTCGAACGTCAGTTTTTGATCGAGAATGACGCCTAGATCTTTTATCTGATGTACTTTTTTCCATCTGTTTCGTAAGTCTAATCAAAATTTTGTCTTTTTCGACAAAATGTTATAGACGAGCAATTGTTAGCCTTAAGATGCATCTTATTCAGATTGGCGATCAATGTCTTGTTGAAGAAGTACATGCTGTATTTGCTGTCCTATTGGATTATAAATCTTCAAATCATCAGCGTATAATAAATAGTGACTGTTTTGGAAGCAAGAGTCAATATTGTTTATGAAAATTGAGAACATCAATGGTCCTAAGTGTGATCCCTGCGGGACACCAGAAGTTACCTATGTAATTTCAGATACATTATCAAAAAGTCTCACGATCTGGCACCTGTTATGTAGGTAAGATGGTATCCACCTTAGGAGGCTACCGTGCACACCAAAATTCTCCAGCTTGATGAGCAAGGTATTATGTGTTGAGATAAAACATTTCATTATATTTCATCCTTATCAGATTACCTTCTTTATGTTTTTTCTTCCGTTGTTACTTGACTTGATTATGTTGTTAGTTATTGTCAGATATGTCTAGTTGTGTATATCTGTAATTTTCTATTCAATAAAAAAGAGATCACGAATTTAATTTATTCATATTAATTGATTTGTGTCTGCACCTACATTACATCAACATGGTAGCAGAGCGTGGTTCTTCGAAAGCTGTGTAGTGCTTTGTTGTAAACCGGAATAATCATTGAATAGAGAATCAACAGCTATTATTATTTGGAACCTGTTATTTACAACTGTTGAGAAAGCAAGAAATATCACGGAATTGAGAAATTGAGATGTGCTGAAAATTGGACCATCTGGAAGTTTGCGGTGAAGAATCTACTTCGTGGAACAGAAGGAGCATACGAAGTCTGCATTGGGGAAATCGTTAAACCAAATATGTTAGCAGAGAATGCTTCTCCTGAAAATGTATTCAATTACCAGACAAATCTAAAATTATGGGACAAAGGAGATCGTGCAGCAAGTCAAATAATCATCAGGTCATTGGAATCTAGAGTTATGGCTCTTTTGGTAGCCTGTGAAACAGCGAAATATACCGGGTGGCTACGGAAGTATTGCCTACGGAATATCTCAGTTATTGTATGAAGTAGGTTTGTGAAATTTGGAGCGTCGATATAATGACATAAGAGCTAGAATTTGAGCATATTGACATGTCGAAGTTAACTTTCGGTCTGACCGGAAGTAACATCAACTTTCTTATTTGAAATGGAAACCCTATTTTTTTTCTTTTCGCTTTATTCAGCATTCAATTCCCTTTCTAATGACATATCACAAGTTGGTATCTAACCAGAAACTAGATCAGAAAAAAATTATTATTGAAATTCACCGAGTAGGCCGTGGAAGCAAAATGAAAGCCAAAAATTGAAAAGTTGGCTATGGAAACCATACGTCACTTGATAACAGTTGCTACTACTGTGATATTTTATTTTCATTCGTCGGCGTTATAAAAAGCCGCCAAAAAAATATTGGAAAAATTGGGAAAAAAACAATACTCTGTAGGTCCATAACTTAAATAGGAACATACAACTTTTTCTTGCCTGTACTATTCAGCATAACCATTCCTTTCTAATGATATAATAGAAAGTAATTTTTTGAAATGAAATACCAAAAAAAGCAATTATTATTCTTCAAATAACAAACCAGAATATCGCCATACGCAAAAATAACATTAAAAATAATGTGGAATGATAAATTATATCCTGTAGGTTCTAGGTTAAATAGGAACATAAACGTACTTGGTCTGTGCCATCGTCCATAGATATTCTAATATCTACCTATGGACGATGTTTGTGCTATTCAGAATAATCATTCCATTGCAATAATCATTCGAACCAAAATATTAACAAGTAGGCTGATTAAGATGTATTTTGGAATGAAACAAAAAAGAAACGAGAGCTCTCACGAACGCTGCTATCCATATTATTTTGACGTTCGAAGTAGTGTTTTTCATTCTGCCATTTTAAAAGGGTTTGGAAATCGAAATCAGTTAGTGGAATATTCAAAAAATGCCCCGTTATTCACGAACCGAACAAATTGACATGCTTCTCATTTGTGGTGAATGTTTAAAAAATTCTTATGCCGCTGAACGATTGTATTTAGAGCGATATCCAGGGAGGCAGCAACCGTCAAGAAGGTATTTCCAGTGGCTTGAAGAAAAATTAAGAACCGAGCCTGATGTTCACGAAGACCAAGAAGCATTTGTTATTAATGAGGAAACTGAAATTAATGTATTAGCTTTAGTACAATATGATAGCACAATTTCCTCAAGGCAGATTGGTGCCGAATTAGCTATAAGTAAGGACTCTGTTAGGAAAATTTTGAAAAAACATCGATTTAAATCCTTCAAGTATCAGTTGCATCAACATTTGTATGAAAATGACGGTGAAAGGCGCCTGAAATATTGTAATTGGTTTCTTCGACAAAATGCTGAGAATCACCTATTTAACTATTATATCTTGTTTACGGACGTGTCAAGATTTACCAACAATGGATTATTTAACAGGAATAATACAAGGTAGGTACTGTACTTTATTTGGATTATTGTCGATAGTCGAAGTGTAAAGTGCTAAAAGTGTGAACAGTCTTTTGTTTCAGGTACTGGGCGATAGAAAACGAGCACCGGTTTCGACAAGGTGGCTTCCAGGAGAGATTTGGTGTGAATGTTTGGGCAGGAATAGTTGGAACTCATATTGTTGGCCCCATTCTTTTTCAAGGCCAACTAACCGGAGAGAGATATTTTAATTTTTTAACGAATGAAATTTCGGAATTCATTAACAACCTACCAGCGGAAATAACTATAATAAATAGCTTTAAAGTATATTTTTTGAAGGAGAAATCTCAGGCTGTGTTACGTTGAATATTGTCAATCCATTTACACCACAACAAAATGGATGCGCAGAACGTTCAAATAAAACAAATGTTGATTTAGCACGCACAATGCTTGTATCGAAAGAACTACCAAAATATCTTTGGGCGGAAGCTGTCAATACTGTTGTATATGTTTTGAATCAAACTGGGCCCAGTAGTATTCAAGGAAAAACTACATAAAATCTGTTCACTGAGAAAGAAATTCACTTGAAAAATCTCCATATTTTAGGTTCCAAATGTTTTGTACATGTTCCTAAAGAGACCCCAAAAAGTGGGATGCTAAAGGACAACGTGGTATATTTGTTACTTATTCCGAAAATATTGATAGTTTTCGAATATGGATTGAATCCAAAAATAAAGTTGTTCGAAGTAGAAATGTTGTTTTTGAACCAGAAACTAGTAAAAAAACGTTACCTCTAATTTCAAAAGAGACAACGCCCATCTTAGATGAGGAAGAATCTGAGCTTGAGCCTTTTAATCGATCGGAAATTCTTGAAGACGAAGAACTGATTGAAAATCCACAATTCATTCACCATAATTTGAGGAATGGTGCAAATATCATACTCCCAGATCGTCTTATTGAAGCAATGTTCATTGAGATAGAGAACCAAAAGGTTACACGGATGCAATTTCTTCAGCTTGTCATATTCATTGGAAAGCTGCGATGGAAAATGAAATGATCTCTTTGAAGGAAAATTCAACTTGGTCTCTAGTGAAACCGCTAAAGGATCAAAAAACTATTACAAATCGCTGGATGTATCGTGTCAAACGGAAAGCGGATGACAATATAGACCGATACAAGGCTCGGTTAGTTGTACGAGGTTTCAGTCAAAGAGAAGTATTGTGTATTCATTTCAGAATTTAGACTACCCTATATGTTATCTTTTGAATGTTGTCAAGGAAGCAAAATCTTTTTTCTAGTAGTCAAGAATAATAAACAACTTGCGAACTTGAATTCGATTTACTTTAATTTAAAATCCCGATATATAGTATGAAGGAGTTGACTATAATGAAACTTTTAGTCCTGTTGCAAGATTTGATACCATTCGAACAAGTCTGAGTAAAGTAGCAAACGAACATCTTGAGCTTGCACAATTCGATGTCAAAACAGCTTTTTTATCCAGTATCATCGAAGAAGACATCTATATGGATCAACCTGAAGGTTTTGAAGATGGCACTGACTCTGTATGTAAACTTGAAAGGAGTTTGTACTGACTGAAGCAATCGCCTAGATGCTGGAACAATAGGTTCACCGATGTTCTTCTAGAATTTGGATTGACTGAAAGCACAGCAGATCCTTGTTTGTTTTTTAATTTATTGATGCATATGCATAACTACTTCTGAGGAAGACTTATCTAAGCGAAGAAATTACTTTTACAACCTAGTTCCATTTAAACGTAATATTTGCGAGTTGTCTGTTTCTTATCAAATTTCAAGCTGGATCTATAGATTGAGTCGCAGCAACTGCCGCTACGATTTTTGCGGTTACAGTAGCCGTGCGAAATTGAAGGTGTGCTTGAATGTGTATGTCTATAGATTCGCAACAGCTACCGTAGCCGTTGTCGCATTCCCTACAATTTCTCAAATTATAAATCCAGCTTGTATCATTACCATATCAATAAACATATTTGAGTACATCTTTCGAGTCATACGAGTACTCATTATATGGAGCTCATAAATACCTGAAGACATTTCAATTGCATTTGTACACCTACTATTCCTACGACGGAACAATCATAACTCACGACACAAGATAATTTGTTATTAGAGAGATATTACAATGCATAATAACGTCAGTCAGTAATAAAGTTGTCCTTATTTTGACATATACGCACGCGTAATGTGAATCTGGAATAAGGACCACTTTATTAAAATACTGCCTGCCTTTATTGAGGACGGTTAAGGCCAGGATTTGACGTTCCTTTATTTTTACTACGGGTGAGATCGTGAACACGACATAGCTCATGTCTGATAATTATATGATGTTTTCAACAAAAATCGATATGGCTATTTGGCCATTCTATCATCACAATAATTGTATCATGGTATAAAATAAATTAGGTAAAAAGAAAAATCTGAGAAACTAGATTTTATTTATAGGTTATGAATAACGAACGCCTGTGTGAATAAGGGACGAACAGATAAAACTGCATATCTCTGTTTTTAATCACAAAATAGTGCCAGTCACTATTAAAATAAAGTTGCCTTTAATACTGGCTGGCGTTATTATAACTCTCTATTAAACTTGTTAACCTTATTTTATTATCATATATTCTTATTTCCAACATGCAATTAGATCGTACAAACACAGGATAAAGACTGCTCATATAATATCAGTCACTCAGAGACATTAAAGAGTTCAAATACCCGTTTGCAGATCGGTTTTCACCATGTTCATTTACGAAAAATGAAACTGATTGTGAGTTTAAGCATATTTTATTTTGCCGTCCAATAATTTATTTTCGATCCAACATGATATACTTACAGCTACAAATATACAAAAACGTGCATTCCCATATATTTATTAATTTGATCTATTTCATGTCATCAAGAGATGGCGCAAACGACGCGATTTAGTTATTCCCACTCGAACATGTGGTAAGATGGTATAAGCATTGTCTTTAAGTATATAGTCGGTCAATCTTACGGGAATAAAATTGGATGGAAGTAGGATTAATACTTAGATGGCGCCACTCCGATGGGCCCCAAAATAAGAGAACTTAGATGTGAAGAATGAAGTAAATGTATTAATGTGAAAGGTGTGGCAAGAAACGCGAGGGATGATAAGCGAGGTCCAATCTTGACCTTGACATTCTTGACGGGATTATCGGATTATAGTAAATTTGTGTATTCGTAATATTCGTTTTATCGTTCATTTTGGAGGCAGTTGTGAGTTGTGAATTTTGGATATATTTTTGGTAGCATTCGTTTTTAGTGATCGTTGTCCATTGTTACGTTGATCTGTTTGTGAGTTTCTAGTAGTAGTTGGAGTTTTTGTACCTTCTTTTACAACAATACAGGCATGTTTTTTATTAAACTGTGGCTTCTTCAATTCACCAACTGTTTCCTTATAAGAATATAAGGGCGAAAAAAGGTAAGAGAAATAGTTTCATAAATTTAATTTATATAATTATTATATATATTTTAAGGTAGGTACAATTCAAATGTTGAAATAATGGCAGTGGATGAAAAAGTTATATTATTTTTTGATTGGAAGAATTTCTCATGAAAACAAAATTTTTCTTCGTTTAAACTTAGATGCTAATAAAGTATAAATGGAATGGGAAAACTAGCTATTTATATTCTATAACATGTCCAAAAAAACTGAAGATTACTTTGTATCAATGAAAAAAGTTCTTGAAGATATTATTATTGAAGATAAAAAACATAAATTTTTTCAGAAGACAAATGAAAAATGTTCTGAGAAAACAATTTTAATTGATATCAGTCTTAGCAAACGATGTCAGTTGCTGGTTTTTATATACCTTTTCAGATTCTATATTTTCACATAACTAGGTATTTGAAAAACTGTATAAATCTCCCCTTTCCTCTCCCAACACTTCTCATCTATGTTGCTCAAGTCAGTAAATTAATTTCATCAGCTGAACTTTTCTGTGATTAATCGATACCGCTAACAACTCAGTTATCGACAAGCTTTTATAGACATGATAAAGGGATGGTAATAAACAATATTCAATTTATTTTGTACACTATAATATTAATAAACGATCACTGAATAATTATCTTACTATATTGATACAGTGATGCCTATCCTTTCATAGACAGAATAGGGCATCCAAAATTGTTAATGTAAAAAAGTATAGAGAAGGAATGACATACAATTTTTTCATTGTGGGATACCAGACAGAGTAAAGTTGTGCATCCATTTTTTAAATGTAAAATTTTTCTAAATAACTTTTTATATCTTTCTTTCCTTCTTCAGATGAGTGGACATAAAAGTGCTTGGCTACAAGTGTGGAATCTCAATAAAATAGGACCATCATTTTCCAGTCAACGACATCAATAGATGCAAAAGTTGGATAATTAATACACTCTGGTAAGATAATGTCTGCTTATTTCCATCAAAGTTCATTTGATACATACAATCAATTGCTACGTCTTCTTCAGCTCGCTCAAGTCCTAAGACTTCTGAGGGTTGCTTGTGGTGCTCAAGGAATTTAAATTGAAAAAAGTCACTATTTTCGACCACTGGAGAATTGTAAATTTTAATAACCTAGGTAGTTCACTCAACTTCAGTAACTTCCACAAGCAATTTTTTTGAAAAGTTCACTTATACAAATGGTGTTATCAAAAATAATGAAATAATTTATGTTGTGGCATGGTGCTGTGGTTTGTGCATCTGACTCATATTATAGTATGGTATAGTATTTATTGGTGTTTTTGATAATAAATCATTACACAAGTCAAAAAAAAAACAAGATGAGTACATATGTATATGTTTCTAGATATAGATAAAATCAGACAATAGGTCGTTTCAAGTAAAAAATAATGATACTGAACTATGGTTAAAAAATCAGTGTATAGTCAAATATAGCATGATACAATATATAAGTATAATAAGGATCTAATAGACAATAACAGTCAATAACAATTACTAGTCAAGAGTAAAGAATAAAATTGAATGGTGAATGGAAGATCACTGGTGGTAAAACATTAATAATTGTGAAAATGAAATAAGCAAAGTGGTTCGTACTGAATTTTAGCTAATCGGCTCCATTTTTTTTCGATAAGTTACTTGACAAAAATTCGTCGGCTGAATAGGCCGAGGGTCCATGAATTGATTCCTTGCTGCGGCAAAAATTTTCCATTTAATTCTAGTTGTAGATTGAATTTGAACTTCTGTATACTGACTAGGAAGAGTCAGTGACCATTCACTATCGGGTTAAAATTAACAGTGCCGCTCCTGGGTGGCGTATGGAGTTGGTAACAAAGAAAAGAAGAACACTTTTAACTGAAGGACCTAGGTTGTTGGTCATTGGACACATGGCGATGAATACAATAATTATTACCATTGAAAATAATTTGAGTATTTCATGCAAATTTGGTTCTACCACGTGTATACTTCTTGCTTCCACGTATATAAAATAAACCGAACCAAATAAGATTTTGGTCATCATTTCATATTTTTGCTTGTAATACAGTTGTGAAGATGTACTTTGGTGGTACCCCATTCTTCAACCAAAATTAAATTTTTTGCTGGATCTCATACGAGTACTGTAAGAGGAATTCAGGTTTTTATTTGAATTGTAGAGAAACATGTTGCACTTGGTTACACTTACAATTTGAGGGTTTCTCTTTGTATGTTTATATACAGTCACTCGTTAAATTGTTCTACATTTAATTTTTTTTCAGGTATTTTTGCAAAATCCATACGAACAAAATATTTTTACACTAGATATTTTTATTTATTTAGATTGCCATCAGATGCTGTATCCGAAATAGCGAAACTGACGAAGAAATAGATGAAATAGAAAATTTGAAATTGAAAACAAAAATGGGAAAAAATATGTGATGCACCAAAAACCTAACTAGCCACCAACAAGCAGAATGCCATGTTGAAGGACCTTCAACACTTTGAATCTAATCTGTTATGTTATGAATGTACCATACGAAAAATCTCAATTTTTTTTTTTCTAGAATTGCATACAAGTGTCTTTTCAGAGATATTGACGTATAACTACTGTTAAATCAAGTATCATTTTGAATATTGCCCAACTCTGATCTATTTAATAAATCTAAACTGACTTTGTCAATTTTAATAACTGTTTTGAAAATGCTGCAAGAAATTTTCCATTTGAGAGGGTTTGGTATAAATGAATAAACAAATAAATTAAAATTCTGTTGTATCTGCTTGCT
This sequence comes from Chrysolina americana, assembly GCA_958502065.1. Lineage (NCBI taxonomy): Eukaryota > Metazoa > Arthropoda > Insecta > Coleoptera > Chrysomelidae > Chrysolina > Chrysolina americana. The sequence continues at coordinate 52,096,367 of OY293410.1, read as the reverse complement.
TTTATTTCATTTCGTTCTGATATAATTTTCAGTAACGTTCTACAACATATTAGTTTTCAGAGTTGTCAGATATGTAAAAATAATTCAAAGCGCCAAACAAACTACTCGGAATTTTATTATCAGTCATCAAATCTTTAAAACCTAAAAAACCTCTATTTTTCATGTTTAGCATAGATGAACGTGATTATCAATTCTGATCAATTTCATACTTGTAATTTTTTATATTGTCACAAATAAAAGGAGCTCAAAACTCTTGTACCAAATTCATATTTTTTCACACTACTCATATACCGCTGACAAATTTTAAAATATTATTAGAAATTAGGTTCTAGTACATGTAGAACGTCTTATCAAAAATAACTTTTTTTCTTGAGGCGAAAAATATAAAGCTTTCCTTATGTCGCCTGGTTAAGTGGACACACTGTATAAGTTGAAATGGTACACGTTAAACTCCTTAGAACCATCCTACTCATTTGTAGAATCCATTTCAAAGTAATGAAGTTTTTTTTTTCAAAATTGCATTAAGGACTCAATAATTTTAAATTAAATTAAAAGAAAAATTGCAAAAGGCCTATTAGTACCTTCCTGTATTCAACCACTCTGGCATAAAAATCAATTTTGTAGTTTCTGGATTTGGCATTTTTATCAATTTTTGATACAGACTTCATAAGGGCTTTTCGAAAATTTACTCTGGGTTACTAACCGATCCAAAGAGATCACGTGACGGATCACACAGATCACTAACCCGGGTTCTTAGTTTACGTACGGTGCCGTTTTGCATTGGGATGGGGCGGGGCATCATCAAACAAGTAATTGGATATTATTTTTGTGAACACCTCTGCGCATGGAAATGAAATGAAAAAACGCATCATGAATATTTTATTTACCTGAATAGGTATTTTAGAATACCTACTGGAAATACTATTGATAAATAAACTTTGAAAACATACAAAACGAAGGTTTTTACATTATATACACAGGGTGTTTTATAAGTACGTGACCAAACTTAAAGGAGTGATTTTTTGAGTGATTCTAAGACGAAAAGTGTATATAAACATAGATCCGGTGATGCTACGTTTTCAAGATACAGGGTTTCAAAATTTTCAATGGAAATCTTCTATTTCGTATCACTATTATTATTATTGCACTAATATTGATAAAAATTCCAAGACTAGAATAGACTATCTATATAAAAAAATTACAGTAACACCCCAGCTTTTGATGGTTCAGTAGGTAGCTGAAATGTTTTATTGTGTTGTCCCAGGTACTTACATCAAAGTAATTTTCATGTTTTTCCTCAAAAACAAAGCAAGATACGAAAAAAATTCTTTAACTAAAAAAATTGAAATTTCAGTTGCTCAATGTGAAACGATTACAATAATTTAAAAAAATCAGTGGCGCACATATTTTCTGTCAAAAATATTGGTTACGGTGCCTTCCGGGACGCCATTGGACATGATACTTTTGATATAGGCTAAATCAGCTCTTTACGGCCCTTAATAACACTGCCAAATTTCAATAAAATCGGATTATAAGATATTTACGAAAAAAACATTTCTTTTAAAAATGTTGACACCCTGTATCTTGAAACGAAGCATTACCGGACCTATGTTTATATGAACTTTCAGTCTTAGAATCATTCAAAGAATCACTCCTTCAAGACTGGCCACGTACTTACATAACACACTGTATACCTCTACTGGTATCTGCATTTTTATCAGCTATTCAGTGAAGTATCACAAGTAGAGATTTCTATCGAACGTATTTGAATATTAGTGGCTGTAAATCATGGGGGGTGATGGGGCTGACTGGAAATGAGGGGGGTGATATGGAGGATTATTCTGTGAGTCATTATAATCTGATTTCTACATCGTAGTAACAGTTATGTACAATTCGTAATAATTATATAATTTTGTCCATGAGATATAATATTCAAATTGTCACCCTGTACATGGCAAACTATAGATATACTGTTGGGCAGGAAATCATATAAATCTACATGTTGATGAACACACATTTTTTTTTTTAAATGTTGAATTCTAGGGGTTTGTTGTCTGGTTTTAACTCATTGAGTGAAAATCAAAACGATTATGAAATTGATATTTATCTATTCCATCGAAAATTGTCTTGCAATGCTGTGATGCAACACCCTTTGTGATATATTATTTTTTATTAGAATGAAGTGACTCAGGAGCTATAGCTTGGATGTTATTAGTTCATTTCTGAGAAAGTTCAACGTCGAATTAGAGCACAAGAATCAAATCGATGCATAATGATAGCAAAAATCGAATTTTCCATGATGACCATTCAGGTCAAAAACTGGTCTCAGAATCGATCTGTGAATTGGACTATTTAATGAGGATGCCAGGATCTACAACGTTTCAAAACTTGAGCGAAATTAGCTGAAAGCCATTTTACGTAGTAAATGTGCGGTGTCCTTTTCCTATCAAACGCATACACCTCTTTCAATAAATTTATAGCAGAACGCTTTCGACCTAACAGGTCATCGTCAGCTCTTGCTTGTCAGGTTAGCATAAGAAGAATCTATAAAATATTGACAATCTTAGTGGGAAACAAATTTAAATAGTGTCCAGCATAAATTTCTAATATGAAATTATTTTTCAGTACTTATTGGTTCCTCAAAAATTCCATTCCTGATAACAACCTTTGCTTCTTCCCAAACCTAAATTGTACACACCAAAATTGAATATTTGTCGACCCTATACGTGGGAGTTTGAAAAACATATTTTTTTTTTCAAAAAGTTATAATCAAAAAGTCAAGGGAAAATATTGTTCAGAATCGAATTTTACTTACTTCGCCAAGCAGATGGCATATTGATATATACATATAATTATATTACTCCCTCCTTTCTTCCTTCTATTGTAAAAGCACATTCCATGAAATATGTTACGGAATTTTCCATATTCTTGCTGCAAATAATAAATAAATCTGAATTATCCCCACACTGCCAGAATGAAGCTGAATTCAATTCCACACTACGACGGAAATGTTCTGACAAAGCTATGGCTCCTCATACAGGGTCGTGAAAAATCAAATTATTGTTCATAATGCAGATTTGGGATGAATCAGAGAATTTCATCAAGAACAACGTTTTTTTAAAATCGATAACAATGAAGTATTCCATATACGAGCCCTAACAACTATGTTGGAACAAGCAGTTACTTTGGGAATAAAATGCCAGTTTACTGAAATTCTTTGATTGTAATTGATTTTAATTCTAAATATGAAATTAGCAAAATTTTTTATGATGTATGGAATTATTTTTACATTTTTATCATATATTTCATATATTTTATGTTGATTAATATTTAATTGATTGTTTGAATATCGAAAAATGCTGACAACTAAATATTGAAACAAATGGTTTTCAACATATAATAATAGAAATTAATAATGTGTAACATCGCCCTAAGCTCGAATAATAGCCTGAACTCTATTAGGCATTGTATTAACTACCCCTTCACAGAGTTCAGGGGTGAAACTATCCCATATTTCTTGCAATTTAGCAAGTAGTTGTCGTAAAGTACGCCGAGGATTATTTCTTAGATATTGTTTCATTTTGTGCCAAACTGTCTCTATTGGACTAAGATATGGGCTGCTAGAGGGATGTGTCAAAACCTTAATGTCATGTTCTCCCATCCATTTTTTTGGGAGATTTAACCGTATGGCATGAGGCTCCGTCCGGTCTAAAAATAAAATCTCCGAATGGATATAACTTTGCTGCACTTGGTAAAAGCGAATGTTCAAGGATATCTTGGTATTTGTCTGCGTTTACTATGCCTTGAATAAAGTGTAAAGTTCCGAACCCTTCGGCCGACATACTACCCGACACCACGATGCCCTGTGGAAACTTTACAGTCCTTTTGAGGCAGTCCTTATGGAATGCTTCTGTTTTGTCCCGAATCACACGCTTTCGGTAATCTCCCATACAGACATCAAATTTGCTTTCGTCGCTATAGATAACTTTGTCTCAGTCATGTTTGGTCCACGAAAGCTTCGATTTGGCCCAAATATACCGCTTCCTTTTTTAAGTTTTCGTCAACAATGAATTTTCTTTAGCCTGTAAGTAATAAAATTGAAATCTCATCAAGTAGTACTTCAAGTAGTACCTATCAAACATACCTTATAAAAACTAAGACCGCTCTTGTGGATATATTTGCGACAGCATTCTCTGGAAACATTCATCCCAGTTTGTCTAATCCACCTTGCAGTTACTTCTTGTAGTGTATTTCTTCTTCCCGACTTACATATTCTAATTAAATGCCTCACACTCCTTTGAAACAGCTTTTGGACGGCCTGAGCTTTTACCGCGAACATCAATACTGGCAGTTTCACTATATTTTCTGATTACATTAAACACAGTAGTTGTTGCTATAGTCAATTCACTGAAAATTTGGTATTGATTAATAATTTCTCGCATTTTTGTATCAGTAGGTTTTCCACGTACCATTATGGTATTTTACTCTTGATAAAACTGACACTACCTACTTACTTTAAATATTAGGACTCAAATGACGCGTGACAATCTTTGTTGGCAACACATTTACTCGTATGTTTAATTTCAAAGCCTTCTTTGCGTCTATAAAACTCACTAAATGTGAGACAAACAGAACATGTTCCAATATTTAGTTGTTATTATTTTTCGATTTTCAAACATAAAATATATGAAATATATAATTAAGCAGTAAAATTAATTCCATCCATCATCAGAAATGTTGTATATTTTATATTAACAACTAAAAATAATTAAAATAAAAGAATTTCGGTAAACTGGCATTTTATTCGCAAAGTAACTGCTTGTTCCAACACATAGTTGTTAGGGCTCGTACTACAAACATAGTGCTGGTCAATGTAAATGAAACAGCTGCTCAAAATATTTTGGTCAATATCTCATGGATCCTTCTAGTGTTAACGTGACAAGTAAGCACTGATAACCCACCAGGTCGAAACTGCTCTGTGAAAACTACGGAATCTGCACGAAATATTCAAAACATTTCATTGGTTCTATTACGTGTAGGTATACATCTCCACTTCCACAAGTCACTATTGGGTCTGAAAATCATGTGCCCTAATGAGAAGAAGTGACCCAAGGTCAATGGCCTTCTGCATTCATCCTGCTGAGATTTCTGCAATCTTATGGCAAGTTGTTATAATTTTTTTAGGTTCGAATGCAGGGTTTACATCATTCCACCAGCGACCCATTTCTTAAATTACATCACATTGCAATTTATCATTATTATTTTCCCGTAAGGAATACTCCAGTCAGGTCACGTGCCATGCGGAGACGAAGTTATTCGTCCGGATAAGATTTCTGCCATCCTATTGCAAGCTGATGTGATTTTTAGATTCGAAAGTAGCGTGTCTATCATTCAACTTCAAAGTGTCCATTTTTCAGATCATTTCAGGAGTCTACATAATTATTGCTGGACCATTCTGTGTGATAGGGATTGTAAGAAAATATTCAAAATTCGTTATATTTGATATGTGAATCAAATCCTTTATCTACCTAAATAGTGTGGACATGTGCTGACCTGTTTCCTGTGGACCTAGTTCATAGACTTGCCACTGTCGGCAGCACTTTTCAGGTCCCCTGGGTCCCCATAACTTCTATATTACACCAGACTATTTACACGACAAAAAAGTAAAATACTCAAAAAGACGGAAATTGGATTTGGAGTAACATTCTCTTCGGACAGCGTAATGAACCAGAATATATCAACTAGATTCGTGGGTATGCTTTTATAATAAGTTTTCACGTGGGAAAGCGCATTACACAGCCATTAATTATTATTCATCAAATGTATGACTTGTCATTCGTTATTGAACGTTCGTGAGTCGTAATCTTATTTATAGCCCATGATTGTCAAGCAAATTGGGCCACTGAATTATGAAGGATATTCATGACTTTCGGGGTTTCGACGCGTTTATCAATTTTAACAGGTGTCTGGTCCTTTGCATTGCCTATTCCCGGTTTTTGAAAAAGGTCCATTTCCGTTTTGCTTTAGCGGAGTGAATGACTTTCAGAATATATGGTTCTATTTTACATTTCAGAACTTCATAATTTCTATTCGGTCTTATAAAATTCGTTTCTGATTTCATGAAGCGTGCTATCGGTGTTTCACATTATTAAATCAGGTATCAGGCAAATATTATAAGCGGGAGACAAATAATTACCGAGAGACAAATAATTACCGACTTCACGTATGGATATGATCAAAATTTGGGAAATACATTAAATAGTTAATAGTGAAACAAAGACAACGTTACAACCAACACAATTAATAAAACGAAATGATCAAGGTATCTTTAAAAACTGTCAGAAATGTTATTCATGCAAAGAGATGTTTTTAGTTTTTGCATCAATGATTTCGTTTTATTAGTTGTGTTAGTCACAAATTACTCTATGTATTGAAATCTTATGTGAATCCCAAAGATGTAAGGTAATATTTTTGAGTTTATCAACGGAAGTTCATTCTAAATGTGATAGTGTGCGCGGTATCAAATTGATGACGAGCCACCATGTTGCCATATGAAAAAAAGTAACACCAAATTAATAATAAAATTTTATAAAGAAGATACATTTTGGCAGGAAACAGTAATATACTGAGATCTACTAGTGATTTGAACGCATCCAAAGCCCTTTGAATAAAAAATAATAAAAAAAGCTATGACAAAAACTTTCAAGTGATACATAGTTGAATTCAGAATGACATTTGAGAAAAAAGTGAAAATACTGCAGGTGTTTCATTCAAAAATCTGAAGTTTGTCAGTTTCGGTAAACCCGGAAGAAACTATTTGGTATTTAGTACCTATACAGGGTGATACATTTTCAGTGACGTTATTTTTCTGCAACTCTTGACTATTTTATATTTCCCAAATTGTAATCATATCTATACATAGAGTCCGTAAGTAGTAACCATCTGCACATAATATTCGCTATTCAGTCTGTACTACCAGTCGACCCGAACAGTTATGCACCAGTTCATTGAACCGAGTCAATCGAGTTCGAGTAGTAACAATTGTAACACTAACGTAGATAAATGAATGTTATGTCAACCATTAACACCGGTGTTTCTCTGACAATCGTCTATATATGAAAGATAAAAGTATAATCGGTAACTAACCCTTATTTATATAACGATTTCGAGGCCGGCCCTGATCGCCTTGATAATTATTCACCCTAGGCTTGTAAGTAAACAACTTGTCAACAACTATGACTCATCGCCGAGAATTAGCTCGAATGAAATCGGTCGCTTCTATCCGCTTCGAGAGCCATCTGAATGAGTCGCCCTATAGTCATTTGGAAATACTTCTTCGATCACTGTTCTTACTGGATTATAGCTTACTCGTTTCGAAGATAACTTGGATATTGTAGACATTGAGAGGTTTCCCCGATAATTGGGCTTTCTCTGGTTGTATAGTTGGTGATGTCACTATTATCTTCATCCGGGTAGCTATTGGGTCCAGTTCTTTCTCTCCTTACATCGAGGGTTTATTTTCAGTCGCTTGTTCGTGTGGAACAGGATCTTCGTCTTCAGGAAAATAGTGTCGAATGCAGTCTTCAAAGAGTTCTTTTATGATGTCGTCGGCATTATGATGTCGTCGGCCTCATCAGGATCTAATGGGGGGTGGTTGTATAAGAATAACTTGTCGTCGTCCTTCGCTCCATGGACCTCCTTTGTATTTCTTTCCTGCAGAGCGCATCAGCGTTGGTATTGCTTGTGCCTTTCTTGTAAATCACTTCGTAGTCGTATTCTTCTAGCTTCAGACGCCATCGGATCAACTTTGAATTTGGATCTCTTAGGGCCAGTTTATCAATGTCGTGTTAGCGTACTTTGACTCCCGGTTAAATTTGACTCGTGGTTAGAATAAATATGACATTTGCTAAATGAAGGAATCGACTCACATTCTAACCATGAGTTAAATTTAGCTCGAAGTTAAAGTACATTGAAAAACCGGCCCTCAGGGAAAAAGAGCCACAGGAGGGGCCGGTGATCAGACAACATTTTTAATTTTCCCCCTAAGAGGTATGGTCGAAAATATTTGGTGGACCAAACTATGACTAGCATCTCCTTCTCGATAGTTGAGTATTTAATTTCTGTTTTATTCAGTGTCCTGGATGTGTAAGCTATCGGTTTGGCTTTTCCTATAGGGCCTCGGAATAGAATAGTACCTGAGGCAAAGTTACTTGCATCTGTGGTCAAGTTGAAGGGCTTTGTGAAGTCCGGTTATTGAAGTATTGGTTCATTGGTAAGTAGGTTCTTGCAGGTTTGGACACATTCGAGGAATTCTGGTGTATGTTCTATATGGACATCCTTCTTGAGGCAGGAGGTTAAAGGTTTGGTTATCTTTGATGAACTTTCTGTAGTACCTTAGGAGACCAAGAAATCCTCTGATTTTTTTGACAGTTCGTAGCCATAAAGCTGAGTTCTTTCTTCAGGAATTTGCACTTCTCAACTTGTATCCACTGTCTCATAGGCGTTGGAATACTTTTGAAAGGTTAAGGGATGCAGGGATGTAGAGAAGATAATTATATCGTCCATATATACCAAGCAGATAATTCCTTGTAGGCCCTCCAGGACGTTGTCCACAACCCTCTGGAATGTCGCTGAAGCATTTTTCAGTCCAAACGGCATTCTCATGTACTCGTAGTGTCCGTTTTCGACATTGAATGCGGTCTTATGATGTCTGTCTGTTCAATTTCTATTTAGTGGAATCCGCTTACCAAATCCAGGGTGGTGGAATATTGACATCTTCCCAAATTATCGAGGATGTCAGAAATGTTAGGAATTGGGTAAAGATCATCTGTTGTCTTTTCATTGACCTTTCGAAATTCCACAACGATATGCCACTTTGCTTTTCCAGAGGCATTTCCCTCTCAACCGAACACTCATTTCTTCCAATCCAATACTACGAAACCAATAAGACACAATTATACTCAATCCAGCTGGAGCCTGATAGCATGACGCAAGTGCGACTTCCAATGAAAGAAAAAAATGGAACCATCATGATACCAAGACAAGAACTACAAGGAGCTTACATTCATGAAGCCCTTACTTATGCCTGCGATCATCTAGCCTGAACGAGAATAGTCAACTTCAGTCCAGATGAACTCCGAATCGTTCTTGCAGAACCAGTACAAAGCAACTCCATAAACCTTCAAGAGCATAACCTCTATTCTGCTGACATAATTCCATTTGGATACTCACACCCAATCAACAATATGAATTCGAATGCTATGTTGGGATTTAGAAAGGATTTTGTCGATCCTGTGTCAATGAGGAGTTTAGGGGAGGATTTGAAATGGTTATGTGGGGAAGTTCTCTGTTACCGTCGAAGGTATGGAGTTCTACTATGTTTCTGGATTTTGTCTTACACCAAATGGAAAATTTGTGTCCTGTTCTTGTACCGGGAATTCTCCAGTGATATCGTGATTGGTTTTCTCAAAATAATGGGGTGTCGCTTCGTATCCATAATCTTCATCATATTGCTCAGTATTGAACATGGGAGCTAGATTGAAATTCGGTCTGGGTTGAGGTTGGGTTTTCATGCTCCTTGTTGGTACTCCGTAGATATTTCTGGTACTGATGCTCATTGGTGTTGATTCGTGTCCGTTCTGTTTATTTGAGTGACTGTGGAAAACGTTGTGGTTGGATTTGAGGCCACATTTGTCTTTGTTGTGTATTTTGCTGCTGTTTTGTATTTGGGTTGATAATTCCGTTGTAGTATCGATTGCTGAGCGAATTGATGATTTACAGTTTTCTGAGGGACTTGAAGTGGTTTTCTGAAAACTTGTTGAAAGTTCTTCTTGCTTGTCTTTATGGTTTTGTCGGCAGTGTGCAATTCAATGTTGTTAGAAATGGTGTTCAAAAGTCCCATGACTTCTTCGTAGAACTGCTGTGGGGGTTCATTTTGATCTTGATGTGGTTCTGGAAACAACTGGGTGCTTCAGTTTTTCAGTATTCATTCAGTAGCATTGCCGATACGTTGATAAACTGGTATAGTTCATTTGGACTTTCGTCGAATTCGGGAACAATCCAGAAATTTTTCAGGTTAAATTGGTTTGCCATGTTGACGGGAGTTGGAATTTCTTTGGGTATTTGAGAAACTGTGGTTGGAAGGAGACTGATTAAAGTTAGATTTTGTATAATCAAGGTAGAAGGACGTAAAATGTTGTTTGGAATTGATGAAGATGGATTAATTTGTGCTTACAGGATAACGATGATTGCTCGTTGCTTATTCGTTCACCAAAAATGGTCTTAATCTTCGTTTCTATATGTTATGGCTTCTTGATGGACAGTAGTGATGAGGGAATCTTTCCTACAGCCGGAATTTTTATAGAGTACTTGCTTCTCTTCGGAACTTGGTTCGGGAATAGTGGAGATTGAGAACGACGAGGATCTTATGAGGACTCATCCACTATCCTAACGACTGCGCCAATTATATTTCTCCTTCACACAAATAGGTTTTTTAAAACTATTTATTCGAACAGAGTAACGACTAATAATTAAAAAACTTCAGTACTGGCTATTACAATTGATTCACAAGTATTTACATTCAAATTATTGCTAATGTTGGCAATCAATAAGTGCTGTCGTCTTCGGGTCATCGAAAAATACCCTGCGCTGCTGTATGGGGTTATCGAACTATAACTCACGGAAAGTGTTATGGAGCGACTAGCGGTTCAGGCATTTTTGGACTGACTTCGTGTCTAAGAAACCCGGCACAAGCCTTAGCACTAGCTCGCTCCACACATCTCGTAGATGCATTGGCACGCTCTCTGGAATTCGAAGCGGCAAAGCAATCCTGCAAAAGCCATAGCAGAGTCAGGATGATCGAGGAATACCCCCAGGAGCATACTAATATAGAAGCTGTCATGCGAAAAGTAATGAAGGAAGTTGTGCCTGAGAAAAGACCAATACGATGCTGGAGTTGCGGAAAAGTTAGGCATGTGCGTAGCAAATGCCTACAGAGTCTACAAGCCACCCCGAGGGAAACCTAGGGTTGTTCGTTTTGATAGGTTGTCTCCTTACACCGGAAATCATGATCGAATCCGCACCCGTAGACCACCGGAAGATGAAATCACGTTCCAAAAGTTTATGTCCCTGTACTCAAACGGACAGAAAGTTCTACATGGAGTAACTCGGGGGAGCCACGAGACCTTTTCAAAGTGCCTGCCGAATACGCACTAGCTGATTGTGTGGTAAAGACCTTGAAATATCCAGAAGAATCGCCGTGGTATCCTCCAAAAAGTTTGGTCGATTCCAGGAACTACGTGAACAGAACCCAAAGAAGAGGTGCCAGAGAATTATCTACTATCTGGTTACCAAGAAGCATTCCCGAGATAAACCGTCTTATGAAGATGTCTGGAACAGCCTAAACAGATTTAGAGACACGATGCTGGACCAGAATCTTGTGGACCTGACAATCTTAAAATTGGACTGGAGAGTTATCAGAAGTATGTTGAAAACGATGAACAGATCCAGCGGTATCACGATTTTGGTGTCATGTAACCATCTTCCACGACCCAACTTGAAGACTGGAATGTTACTTCAATCAAACGTCGAGATGCAGATGTGGAGGAACTTGCAGATATCTCCACACTCCAAGAATGACATTTCGGGACGGAATGTCTGAAGGGGGCAATGTAACGATTTCGAGGCTGGCCCTGATCGCCTTATTATTTATTCGCCCTCGGCTTGTAATCGAACAACACGTCAGCAACTCATCTCCGAGACCTATCCGCTTCGAGAGCCATCTGAATGGGTCGCCCTATAGTCTCGATCGTTCAAGAAATATTAGAAGAATCTGTTTGTCGGTATATAAGACGCTCGACATGGGATGGCGGGGGGAGTCGCAAGTAGTTCGAGAGTCCGCAGATAGACAGCGACAGTGATAAATTGAAATGGTAACTGTGATATAGATGTTGCAAATAAATTGAGTTATTGTTTAAGACGAGTTTTAAATAAATTATGAAAATTGGTTGAGTGTATTTTCACTACATTTATATACCGAAGTGATGAGACCCCGACGTCATTATTTTCAAGAAGGATATTCTTCTGCAAACAAACGTGATTTTTTCAAAACTGTGAGTACATTTTTTGTTTGTTTTATTGATGACATTCACTATAGCAAGTTCACCTGAATTCAACCCGTCTGGCCAAGAGATGTGGTTTGCCATGGTGGGGTTGCACTTTAGTGCGGAGGCAATAGTCAATCATGAAAAACAAAACCTTAGTGTTCTAAGGTATGAAGTGAAGTGGTCGTGGTCATAAAGCGTTTCCTTCCCACCCAGGGTTAGATTCCCACCGCCTGCGACTGTGAAGTGGTTCGAAATCTATTTGTACGTAAGCTGAAGATCCTAGATATCCCTTGCTCGCCAGCTCTGTTTCAGAGGGGATTTGTTCGATAACCTGAGTGATTTATGAAAATAAATTTGACTTTTTTTTTCGGAGACACTACTGTGATGGTATAGCAGGCAATGGAGGGATATCATATTACAGCCAGCTGATGACCAATCATACCAACGGCAAAAAAACGAACTCATCAAACAACTGAGTATACCGCAGAAACGAAAGACCAAGCAGTTTCTCTATCTAGAGCAAATGGGAGACCAATTACGAATATGGTGAATTTGGCAGAAATTGAACATTTAATGTCCGAATTAAATAAATTAAAGAGACAATTGACATTATCGTGGAAAATAAAATACCAAATAGTGTAATTAGTGAACTAATAATTAGTTTCTTAAATAAACCGGGGTTAAAACTGATTAATTTTAATTGTTTCCATGTCATCCAGGTAACACCTGAACTAACCTCAACTGATCAGCATGAACCGGGAGACCTCAGAAAATCATCAAATCACACGGAAAAGAGGATCCAGGAACAAGAACTAATCCATTTGTTTAAACAAATCAACAATCAATTCATCCATATTCCTATTGAGAAACTGCCAGCGACATCTAACGAGGAGATACCAGATAATAAAACTGTTCATACGGTACCGTCTTCTAAAGAAATTTCCAAAAATGCAAATACACCACAACAAAACCTGTACTTCAATATGAGAAAAACGATAACAAAACTCGATGTGAGCCAGCTGCTGCAAGCCAGACGAACAGCAAAAACTCAGACACTCACAAAAAATAGCCTAATTGGAATCTCCCCAAAAAAAAACACAAATAGATATGAACCGATCATTGGAATGAATGACAATTTAAAAAACCGTACAAATAAACGAAAGGCATTTGCATGCATTTGGATTCACGAATGAAATGACGTGCGGTGAATTGTTCTCAATTCTTAAAAAAATTGCACCTCATATATATAATTCGATTGCGAAGAATGGTACTTGGGCGATTTTTCAGTTTCATTCTTCAAACTATATAAAATAAATAATATCGATGAATAAATTATATATAGGGATAAAGATCCTTAAGTAACTTTTTTATTCACTGCCATGTGAAGTACTGACGACGCTCATTCATTACATTGTAATTGGTTCGTAGTTAATAAATGAATAAATAAATGAATGGATAAATAAAACATAATCAATATGACAAACGATACTTAATCAATTAGCAGAACAAAAACAAAAGAGAAGGTGAAGATCAAGGTGTGGCAATTATTCAATGAGAATACTGGTACAAAATTTATTGATTTTGTTCTCGTTCACCCATCCGGTGCAAATAAATCTATTAAATCTCAAATCTACCTTCCCAGACAGCACATACTTGTTGTATGAACATTCATATAAGCTACCACAAGAATGTTCATATATCCTACGGAACTCTTCACAAGAGACATGTCATATTCTGAGAACGTTCCATGAAGAATAATATCAGGAACTCTGATTCTATAAAGGAGCTATGAACTTCCTTAAGAATATCCTAAAACATTCTTAGAATATTCTGCAGTATATTACAAGAAGGTTTTCAAAAAAATCTCCTACAAATATTCTTTCAAATATTCTATGGACATTTTTACAATATTTGTTCTATCTGGCTTTAGGGTTTTTGGTCGTGTATCCATTATTATTGGCTCTTAACTATTCGCCAACACGAGCGGTTGGCTTCTTTAGAAGTTACATGTGTAAATATTATAAACTAAAACTGGACTGGTGTAATATTTACACTTGTAACTTCTGAAGAAGAAACGTCAAGAGCCAATGAAAACGGATACAGGACCGAAAACCCAAAAGCCGTGTAGAACATTGAGCGAGGGTCGTGAAAGCCTTTGTAATTATATATTGTTATCTTGACTTTTTATATTAATAAAATACATCAGTTAAAGTACCAGATTTAATTCCAGAATGGAGGCAAACAAAGGACCAGTCATTATAATAATGAACGTTTTATACTTAGAATTAGAATATTTCCTGATACATGATGTATATTGTATGAGTTTTTTCCTATTTCCTTGGTCTTCACTGTGATGTTATTTCGATGTAGATAACATACGAACAGGTCATTGTACGGGACAACGAACAGAGATTTTGGACAGTTGACACAATATAGATATATAGATGATTGTAGCTGGCATGGTGGTTTTAATTATTATCCTTCAATAATATCCAAATCCATCGAATTACTGTAGTTTATACTGAATTAACTTTCAATACAGAATATTGAAACGTAACATTCACTAACCAGCTCTTTATGGCAGATTCCACATCAGACTCAGTGATAGTCTTTCTATGTATTTTCATCACAGATTCTGGTAGTACCTAGGTAAAGTATCTTGAGAAATTGAATAATTTTCATTTTTTATACTTACTCAGATCTCAAACATAATTTAACTGGTTGAACTATATTTAAAGCAGAAAAATTCTCTTTCTTTTAAATCACAACCAACTGTTCCTCATTGCATGTACATTCGAGAATAACTTTGTTTGACCCCCCAATTTTTGATAACTCGCGTACACCAAAAAACAACCAAAAAATAACATACTTTTTTTTCTACATAATAACACCCCTTATTGAAAGTCAAGGTATGTGAACGAAAATTCAATTAAGTAAAATATGCTAATTTATAATCACATCAAAAAGAAACTACTGTGTTGAATCATGGCGTAGAAGTTCAACTGGTATATCAGGATAATGTTACTAATATTTTTTTTAATGAGTAGAAATAGTTGAAATAGATGAAAACAAAATAGTCGAAGATTCTTCGAATCTGAACCAAGATATCAAAAATTAACTCCTAAAACACATTGGTTTTATTCAATTCGTTATCTCTCCAATCTAACTGCTAATTGCGCCAAAACTGGAATGACAAATGTCGAACGTCATTAAAATGATAGAGGTTATGTTTAATGTACAATGATCGCAGAACAATCTGGAAAACGTTCGAATCATATTCTAGTCTCGAAATCAAGAATATACAACCAAACATTATATAGACTAGTGCTATGAATGTTTTCTAAAGATGTTCGCAACTATAATATGATATGAATATCATTTCATAAATGTGATAAGAACCTTCTCCGAAGGATGATCCGTGAATATTCTAAATGTTTTACGATGATTCTTGGAACATTCTATTTGAATATTCTAAAGTATGAAAGTTGAGAAACTAGTTAGCACATTCTGAGAACGTTATGTGCTGTCTGGGTTCGTGTATAGATTGCCGCAGCAAACTTTTGAAATGCTTCCTGTTTGAAATTTTGAGGGAGTCAGGAATAACATTTTGGAGATTACATAACAAATTAAACGCTCATGAAGGGATGTATGATGTATTGCTGGGGTCGGAAGAAATCGATATGTGGTATTGACTATATAATAATAATAATAATAATACTCCCTCATAAACACTCGTTGAGTGTACCCAACGGCATAGCCTGTGCGGGTAGAGGACGGCTATTATTATTGTTTGCCGTGGCGCTCCGGGGCGACTTACTGATGTTTTAGGTGATGTATTCACTTTTCAGCTGCAGGAAAACCCGGAAAACCTACAGCACCACCTCGGGTGGTCGGTGTGCACTCCAAGCTAGCACTAGACGAGATTGTCATCTAGACAGCTCACAATACACTTGCTTTTCAACAAGGCATGCGGCCGCCTATCGAATCCGATATAAAGTAGTTGAGAAAAATTCTCGTACCTACATCGGATTCGAACCGACTATCGCTATGCTGGAGTTTCGAACGGCCTGTGCATTAGACCGCTGATCCACCGACCACCTTATATGAACCTCATCTCTGCATATTCTTTATTGAATAAGTGCCCGGGTTTCTTTGAACGAACTACATCATAAGAAAAACAAGACATGCTCAATAGCCATCTTTGTTTCATTGTTACCAGCCAGATTTCTTTATTTTTTGTGATAAAAAGTTTATTTTCCTAATTCCATATATTAACCGCGCACATGTATTTTGAACATATTGAATACGACTCTGATCATACTTTGTTGAACAAGGGTAGTATACAATATTTTCAAAGTTAAAGTGGCTCAGAACCACCCATACAGCACGTGTACGTCCATTGCATGTCCATTGGATGTACATATATTATGGACGTCCATTGAATGCCCGGTTACATACCGTCGCGACTAGGGCCTTAGTGAAGCTACCAGCCCTATCGCTTGGGACGTAGTCAGGAAGAAAAACCAGTTTTCTTCTCGGTATAACTACTGATAAATAAAACAAGTCACAGATTCACCATATTCAAATATATATATATATATTAAAGGACACAATACCCAGGGCGCAACAAAGCCCTATATTCATATATCCGCCCAACCGGGACAAGTCAACACATAATCAATCAACAGTATATTGTATTCAAAGGTCTCTTACCAAATGAACACCACTAATTCGCCAAAGGACATCTTTTGGAGAGGTTTGTCAAGGAGGACTTTTGGGCCGCTAATGGCATGTATTCTGGCAAGCTTAACGTGGATGGCGCAATTGTTAGTGGAGGTCAGATTGGAGTAGTTGATAAATGCATAATGGACATGAAAAGTTTATTCCTATCATAATCGAGTAATGTGAAAGAATAAGATTTATAGCCAGTAAATAAATTTCACCAAATATAGACAAGTTAACCTACAAACTGACGTTTATGAACCGATTCCATCCACTCATTTTTGTATCAACTGTTATTTACGGCCGAAAGTTTTTGCTTTTCTTTTTTTCAATTCATAAATGAGGCTTTTTGCACTTAAAGGGCCGTATTTCTCCATAACAACAACTAATTGAAGTGTTATTGTCTATTATTACTTGTTATTACTGTCACTCATGACCTCCACTCACACTAGCGCTCTCTGGCGGGAGCGATATCGTCTATGCCTGCCATTGGCAGTAACTAATACAATCTGCCCGCAACGAAATCTACCGCCAGGATACCTCGTTGACTCGTGATAGCTCGACTGTCCGTCTTCCTTCATCATAAAGCATTTATCCAAGTTTCGTGTTGTTACGAACATTCCCATTCAATGAAATAGTTCGTTGATATCTTCATAGCCGTGCCAATAACACACGTTTTGTTTTTGATATCAATCGAACTCGGCCATGACTGATGTTTATGATATTGAACTTCAAGTAATTTATCAATTCAACAATTTATGAATAATGACGAAGGATTTTGGTATAACTCGAAATGAATACAATTTTTGAGTTAGCGCCCTTCTTGACATATGCCCCCTCTCCGAGAAAGCTGGCCTCCAGGTTTGTAAGAGTTTTTTTTTAAATATTTTTTTACACACTTATTATATCTATTTGTATATAAAATATTCCTATCATTTATGATTTGTTTTGTTCAATACTTTTCCTAATCTTATGTCTACTAATTGTTCATGTTTTGCTTAGTACACACATAATTTTTTTTATTACGATTCAGGGGTCGTCTGTAGGTAATCATGTCTCTGGTCGACGTACTCTGACTGCTGCATCGGCGGAAATCTTGACGAGGCGAGTGGCACGATGGTTCATGCTCACGGTCATTGTCACGGATTGGCTTGGACGTTTTTGTTTTGACTGACGAGTGCTTTGTCGACTCTTTATCCGGTATCTCTCATATTGTCCTTATGTGGCGATGCTGGATAAGGGTTTAGGTTGTTGAGTGAGTTTCCTCCCATATGAAGCACGAGAAGCGGGCGATTTCTTCCTGTATGCGACTGGTGACATATGAGGAATTTTCATTATTCGGATTCTTGGCTGCGTTTCTAGTCTGTTACGCGTGAATAATATTGCGGGTTTTCATTTTTCCCTGTTAAGATTCGTCAATCATTCTTTGGTTTGAAGGTTATGCTTGGTCATTTCCTTTTCTGCGAGGAGCATTGTCTGCTTGTTCTTGTGCCGTTAAGGAGTATTAGCCTGGTGAATGCGTGGCTGCTGAAGGTTTCTGTGTTCGGTTTATTTTGATGTATTTTTCGTTTTATGGTGTTACGTGAGTGGAACGGTTGAGTTACTCGGTTCGCCCAGTATAGTTCTCCACTCATGGCTTCTACAGTGAATTAAACAAGAACAGCTTGGTTACTCGGATCACCCAGTATAGTTCTACACGCATGGCTTCCACGGTGATCTACACAAGAACAGCTACTTCTGTCCCCTACTGTCGACTCTATGCCTGCTTCACCCTGTGCCTTCTTCACCATGGGTCTGCTTCGTCCTGTGCCTTATTCGCCCTGTGCATGCCATTTGTTTCTGTCTCCTCCCTGTGCTTCACGGAGTTCCTGCCCTTTCATCGCTTATGTGTGTACCATTACATGCAAAAGAGGGAAAATATCAAGGTAGTTTTTTCTTTTACTTATTGAATTTTATCAGAAATCCAAGAATGATTTTTCTTATCATTAATATTTGTTTTCAGAGAAATAAAAGTAATTGTTTTATCTTTCCTGGATTTCTGCTTATCTTTCACTAGTTTAGTTAACCTATTTCTATAAATACTACACGGAGCGAAGCCATAATATTTGTAACCTAATATAAATATTATACGGTTTATTATATAAAAATATCGTAGAAAAAGTTTGTGAAATTGTTGGGGATATCTTGGCTTCACTGCTTCAAACTCCGATATGTACCTAAATGCTTTTGACATTGTGACTTTTTGTAAAGACTTTATATAAAATTATTTTGTGGAATTTGAACCACAACACTAAAATTGAACCACCATTATATTATTATTCAAACACAAAAACTAATACAATATTGTCATCTTGTTTGTGGTTCCGATAAAATTAATCTTATTGATAGAATCTTTCTTCAAAAATGATAAGATTGTATTTTATATTTTTCAATTTGCGTTGTATTCTTTTTCCGATTCATCTTGTTTTCCTTACCAAGAGAACATTCATAGTTGCTAACTCAAAGATCCAAAATTATATTTGGAGAAGCTATTGTCTGGATGAGGATATTGGCCAATTCGAAAAGGACATAAAATTTGTAAATGTCATGATGACAGATTGAATATCATAATGACAGAAGCTCAGTTATTATACAGTATGATGAATTCAGGATCCATAAATACCTTGCAACGTGCTTAAAAGTACTAAAGTTTGGGAATACTGTTCAAGATATTTGTGTACAAATAATACTGAAGTTACTAACGCGAGGTGAGTTTTGATTATCGTTCAATCGGATCAGGGCCGGGATTCCGAAGTCACGATCGAGCATGAATCGTGTCGTTTTTACGAATTTGACGATTCCGAGCCTATACGCCGATCGTATATGTGTTGCAAATAGCCTACATTTTGACGATGAGTTGAAGTGGATTTCGAAGTGACGATTAGGCCTCAATGGTGTCGTCTAGACGATTTTGATGATTCCGAGGCTATATGACGATCGTAAATGTGTTGCAAATTGCCTACATTTTACGATTATTTGACGATAACTATTTTCTTGTCGTCAGTATATCTATCTTGGTCTGATATATGTGTTGCTCTTTTTATTAGTGGTTATTATTGCTTGTGTATTTGTTTCCATCCCGTTATTTACCTATGATCCATACTTCTGCAGTAGGGATTTTTTATTCAGAATGGCTTTCAGAGCAACCCAAAGTTTACTGGGAGTTCATAATGAATTTCATGGTGAAAAGGGCATAGCTAAGTGGCGAATAGATTACCCTGTTGAAAAAAATTTGGAATTCTTTCGAAGATTTCTGGAGGATTTTGCTCGTAAAGGTAGGTACAGCCGGTTGACGGAAACATGAACAATTTTTTTATTATTATTTCAAGGTACCATTACAACTGTTGCCATATTTTTTGGGAATAATAATATTATTAACGAGTTCAAGGAATACAGAGGATGCAGGTAGGTACCTATAATGATATGATATACAAATAAGTATGCACCAAATGTACGTATTTCTTTGAATTAATTTTCAACAGAAAAAACCACAGAGAATTACTGGAACCTACAATAATATGCGAGAATGGATTCCTAATAAAGATATACATTAACAATTAAATATACATCTTATAATGATAATAATAGGAGTAGTGTGTGTACATAACTGCAGTACAATAATTATTAATATTATAGAGATTTATACCTATCTAGTTAGGTATCTAGGTACCTATCCCAGTTTACTGCAATATCAAATTTTATGCCAGTAATATAATTTATACACTGCAATGAAAGAAGAGGCTACTTCAGAAGTATTATATAGAGGTATAGGCATTGTTTAACTCATATTTAAACAATGGTATAGGTTACCTATTGCGATTACAAATTTCTTTTTTTTTAAATGCTCCAAAAACAGCGGATGAATGATTACATATTGTCAGGCAATTGTCTAACAAATTCAGTGAAATTGTAGACAATCGGAAAGGACCCCGCACACCTTATATGGGAAAATGGCTCTCCGTCAAATTTCTTGAATTTTTGATATGTTGTAGAATTGATCATTCCGATGAAATGTTTCAACGGGCGCAACACGATCCTATGACTAGTTTTCGAGATACAGGGTGTTGAATATGAGAAACATTCACTTTTCATCACTCTGTATCTGCCAAGTTACGATTTAGTTCGGATTTATCTTTTGTGGGATCATCATCACATCCGTGTATGATGAATTCATGAGAAATTCATTTCCAAATCTTTTCGTAGTACAGGGCGATTTCACTTGAAAACAATGCTATTTTGAGACTTTCATAATTTAGTTGTTTTATAAAGAGAAAATGCGAGAAAAGGTAGAATTATCACATAATATTATAAATTCATTTCATCTAGCATCACAGTTGATACAATTCATACAAGGTGATTCACAAATATGGAAACATCACGAATTTTGTTTTTTGGAACACCTTGTAGTAATAAACCAACCTAAAATGACAAAATTCACTTGAAGAATGTTAAAAGATATGTTCCATCGTATACAGAGTCGAATGATATCAATTTGAAAAATTAGTTATACTTTAATAAATAAAAACCTTGATTTTTTAAATCACCCTATATCTCATAAGGGAGTCCGAAAAGATAGCGATATTTTTTCATGGGAGAACTCGAAATACTTTCATCCATATTGTACAAAATTTTCAGCGGAATCCTATGACGGGTTTTTCATATACAAGGCGAAAAATGTATTTTCACTCCAGTTTTCGGCGGGTTTGCTGTAGTTCTTCCTCGTCCGGCCGCTTTTACTCGAAATAAAAATATTTCAATAAAATAGTGATCAGTTATTATACCGTACAATAGCGTACCGTATCCCTCGAAAAAAAGCCATAACTCGAATTATTATCTGCATCAGCATCGTCTAGTAGGCGATTCAATGGAAAAGTTACTTTTTCATGCTTAGTGTTTCTCAGAAGTTATATTATACTTATTACATCCGCAGAAGTTCGTTTTTTCGAATTTTCACTCTATAAAACAATAAAATAGTGAAAGTCTCAAAACAGCATTATTATCAAAGGAAATCGCCCTGTACTACAAAAAGATTTGGACATGAATATCTCATGAATTTGTCACATAACGAAAATACCACATAGGATAAATTAGAAAAAAATCATAATTTGTATGTAATTATTTCTATCGGCTTATATAGATATATATTAAATCAAATTCTCGGCATATTTTTACACCAAATTAACGTTTTGTTTCAATTATGTTCTTGTATCTTCGAATCGTATATATGTTTGTATATAGTATATACCCCCTTTCAGAGAACGTTTCTCTTTCTTTTTCTTGTATTTGAAACATCATCTGAATCATCTTCGAATACCTACTTATTAATATATTCCTCTTATTTCGTAGTAGGCATGGAGAACAATTCAAAGAGGATAAAATCAACAAAATTCTTATGTCAATAGTCGTTTTCTTGTTGTCATAAAGCCCGAGAACTCTTTTTGGGTTATTGGACTAATTGAAGTTTCTTTTTTACTGTTCAAGTTTATGTGATTTTCAGTGTTTGTTGAACTTTGCTGAACAATATGGCCTTCGCAAATAGAGTGAGTTGTTATGTTTGTGACCGAAATGTTATTCCTAGACTCTCAATGCGTTTGAATAGAGGAGATAATATTGATGTTTTGCAAATTGCAACATATCGAAGACAAACTGCGGGAAATCCACCTATTGATATTCAGGATGATACAAAAATATGTTTCAATTGTAATAACACAGTAATGAATGACATTATTGCTATGGAAAATAACCCGAATTGCCTTCGTCTCAATGTGTTGTCCCGCGTATCAAGTCGTGCGTGCATTATTTGTAATGCTCGTCAAAATATTCAAAGACTTTCTTTAGAATGTAGAGTGGATATTTTTGTTGCTTCTGATATCTATGTCCTAGATTTCTTGAGAATTTGTGGTCACCATCTTGATCATCAAGGTTTCCTTCCAAATTACTTGCATGGAGGTTTGAATTTTGTGAATAAACCATACATAATTTCCAATCTTCAACATTTTCTTCAAAGAATGAGGACATTTGCTAATAGAAACAGGCCACTCCGTAACTGGGAGGATATCAATTATTTCACTGAAGACGAATTTAAGTATCTGACATCAATCTCAAAAAATCATTTTCGACAATTACTAGAATTTTGTGATATTGTTGAACAAGGTGGCAAGAGAAGAAATGTCGAAAGAAAACATTTGCTGACATTTTTGATCAAAATGAAACATGGAGTTTCAGATGAGTTTTTGAAAATATTGTTCAGTTGTCCTTCTCGACAAACAGCAAGCTTCATTATTTCTAATGTGAGATTATCTCTTTTACAAAGGTTCGTACCGAACAATATTGGATTTAATTCAATAACAAGAGAAAATTATATTAACAGTCATGTATCCCCTTATACGAATCAACTGTACAATCCCACACCAGATATTCCCAAAGCAATAGTTTATATAGATTGTACCTACAATAAAATAGAAAAGAGCAGTAACTTCCGGGTATTGAGGCAATCATACTGTTTCCACAAGAATGAACACTTGGTCAAACCAGAGATCATAGTTGCCCCCGATGGATATATCTTAGCAATCAACGGGCCGTACTTCGCAGATGCTAGGAATAATGATGCAAGTGTTCTAAATCACGAATTACAAGTTGATTTGAATGGAATGAAAACATGGTTTCAGGAAGGAGATACTGTGATAGTCGATAGAGGCTATAGAGATTCAATCAATAGTCTACAAGAACTTGGCTAGCATTACTATATGCCACCATTTCTACCGCCGAATCAAAGGCAATTAACGACAAATGAAGCCAATCAGGCACGTTTAATAACCACTACTAGATGGATTGTTGAAGCTAGAAATGGACATTTTAAGTCAATTTTCAAATTTTTCCGTCAACCCATAACAGCAATACATGCTGCGAAGCTACATGACTATTACCTGATTGCTGGTTCTCTTATAAATAAATTCCATCCATTGATAAATATGCCTGGAACGTTGGATACGGCCACACAAATGTTGGTTGATTCCGATGATGTCAACATTGTTCAGGCACGAGTTGAAGCTGAAAACCTCCGAACTAGGAATGGTCGATGGATTCGTTTAAATCAATATCATATACAATCGTTTCCTCGCCTTGATATTGAATATTTAAAATTACTTACTGGAACATATCATTTACACTTGGCTGCGTCATATATCCAAGATACAACTCGTAGAGATGGTGAAGTAGACAACATTTTAGAAGTCGATGAGTTACATGGGGAACCCAATTTCCTAAGATTCAGAATATTTTCTCGGTTCAGGAATGCTGCTAAACACATGCTTTGGGTTGTTTTCACTGAAAGAGGTGACGAAAATCTAGAAGATCCTGCTCTCCCCATTACGGGGTATTATTGTACTTGTAAGTCCGGTGCTAGGACTTTAGGAACTTGTGCGCATGTTGCTAGCGTGATATGGTTTTTGGGGTACGCTAGATATCAAGAAAATATACATTTTCCATCCAATCGTCTTTTAGATTCCATAGGAGATGCTGCAAATAGAATGCTTCCAGAGGACACGGATATCGGTCCAGAAATAGTTTAATTTTATTGGTTATTGGTAAGAATCTCCTTCTAATTCGTATTTGATAATGTTTTTTGATTAGGGAAAAATTCAGTTATCCATCATGTATTTTCCTTGTTGTATTGTCATGCACATGCTCGTGCCAACCCAATATCACATCCCGTTGAACTTCTATCAATTTATGTATAGATTATATATATATATATATATGAAAACTAAAAGTTCGGGTTGAACCGCGTCTAGAATTTGTTGAAATTCGACGTTTCGGCTCCGATTTTGGAGTCATTTTCAAGAACTGAAAAAGAAAGAAAATAAGAAAATTTATAAATGGTTGAAACGTAATTCTTCGCTGAGGTCTCAATCTGCCTACTCCTCAGGTATAATTACGTTCGGTTTTTGTGACTTGACGTCGGGGTCTCAATCTGCCTACTCCCCATGTCTCGTCACTGGTTCTCTCTAAGGTCTCAATCTGCCTACTCCTTCGAGAGAACAGTTCTCTTCAATGTGAAAATATATCTTGGAAAATATTTGGGTAGCAGTCAGTTGACCAGTAAAAGTTATTTGATCTTCGTTTTTAAGCCGAGCTTTCGAAAATCTTTATTTTCTTTATCAAGACTATAACTAGAATATAATGTATATGAGTATATATGTTAATTCAACAGTTAAGTAATACTTACTAACGTGAAATTGAAAGAAATTTACATCAATGATAAACATAAAGAATATTGAAAACTTCAAAAATACAGACAGAGACAGGAAGATAATGACAGAAAGATGAATGGTATATATAGGATGAGAAAAACATAAAAAATTGTAAAGATGAATAGAATTACAAAAATAATATATTCAAGGAGGACGACTGTTGGAAAATATCTGTTTATTTCTGTGTAAAATGTATGTATATATAGAGCTCAATTCTTTTATGTCAGTTCTTTTGTTGACTGTATTGGTTGCTAAAAGATCGCATTACCATACCATTGATAAAGACCATCGGATTGATTATGAAAATGCGAAAGTATATATATATATATATATATATATATATATATATATATATATATATAAAAACTAAAAGTTCGGGTTGAACCGCGTCTAGAATTTGTTGAAATTCGACGTTTCGGCTCCGATTTTGGAGCCATTTTCAAGAACTGAAATAGAAAGAAAATTAATGAAAGGTTAAAACGTAATTCTACGCTGAGGTCTCAATCTGCCTACTCCTCAGGTATAATTACGTTAGGTTTTTGTGACTTGACGTCGGGGTCTCAATCTGCCTACTCCCCATGTCTCGTCACTGGTTCTCTCTAAGGTCTCAATCTGCCTACTCCTTCGAGAGAACTGAGGAATTGTGGGTTGAGGAACTGTATTTATAGTGGACGTGGCTGTAATGGCCGTGTGCAATGTATTGGCGCGAGGTGAACTATGGGCGGGAACTGAATTGGCGCTAGATGAGCTTTGTGCGGGAACTTGGTTGGCGCTAAGTGAGCTGTATGCGGGAACTGGGTTGGTGGGAAATGAGTTTATGCGTGCAATGAGAGGCTTCCAGGTATTGGGAAGTCTACGTCCGTCTATTAGTCTGGCCAATATAAGTTCTCGGGCAGTCTGAACATGGTATTTCATATATACCTTGAGAATCGTTTGGTATTGTGTCCTTGGGAGATCTGAGGAATTTGGATATTTGGTTGTTGGCCGTGAATATTGTTTTTATCTCGTGTTTTCTCAAGATATTACTGATTTTGTCTGTCACACCTTTGATGTATGGTAGGAAAGCTTTGTGTGGCTGAATACTCTCTAGTGGATCGTTCGTTTTTGGAGGACGGGTCAGTTGATGGCGGATAGACTTGTCGATTAGCGAATTGTTGTAACCATTTTGGAGTAAGGCTGATTTCAGTTTGTCCAGCTCTTGTGGTCTATTCTGGTTGTCGGTAAGCTGAATTGATCTGTATATCAGGGAGTTCAATACGGAGTTTGTTTGTGCTGGATGGTGATGAGAGTTTGCGTGTAGGTATCGGTTGGTGTGGGTCTGTTTCCTGTGTACTGTGTGGGTGAAAGAGTTGTTGGATTTCGTGATGAGAACGTCCAGGAAAGCTAGGGAGTTGTTCATTTCGGTCTCCATTGTGAATTTAATGTTGGGATGGATATCGTTTAGGTGATCTAAGAACGTGTTTAAGATTTCGTAACCATGAGGCCATATGACGAAAATGTCGTCAACGTATCTGAACCAGCAAGTAGGCTTGTGGTCAAATGCTTCTACAGCCCTAGTTTCGAAGTCTTCCATGAAAAGGTTTGCAAGGACTGGAGAAAGGGGGGAACCCATGGGAGCACCTTTCACTTGGTTGTAGTAAGTTCCTTGGAAGAGAAAGTACGTGTTGTTCATACAGTGACTGATGAGGTCCAGGGTGTCTTTTGGAATTCTGTGTTTAGTTTTAAGGATTTCTAGCGTGTCCGTTAGGGGAATGTTTGTGAAGAGGGAGACAACATCGAAGCTCACTAGGATATCAGTGTTCTGGATTTTATAGGATTTGAGAAGGTCTAAGAAGTGGAATGAATTTTTCACGTAGGATGAAGCTTCTTCTGCTCGTGGCTGAAGAGTACTCGCCAGATACTTGGCGCATGTGGAGTGGGATATCAGGCTTGTGTATTTTTGGAAGTCCGTAGATACGAGGGGTGCGTGATGACTTCTCTCTAGGGATAGTGGCTTTCTTGGTTTCGGCTGGTAGTTTAGAATTATTGATCAGATTTTTGGTCTTCTTTTCGAGGTAGGTTGTCGGGTCTCGTTGGGTGATCTGATACTCGGATGAGTTTAACAGTGTGCTCATTTTGTCTACATAATCTGAGGTATTCAGAACTACCGTGGCGTTGCCTTTGTCTGCTGGGAGAATGATTATGTCAGGGTTGTTGTGGAGGTTTCTGAGGCAATGTTTTTCGGCAGGTGTTATGTTGGATGGAGGGAGTTTTGCTCTCCTAAGTGTGGTGGCAATATCTTGTGTGGTTTCTTCAGCTGTGTTTTCTGGTAGATGGGTTATAGCGCATTCTATTTGTGTAATGATGGTTTCTGTTGAGATTCTGTTTGGTGTGATGGAATAATTGAATCCTCTTGATAGTAGTGCAAGGCTAGTTTGATCTAGTGGTGTGTCGGAGAAGTTGTGTACTAATACAGGTGATGCGGCTGGGACCAAGGGTGTGATGGTATTCGTTAACAATGCACAAAGTTTGTTTTTCTGTTTCTGTTTTCTTATTGCTGATGTGATCTGCTTTGTCTTGAGATATCCTGGTCAAAGTGTCCCAGATGACTGGATGGATATCTACGGTGGATAATTTGCCAAAACATTTGTAGAGTGAGGTGTTGGTGATGTCCAAATTACGTCTGATGTCGTGAAGTGTTTTTCGAATGAGTGCTTGGCTGGCTTCATTGAGAATACGCTGGGCTGACGATGAGGTATCATGATGTTTCAACCGGAAGGCTTTGGGAATGACTCTGTGGTCTCTGCATGATTTGAGGAACGTGAGGTCGCACAGGAGTTTGGATCTTCGGATAAGGAGTGATGAATAGTTTTTCGTGAGATGGAGAATATCCTCCCCGTAGAGGCGTGAAATGTGTTCAGATAGGTTTCCGCGGTCAGATATTTGAAAACTAAAAGTTCGGGTTGAACCGCGTCTAGAATTTGTTGAAATTCGACGTTTCGGCTCCGATTTTGGAGCCATTTTCAAGAACTGAAATAGAAAGAAAATTAATGAAAGGTTAAAACGTAATTCTACGCTGAGGTCTCAATCTGCCTACTCCTCAGGTATAATTACGTTAGGTTTTTGTGACTTGACGTCGGGTTCTCAATCTGCCTACTTCCCATGCCTCGTCACTGGTTCTCTCTAAGGTCTCAATCTGCCTACTCCTTCGAGAGAACTGAGGAATTGTGGGTTGAGGAACTGTATTTATAGTGGACGTGGCTGTAATGGCCGTGTGCAATGTATTGGCGCGAGGTGAACTATGGGCGGGAACTGAACGAGTAACTTCCAGAGTCTACGAACACGAACTTGCTGTGCGTCAGGCATCTTCCACTTCCGCACTTTATAAACATCGAGAAGACACAGGTCACAAAATAGACTTCCAAAACACAAAAACAATTTCCACCGAGAAAACTCTGCAAACCAGGATCATCCGAGAAGCCCTTGAGATAGAGAAGCGCCCCAATCGCCTCAACACTCGGGACGACGGATGTAGACTTCCCAATACCTGGAAGCCTCTCATTGCACGCATAAACTCATTTCCCACCAACCCAGTTCCCGCACACAGCTCACTTAGCGCCAACCAAGTTCCCGCACACAGCTCATCTAGCGCCAATTCAGTTCCCGCCCATAGTTCACCTCGTGCCAATACATTGCACACGGCCATTACAGCCACGTCCACTATAAATACAGTTCCTCAACCCACAATTCCTCAGTTCTCTCGAAGGAGTAGGCAGATTGAGACCTTAGAGAGAACCAGTGACGAGACATGGGGAGTAGGCAGATTGAGACCCCGACGTCAAGTCACAAAACGTAATTATACCTGAGGAGTAGGCAGATTGAGACCTCAGCGTAGAATTACGTTTCAACCATTTATTAATTTTCTTTCTTTTTCAGTTCTTGAAAATGGCTCCAAAATCGGAGCCGAAACGTCGAATTTCAACAAATTCTGGACGCGGTTCAACCCGAACTTTTAGTTTTCAAATATCTGACCGCGGAAACCTATCTGAATATATGTATATATATCTATATATATCTTATATATATCTGAATATATATCTGAATATATGAATATATATATATCAATATATCAAAACATAAATCACTCTATTTACTTCTATATATATATATATATATATATATATATATATATATATATATATATATATATATATATATATATATATATATATATATATATATATATATCTGACCTATCTGAACATATATATATATATATATATATATATATATATATATATATATATATATGTTCAGATAGGTCAGATATATATATATATATATATATATATATATATATATATATATATATATATATATATATATATATATATATATATATATATATATATATATATATATATATATATATATATATATATATATATATATATATATATATATATATATATATATATATATATATATATATATATATATATATATATATATATATATATATATATATATATATATATATATATATATATATATATATATATATATATAGAAGTAAATAGAGTGATTTATGTTTTGATTCCGAGAGCCACCATCATCTGTCGACAGCTGTTTCGTGGTTTCCCACTCATCAGGACAGCTTTATGGTTGCTCTGTGCTATTGTTGTAGAAATGCTCAAAATGTCAAAATCATAGTCAACCTCATTTTCACGTAAGTATAGATTCAAAATCCGACACCAGAGGGAGTATCCCTTATCTTGAATTCCCAATAGCCATGGGATACATATTATGTGTGCCATCTGGCAAGGCCGTACAAGTTGTTATGAGTTGAAATAATGTTGATTTCACTTCACTGAATTCCTTACTTTTACGTTTTGAATAAATATCAAATAAGTATCTTCTCAATCACATCAGGAGACTTCAATGGATAGGTAGAGTGGTCATTTATTAGCGTAAAATAGTGAAATATATGGACTTTTTCACAAATTGTTCGCCTTGTATATAAAAAACCTGTCATAGGAATTTGATGAAAATTTTGTACGATATGAATGAAAATATTTCGAGTTCTCCCGTGAAAAAATATCGCTATCTTTTCGGACTCCCTTATGAGATATAGGGTGATTTAAAAAATCAAGGTTTTTATTTATTAAAGTATAACTAATTTTTTAAATTTTTTTTAAATTGATATCATTCGACTCTGTATACGATGAAACATATCATTTAACATTCTTCAAGTGAATTTTGTCATTTTAGGTTGGTTTATTACTACAAGATGTCCCATGTTTCCATATTTGTGAATCACCTTGTATGAATTGTATCTGCTATGTATGATGCTAGATGAAATGAATTTATAATATTATGTGATAATTCTACCTTTTCTCGCATTTTCTCTTTATAAAACAATTAAATTATGAAAGTCTCAAAATAGCATTGTTTTCAAGTGAAATCGCCCTGTACTACGAAAAGATTTGGAAATGATTTTCTCATGAATTCATCATACACGGATGTGATGATGATCCCACAAGAGATGAATCCGAACTAAATCGTAACTTGGCAGATACAGAGTGATGAAAAGTTAATGTTTCTCATATTCAACACCCTGTATCTCGAAAACTAGTCATAGGATCGTGTTGCGCCCGTTGAAACATTTCATCGGAATGATCAATTCTACAACATATCAAAAATTCAAGAAATTTGACGGAGAGCCACTTTCCCATATAAGGTGTGCGGGGTCCTTTCCAAATCTTAAATCTTAAATCTATAAATGCATTTCGACTTCTTGAACAATAAACAACGGCCACGATTATCTTTTCAACGTTAATTGGAATTGGTAGAGGTACGCACCTACCTCTCATGAAAACTTGCCCCTATTATAACTTGCTTATGTTTTCTGAATAGAACATTTACTTTATAGCATCCTACAAGTATGCGCAGTGATTACAAATTTCTTACAGCAAACTTGCAGAATAGGTATATGAAAGTTGTAACAAACTTGCACTTATTTAATACATTTGCAATTTCAGTACAATACCTCTCCTCTCGTTACTCTTGTTTAGATTCAAGGAAACCTTAGGCAAATAATATATTATGTAGATATTCTTTGCCTTAAAAGTACCTACCTATACAAGGTAGAATTAAACGCAAAAACAAACATTCAAGAAATGAACTTCCTTCACAGAATAAAATGTTCAATCAATACTCTGGACTCCTTCAACTGGTAATATAAATTTAAAATCACAAAAAACTAGCAGATTGAATAAAATATATTGAGAATATGTCAATTATCAATTCAGAATTTTATGTTTAATGCGGTTTAATTTATCATCTTACCGTTCCATGTTGATTTTATTGTGTTGACTGATCGAGTACCGAAATCACCCGACGATTTTATTGGGAATCAATTATTACAGTCGAATCGTCTAAGAATGTCATTTAGGTAAGTATTTACAGGAAATTTCCAATCAAACGAAGAGGTCCTGAGTTCGAATCCCGGTTTGTCCACATTTTTTTAATTCACTTCTGATTTTCATCTTTCCGTTTGCTATGCCAAAAACTCATTATGGATTTTAAATTCAATTACATACGTTAATGCTACTTAATTTTTTCATTTATTCTTATTTCCTACGATCTACGATCATGTTACCTCCATTTTCATCAAGTACCGAGAATACCCGACAATTAATTCTTGTCGTCTGAAGTTCGAATCGTTGATCGTTCGTTCGTTCGTGATCGAATCGAAAGTTCGGAATCCCAGGGCAGAGTTTGTTTTCATAAAGTGATTACAAGAAAAATGACTTTCTCCTTGACTAAGATGATTGAGTTGTTCATTGTTCTTGATCAAGTGGTTAGTGCTCTGACTTCTACTTGCCTCTGTTATCCATTGGGTTCACGGTGCATGTGGTTTCGCTACCCTTGCGCAGTATGTCATCCTTATCAGTATTCCTCTTTTTCCTAAAACATGTATCACAAAACCATTATTAGTTATTTTTATTCGACGTGTGTGCCCTATACTTCTATATCTTTTTCCCGTAAAATACATTTCAGGCTCTGTCCTGATTCTAATGTGTCCACCTGGCTCTTCCCAATTTCTAGTATATAACTTTTATTGAGACTGCTTGTTGACATTTCCGTGTATTCTTCTGGCAACATGTTGAGAGTAGTTGTTGATGTAGGTTTTTAATTTTTTGATGCCTGCCCTCTGCCCTGTCTGGTGCTTATGAACCTCAGGACGATTTTCACGAGGAGGTACAGTATGAAGCCAGCAAATAGTGTACAAATGAGGTAGAATGCTACCCTAGAGTGAATTGGGGAGTTCGAACTGGCTCGCACAGCGGGGAGTTGCGCAAATATTGACAGTACTTTTGGTGGTTGTGAAATAGAATATAAAGAACACACATGGACAAAACTGAATTCCACACCAGGAAGATTGTATCTCCGTGGAATCCGTATGTATTTGTGTATACATTGTCATATCCTTCCTCAATTATATCCCGAATTTCATCCACACTATCCTGTGTGGATGTTAGGTTCAAGTGGGGTGTCTCTAGTGTCCAATTAGAATTCAGACATTCTTTGATATCTTCAAAAACTGGAGAACTTGTTTTTAGTTTTGGGTTTAGAATGAATAACTTCAAGTTCGACGAGGCGGCGGGTATAATATGAGTGGCTTTAGCTTCCGGGGATAGATCTATCACACAAGGGAATTTTCTGGGGATAATTTCCTCTCCCTGCATTGTCAGCCTACACTGGCATGGTACAAACACTTTAACTGCTCCCGGAGTGTGATAGGCATCTTCTGGAATATTTATTGTTCGGTCAGGACAAATGATTTGGGTTTTGGGTGTGCAATCGTATACGTTTCCTCCTCAATTTCTGATATCGTTGTTATGGTTGATTTATGACAACTCATAGGGCAATGATGGTTTATTTCGTCAACGGTGGCTCCATTATAGAGCTCTTTTGCACATCTAGGGCCCTGGAAATGGTCTGCCAAGAATCTGAGCAGGTAGCAAAGCTTATCGTGAAAAGGTTTGCAGTGATCTAACCCACTACCTGAAATTTGTCTGATTTGGTTTCGAACAGATTGTTGATATTCCGATACTGCTAAAAATATTGGCTCATGCTGAATTTTGCATGTCTGGTTATACCACGCGAAAGGAGTTGTTATCAGTTCGAAGAGATCCCATTTGTTGGATTTTGTTAATGATAGGAATGCGAAGGTGAATGTATATCTTATCACCGGCAAATGAGCAATCACAAATTGGCAGCTGATAGAGCCTTGCCAACTCCGTTATGGGAATGGCTAGGTCTTGGCCAAACGATAATATTTCTTTCCTTAGGTTATCGATATCATGGGCCAGTGTACTAGGGTCTAAGACACTGATAGGGATGAGATGTCTGCGGCACGCATTTATTATTCGTTCCCTTTTAACTGCCCTCGTAAGTTCGATAACATTTTTTAAATTCCTGAATTGACTTTCCAAAAGTTCGGTGATCATAAGTGGTTTTGATCCTCGAACTTTGCCATGTCATTTTGGAGGTTTTCGAACGCTGTCTCCAATAAATGGATGTGTTTTTCCGTTCTGTGGAATATGTTTGCCACTGACTCTTCATATGTCTTGAATTTCACAGAATTTTCGGAGATCGACTTAACAGCCGCTGACAACATTTTCAAGTCTTGTTATCCGAGTTTGAATGTTATTTTCATTCGACACCAAGTCATCAAGCTCATGTTGGGTTGCTGCTCCACAACACCAAGACAACCCATCTCCTAGGAAGTCTAGTGCCCTTTTCGTCACCTCGTGCCTTGCCAGAGAATTGTTTCTTAAGAAACTGGGGCTCCAGCTCCTAGCTAGGGAGGAGAATTCCTCAGTGTAGGCATTTTGCAGCAAGTTCATATCTTGTAGGATTGCACACTCTGGTCTAGCTCGGTCTCCTGTTGATATGCAGTGATTTCTGCTTTTCGTTGTACTCATCGGTGTTCTGTCGTATCAAGCAGTCTCGTATATTAGTGGGATTGTAGCTTCGTAGGATATTGTTTCTGGTAGGGCCCTCCAGAATGCCCCCGCCGTCACTTCCAGTTGGTGATAGTTCTGTGCCACGGTAGCCAGGGCCATGTACCTGTACATAAAATGCAAGTTTATTCTCTGATAATAAAAATAAATATTATATCTAATTTTTAGGGGTGCAACGAGTCTTTGGGGCCTAATTCTTTCTCTTTGTGTACTTGTTCCAAATCTAACTTATTATTATTATTACCTAACTATGGAATAGAGAATGTTGGTATCATTCCTCGTTTCCAGGCGTCACCTCTGGGTAGGGTGTCCATGGGTCGTTGTAGGGTAGTATCCGACTTACGTGGACCAGTTCCCGTTTGCAATTTTTTGACTGCCCTTTTCTTATTTCGTAATCAACCTCGTTCAGTTCCTTCGTCATATAGTATGGACCAAACCATCTCAGTAGCAGTTTTTCGCTTCTTCCTACTTTCCTGACTGAAGTAAATACTTTCACCTGGTCTCCTGGGGCATATTCCATGTGTCGATGTTTTTCATCATAGCGCACCTTGTCTAATCCTTGTCTCGTTAGTATGTGTTGTACAGCATCACTACGAACTGCTAAGGCTCTTTCCCTGATTTCCCTGGCATCCAGGGAATTAATGTCCTGTGTTAGTGTCGCCTCTGTTGGTAGAATTGGTTCCCTACCGTAGACTAACATAAATGGGGAGTATTTCGTTGTCAACTGTACAGAGGTATTGTAGGCGAACGTCACGTGAGGTAGGAATTCGTCCCAGTCCGTCTGGTTAGTGTTGGTGAATATCGATAGCATGTCAGCTAGGGTTTTATTCAACCGCTCCGTCAGCCCATTACATGCCGGGTGGTATGCGGTGGTGTACCGACTGATTGTGCCCATTTATTTCAGTTCCCTTACTAGTTCTGACCTGAAAGTTTGCCCTCTGTCACTGAGGATGTATCGGGGAGAACCATGGGTGGAAATTATCTGCTCTAGGATGAATTTGGCTACTGGGCCGGCTTTTCCATTGCTTAGGGCGGCAGTCTCTGCCCATTGTGTGGCGTAGTCAGTTGCTACAATGATAACTGTCCTTCCACTTCTGCTTCTGTGGAATGGGCCGAGGATGTCAATTTCTACTTTCTCGAATGGGGTTCCCACTTCTATTGGCTGTAACAGTCCCACTGGGTGTCTGTTCTTCTGCCCCTTCCTGGCCTGGCAGTCGTTGCATTCTTTGACGAACTTCTTAACGTCTCTCTGACAGTTCGACCAAAAATACCGGGTTTTGATCTTCCGTAGAGTCTTGGCAATGCCCAAGTGTCCTGCGAGCGGTTCGAAAATGAAATTTCTGCCACCAGGTGTTTCGGGATAACCAATAAGTCTTTTCCGTTTTAAATAATACTCCATCCTTTATCCTGAAATTTTTTGGTTTTCTCCTCAGCCCTATTGATAAACTATCGGCCTCGGGATTATCTAGCGCTTTGAGTAGATCCCTTATTTCCGCATCTTTTCTTTGTTTCTGTACCAGGTCCCTGGCTTCTAATAGGAAAGTGGAAACTTCTTCCATGTCCACTTCCTTTGACTTTTGGTCCTGCACTATGGGGTTTCTTGACAAGCAATCCACATCCCCATGGGCTTTACCACTCTTGTGGAGGATTTGATAGTCATATTCCGCAAGTTTGAGAGACCATCTTGCTAGTCTGCCCGGGGGGTCCTTTAGTGAACGAATCCAACAAAGTGCATGATGGTCGGTCACTATCTTTATCTGTCGGCCATAGGTGAGGTGCCTCAAGTATCCCAGCGACCAAATGGCCGCTAACCCCTCCAGCTCTGTGATTGTGTAATTTTGTTCGCATTTTGATAGGCTTCTGCTGATGTATGCTATGGGGTGTTGTTGATTATCCTCCCGTTCTTGGAGTAGTATTCCGCCGATGCCTAATGTGCTGGCGTCAACCCTTAGCTCACATCCTATGTTAGGGTTGAAATGATGTAGTACGGGGGCTGTGATCAGTTTTTCCTTCAGTTTCTCAAAAGCGTTTTGTTGTTCCTCCTTCCATATATATCCTGTATCCTTTTTGGTCGCCAGGTGCAGTGGTCGGGCAATCAGAGCGAAATCCTTGATGAATTTCCTATAGAAGTTACACATTCCTACAAAGCTCTGGACCTGTTTCACTGTCTTTGGGGTCGGAAATTCTTTAATGGCTTTTAACAGGTCCTGATCTGGTGAGATCCCATGTGCTCCTACTAGGTGACCCAGTATCTTGACGGACGGTTTCACATATACACATTTGCTGGGTTTCAATGTTAGCCCTGCATCTTTAATTCGCTTGAAAACCCTTTCCAGCTTTTCCAGATGCTCCTCCTACAACATCATCGAGGTATATAAGAACATCTTTCCACTTCATTCCCCTGAACACCATACCTGCTAAGGACTGGAATGTCGCTGGGGCGTTACACAAACCGAAAGAAAGGACGTTAAATTCGTATGACTCATGACCTTGAGCTGAGAAGGCTGTATATTGCTTGGAGTTCTCTTCGATGTTCACTTGCTAGTATCCACTGAACATGTCCAGCGTCGAGAAGTATTTTGCTCCTCCTAAGTACGTAAGAATATCATCTATGTTTGGGATTGGGTAGCTTGATTTCTTAGTCACATTGTTCAGTTTTCTGTAGTCAACGCAGAAGCGTATTGATCCATCTTTCTTTTTGACCAAAACTACGGGGTGAGTGACACGGGCGAATTACATTATGCTCACTTATATATCTCGTTCCTTTTGTGAGACCCTGTAGGGTCTGCATTTTCTGTTAAGTTTGTTCTCCCCATGTATTTTGTGGCTTTAGAGAATACGTCATTGTATTCTTTTAACAAAGTTTCCAATCTTTGCTTGAAACGTCCTTCCTCTATGTGTTCAGGGTCCTGCAGGGTAACCATGTCTTCTGATCCTGAATTGAACAACACTAGCACATCGTTAAGGGGTATTTTCGATTGATTGATACACCCTATTGTCGTCCCCTTGCAGATTTTCACGTTGTTTATGTTTTTATTCAGTAGCGTTATTCCATCTGCCTGATGATTAATGTAGAGCAACCCTTTACTGCATAGATACTCCTCGTTTGGTTCCCATGCAAATTTCCCTTGGGTCAGTGTTCCTGAGATTGGGATTGTTCTCTCTTCTTCTACTCCGATTGTGACATCTCCTAGTGCTGTGACTTTTGTTCTTTCATGTTGGTCGTTGGTTGGTTTTTGGTCCCTTTCTCTTTTTTCCCGTATCCTTGGTGTCCCTTTTTCCGTGAGATGGGTTAGTACTATTTTCTCAAAGTTTGCTTTTTGCTGTGGGTTCTATTTACAAATCCTTATGGTTGCGTCCATGTTTAGGAACACAAAATATATCATGTCCTTTACTATATTCCATTCCAGTTTATCTAGGCCACACCCAATTCTAGGCATTGCTATTTTTCGTATACCATATATTTCCATGTACTCCTTAGCTTTTACAAGTGATGAGAACAGGTCCCTGTATTGTGGTTTCGACCCTGACTCTTTTTTTGTTATCAGGTTGATAATGGTTCTTGATACCGTTCTTAATACTGCTATCTCGCCTATTTCTTTTCTCTGGATTTGTAGCTGATCGATTCCTCCATATCTTCTCTTGAATTCCAGGGCGATTCCTCTGTACATTTTCATATCCTCTGCTACGCAGTGCATCAATACGTAGTTGGATGGGCATTCGAATATGTTCTGCTTCTCTTCCACTATTAGAGCCCTTGTTATTTGATTATCCGCGTTACATCCTAACTTAAGAAAATCTTCTTATTCCGGTAATTCGGAATCCCCGTTTCTTTCTTCGGTATTCGATGTGGATGTAATGAGGTTTTCCGCGTTCCTGTGGCCTATCATATCGGAGGGTATTGTCTCCTCTTTTTCTGAGACTATTTTACATTCTGATTCTCCGTCTCGTGTTTCTTGGGTTTCTTTTCCTTTCCAGGGGTGAATTATGGCTGAATTGATCATGCCTAGAACTAGGAAACATATCGTTGTTGGTATCGTCTTTCGTTATTTCCTTCCGGGTGGTCTCCTGTGTTTTCTTTGTTTGGAGTTCTGGCCATATTGACTCCCTTACTTGGAATGTCCCCTCACTGTCCCTCTTCTGAGGTGAATTGTTTGTTCCCTTGGAAAGTTCTTCTACTAGCAGTACCTTGTCCTGGCTTCCACTTGTTGCTTCTATTATGTCCCAATCTCTCCTGAAGTTTGTCACGATTTTTTCTCAGTAAAGATTCTTGTAGTTTACATTCGTTTTCTTTCTTTTATGATACCGAACTGGTCTCCTGATTAGGTTGATCGTTTTATTTGATTCCACTGGTTCTTTTATTCGTTTCTGGAAAGTATTTTTTCCTGAATGTAAATGTATATGCTATACTGCCTTGCCGGAGGTCTATCATGGCACTATTCTCCATCAGGAAGCCCATACCTAATAGCAGTGGAAAAGGCAATTTGTCCACCACTATTGCCGAGCAAGCACTGGTAAAATCTACTATCTGTACATTGATTCGTGCTGTTCCGAGTGTTGGAATTCTTGTGTTTCCAGCCCCTAGTAAATACCTGGGGTGTCCGTAAATGATTTTGTCTTTCAGTATGTCTTTGCTCATCACATTCTCTTCTGCTTCGGTGTCCAGAATGATTTCCGTGTCCTTATAGTTTACCTTAGCCCCTATGGTGAGAACTTTATTCTGCTTTTCGTTCTTTGCCCCTGAAGCAGATAAGACGAGGCCGGGGACTATTGGCGTCGTCCTTGGTCGTTTGGGTGGTTTCTTGGGTTTTCTGTACACGATGTGACGAAATGTCCTATCCTGTTACACTGATAGCATCTAGGTCTTCCATCGTTGGTTCTTGTGTAGGGGACTGACTTTCTTGGTTCGTTGCTTCCAGATGTCCATCCTGCTGAGTGCCCGTTTTGTCCCTGGTATCTTCGCTCATAACTTTGGGTTTCGGAATTTCTTGTGCCTGTCTGTCCTGTATACTTTCCTTTTCTGTTCTGGATTGAATAGTTTGACTGTCTGCTGGCCCAATTGTTGTGGTGCTGTCCCCTATTCCAGTTGTGTAGTTCTGGGTTTTGACCAGATATTCCTGTTCGCTTGGAGTGGTTTGAGATATCATTCAGTTTGAATACAATATCTTTGAATTTCTCCATGGTTATTACGTGCTCTCTCAACATACGATATAGTCCATACAATTCCGTGCTAATTCCGTTCTCAAAAAACTTCCTGAATTCTCCAGCATTCAGTTCTGGGTCGTATTCGTAGAATAGAGCTTGTAGTTCGCAATAAAATTCCTGTATTGACTCTCCATCCCTCTGTCTTCGATGCATTAGACGTATTTCAAAATCTCTTTTTGCATCCCCGCTGTTGTACTCCTCCAAGAATACCTTTGCTACATCTTTCCATGATTTCGTCTGGTTATCTGCGTCCTGTCTGTATCTGTCGTACCAAAAATTGGCTGCTCCTTCCAAAAAGGTTCCAAAATAACTCAACTTCATTATGTTGTCCCAGCCATTGGCAATGGCTGTTCGCTCGTAGGTTTCCAGGAACGAGTCTAGTTTTCCTGTGCCAGGGTTGAAAGTAGGTGGGGGAACAAAACTGGGCCTTGCGGGATTTCCACTGTTTTCGAATGCTTCTTCTATTGTCATATTTGCCATGGTACTACTTCTGTTTGCTTCTGTGTCCTGGGGGGCGGTTTCTGTGGGGATGTTTCCACCTTGTTCCTTGATATACAGGCTGTCTGATTGTCCTACCACAGTGATTGTGAGTTCCTTTGGAACTGGCTTGTCTGTAACCGGCGATGCTAAGTTGTTTGCTGCCGATCCATTCGATGGTCTTGTAAATATCTCGTTACTCCTGTGTTTTGGTCTAAACCCTCCGTCTTTAGTGTCCGATTCAGACCTGGTTTGACTCCTGAGAGTTCGATCCTTATCGGCCATTAACACACCTTTTCGTTATATAGATGGTTGTTATAATAACGTTATTGCACTTATCACTGCTAAAAGAAAGAACTAGGACCACCAAGAATTTCAATTTGTTTGATAATTGTATAACCTTTTATTACACTATACGACCAAATGAAATTATTAAGAAACGTAATGTTATGGTTTGACTTGAATATTGATTGGGCCAATTATTGTGAATAGAGTTTTATCCTTCAATTTTATTTTTATTTACTCAAAATTTTATTATAAGAATTTTGTGGAATGTCTTTACGCGGGACAGATATTCTTTGAGGAGAAACCTTTATCCTTTACTACTCAAGAATACTCTGTCTTGTTTCTACTACACTCTATGGGGTAGTTATAGATATAGTCCCTTAAGGGCCCAAAAGAAAATTAAAAAAAAGACCTGTGTTAGGTTAATTATGACGAATTAACCTCCAGGACGAGCAAGGCACCTCCACCATATGTCGCGACTAGGGCCTTAGTGAAGCTACCAGCCCTATCGCTTGGGACGTAGTCAGGAAGAAAAACCAGTTTTCTTCTAGGTATAACTACTGATAAATAAAACAAGTCGCCCAGGGCTCAACAAAGCCCTATATTTATATATCCGCCCAACCGGGACAAGTCAACACATGATCAATCAACAGTATATTGTATACAAAGGTCTCTTACCAAATGAACACCACTAATTCGCC
Source organism: Chrysolina americana (assembly GCA_958502065.1). Classification (NCBI taxonomy): domain Eukaryota; kingdom Metazoa; phylum Arthropoda; class Insecta; order Coleoptera; family Chrysomelidae; genus Chrysolina; species Chrysolina americana. Next base: position 52,055,571 of record OY293410.1, on the reverse strand, counting down.
AAAGGACATCTTTTGGAGAGGTTTGTCAAGGAGGACTTTTGGGCCACTAATTGGCAGTAACTAATACAATCTGCCCGCAACGAAATCTGGACTCTACCGCCAGGATACACCGTAGACTCGCGATAGCTCGACTGTCCGTCTTCCTTCATCATAAAGCATGTATCCAAGTTTCGTGTTGTTGTTACGAACATTCCCATTCAATGAAATAGTTCGTTGATATCTTCATAGCCATGCCAATAACACACGTTTTGTTTTTGATATCAATCGAACTCGGCCATGACTGATGTTTATGATATTGAACTTCAATTCAACAATTTATGAAATATGACGAAGGATTTTGGTATCACTCGAAATGAATAAAATTTTTGAGTTAGCGCCCTTCTTGACAATATGTCCAGAAAATGTCCGTATATACAGAAAATCCTATGGACGTACATATAGGATGTACAGTGGACGTTCATACAAGATGTACAATGGACGTATATAGAAGATGTATAATGGACGTACAGATGAACTTGAGAAAAGTTCATTGGATGTATATGAAATAAGGAAAATGGACATTCAAATAGTCCACTGATTTCTACAAGTTTCAGATTACCACATCCAAAGGATGACTATCATAAATGTTCTCAGAAAGGTTCCGAATTTTCGAAAGACATTTTTTCGAAGAAAATTGAGATAACCTATGCTAGTAGTTTTCTAATTGATTTCTAATTTCTGGAAAAATGCCTGATTTAATTTTTAGTGGCCCAAATAGTATATTATATCAACTACTACCCACTGAAACCGAATTATTATTTGAAATTGAACTCAATATAAGATTAAATAATGATGGCTTCAATGCATACTTCATAAATAAAATATTGTCACAAGCACGCGACCTATGGTGATTGAGGACTCCAACTGGCAAGTGCAACATGCGCGAGAGGAGCGGAGCACGGAGGGGACTGCGGTACCTGATTCCTGACGAGACAATTTTGTATTTAGTTGTAATTATCTGACCATCGATAACACTTGTACAACTCACGTAATATACTCCTAAATTAAGTATACTGGTTTTCCCTTAGTCTTGCTACCCCTGAGTACCCCCCAACATATAAAGTTGTAACAATATTATTCAGTACATAACATAATATCTACATAGTAGTAGTAGATAAATGAATATAAATATATAATGAACATTCTGAAAATACTAAGAACTCCTATAAAATAACAATAACACTAATACCACATTGGACATTTAGTAATAGTAGTAATAGTACTACTGTAGCCAGGCGAGTAGGCCCCAATGGGCCCTTTTTTTGCCATCCCCTTGTCTTCTCATCTGTGATATTCTGTTTGAACAACCTTCTTCTTCTCAATGTGAATCCTTATACTGTATATATGTGTATGTGTGTGGGTGCTTGACAAGGGATCGAGTTCCTTCAATCTGCCTATTCCTGAAAGTCATGGTAGGGCTGTTTCTCAGTCGAGCAGTGCGGCGGCCGCGGATGATTTTATCACTGGCTACCAGAGCCGCAATATCCGATACGAGCCCCCTCATTGGCTTCCATTAGAGACTAGTTCTCCAGTTCTCACCGCGGGTTCCTTCTATCTGTCTCCTCGTGAAAGTCCTGGTAGGGCTGGTTCTCGATCGGGTGGTGCGACGGCCGCAGGCGATTCATTCACTGGCTACCAGTCCCGCAGCACCCCCTCCTTGGCTCCCACCGAAGACCAGATTTTACAGTTCCCGCAGCGAGTTCCTTCAATCCTCCTCCTCGTGAAAAACCTGATAGGGCTAGTTCTCAACTGGGTAGAGTGGCGGCCGCGGGTGATTTATCACCGGCTACCAATCTCGCAACACCCAATCCGAGGCCCCTCCTCAGCTCCCACTGAAGACAGATTTTCAAGTTCTCGCATCCCTCTGTAATGTGTGTGGGTGTGTGTATCGGGGGGTTTTTGATGTCGGTGTACGGTAAGCTAGGGCCCACGAGTCGCTACTCCCGTTGGCTGCAACACCTCAGCCACCCTTGGTGACTCATTGGACATGAAAAAACTCATAATGTTGAAAAAACACAATAATATCCGTTCCTTCCATTGGCTCTTTGAAGCCATTTCGAAATTACTTCTTCATTCTTATTTTGATCTCCTTTTTTGGAATGTAGAACAGCTTCTGAACATTCAATTTAGTAAAATTGTGCGGCTGTTATAACAACATAGTTACTATACTATAATTTAGAACCATATACCGGGTGGCTACAGAAGTATTGCCTACAGAATATCTCAGTTATTGTATGAAGTAGGTTTGTGAAATTTGGAGCGTCGATATAATGACATAAGAGCTAGAATTTGAGCATGTTGACATGTCGAAGTTAACTTCCGGTCTGACCGGAAGTAACATCAACTTTCTCATTTTAAATAGAAACCCTATTTTTATTTTCTTTTCGCTTTATTCAGCATTCAATTCCCTTTCTAATGACATACCACAAGTTGGTATCTAACCAGAAACTAGATCAGAAAAAAATTATTATTGAAATTCACCGAGTAGGCCGTGGAAGCAAAATGAAAGCCAATAATTGAAAAGTTGGCTATGGAAACCATACGTCACTTGATAGCAGTTGCTACTACTGTGATATTTTATTTTCATTCATCGGCGTTATAAAAAGCCGCCAAAAAAAATCTTGGAAAAATTGGTAAAAAAACAATACTCTGTAGGTCCATAACTTAAATAGGAACATACAACTTTTTCTTGCCTGTACTATTCAGCATAACCATTCCTTTCTAATGAGATAATAGAAAGTAATTTTTTAAATGAAATACCATTATTTTTAATGTTATTTTTGCGTATGGCGATAATCTGTTTTGTTATTTGAAGAATAATAATTGGATTTTTTGGTATTTCATTTCAAAAAATTACTTTCTATTATATCATTAGAAAGGAATGGCTATGCTGAATAGTACAGGCAAGAAAAAGTTGTATGTTCCTATTTAAGTTATGGACCTACAGAGTATTGTTTTTTTCGCAATTTTTCCAATATTTTTTTGGAGGCTTTTTATAACGCCGACGAATGAAAATAAAATATCACAGTAGTAGCAACTGTTATCAAGTGACGTATGGTTTCCATAGCCAACTTTTCAATTTTTGGCATTCATTTTGCTTCCACGGCCTACTCGGTGAATTTCAATAATAATTTTTTTCTGATCTAGTTTCTGGTTAGATACCAACTTGTGATATGTCATTAGAAAGGGAATTGAATGCTGAATAAAGCGAAAAGAAAAAAAATAGGGTTTCCATTTAAAATAAGAAAGTTGATGTTACTTCCGGTCAGACCGGAAGTTAACTTCGACATGTCAATATGCTCAAATTCTAGCTCTTATGTCATTATATCGACGATCCAAATTTCACAAACCTACTTCATACAATAACTGAGATATTCCGTAGGCAATACTTCCGCAGCCACCCGGTATATATGTATATATATAGAATTGGAAAAATCTTGAGGTTGCAGTCTTATGTTGGTCTTAAAGAAAACTCTTTGTTATCTTGTCAAGCTTTCGGAAAAGTTTATTTCCTTCCTCAGGACAACTATAACAGGACAAAATTAAAAATGGAGAAATATGTCGAATCTACTAACATACATAACTTGAGTGAAAATTTAAATTAGCATCAGTAAAGTAAAAAATATTGTATAAAAATTAAAATGTCAATGTATTTGAATTGATATTATAAAATCAAGTGACTCTACTAGGTGTATTAGCATTACTATAATTTTTCGATTTATCTCTGTTCAGTTTTAAAATATAGGTGTAAATTTTACTTAAATTATTCAAATCAGTTTTCTTGTTTAAGCTGTTACTCTCTTCATTAATTTGTAACATTTCTAAAAATGTCCTTTTGAAAATGATGTTTTCTATTTCAAGCACACTAACATTATCGAAACCCATTCTATGGTCAAAACGATTTACATGTTCAGCTAATGCACAGGAATTAACATTTCTTCTACAATCACTTTTATGTGAAGTAATCCTACCTTTCAAGAGTCTAGAAGTTTACCCGATGTATACTTTATTACAATCGTTGCAAGGAATTTTGTAAACAACATTATAATTCTGGGTTGTTTCGAGAGGAGATTTCAATTTTGAAAAAAGTTGACTAATGGTCTTAATGTTTTTTTGTGCTATTTTAATATTGGTTCCTTTTAAGACATTGATCAATTTAGGTGTTAATTCTCTGACATGCGGAAAAGATCGGTATTACATAATTGAGTCAGACCTTTCTGGAGAAACATCTGATATTACCTCAGGTGTAATAGTCCTTTCATTGAAAAGCAATTTGTTTATCAAGTTTCTTGGATATGAATTCTCTATTAGAATATCTCTCAGTTCTTTTAGACACTCTATTTTCAATGAAGGATGTGTCACTTTAATAACTCTGTGTTTCATGTTATTGATCATGTTAAATTTCATTTTAGTAGGGTGGTAGGAGTAATAGTTAATGAATCTATTACTGCAATTGGATTTTCTGTACCATCTACTGATGATAGTATTATTCGTTGTTCTGATGAGGGTCATATCTAAAAAAGGAACACAATTATTGGATTCTTCTTCTATTGTGAATTGTATATTATGATCATAACTGTTGAAAATTCTCAGTATTTCATCTTCACCATTTTTGGGAACAGAAAGAATCAAGTCATCAACATATCTTTCAATAAATATATCTTTCAATAAATATATATATATATATATATATATATATATATATATATATATATATATATATATATATATATATATATATATATATATATATATATATATATATATATATATATATATATATATATGTGTGTGTGTGTTTCAGATAGGTTTCCGCGATCAGATATTTGAAAACTAAAAGTTCGGGTTGAACCGCGTCTAGAATTTGTTGAAATTCGACGTTTCGGCTCCGATTTTGGAGCCATTTTCAAGAACTGAAAAAGAAAGAAAATACGAAAATTAATAAATGGTTGAAACGTAATTCTACGCTGAGGTCTCAATCTGCCTACTCCTCAGGTATAATTACGTTAGGTTTTTGTGACTTGACGTCGGGGTCTCAATCTGCCTACTCCCCATGTCTCGTCACTGGTTCTCTCTAAGGACTCAATCTGCCTACTCCTTCGAGAGAACTGAGGAATTGTGTGTTGAGGAACTGTATTTATAGTGGACGTGGCTGTAATGGCCGTGTGCAATGTATTGGCGCGAGGTGAACTAAGGGCGGGAACTGAGTTGGCGCTAGATGAGCTGTGTGCGGGAACAGGGTTGGTGGGAAATGAGTTGATGCGTGCAATGAGAGGCTTCTCGGATGATCCTGGTTTGTAGAGTTTTCTCGGTGGAAATTGTTTTTGTGTTTTTGAAGTCTATTTTGTGACCTGTGTCTTCTCGATGTTTATAAAGTGCGGAAGTGGAAGATGCCTGACGCACAGCAAGTTCGTGTTCGTAGACTCTGGAAGTTACTCGTCTGGCCAATATAACTTCTTTGGCAGTCTGAACATGGTATTTCATTTATACCTTGAGAATCGTTTGGTATTGTGTCCTTGGGAGATCTGAGGAATTTGGATATTTGGTTGTTGGCCGTGAATATTGTTTTTATCTCGTGTTCTCTCAAGATATTACTGATTTTGTCTGTCACACCTTTGATGTATGGTAGGAAAGCTTTGTGTGGCTGAATACTCTCTAGTGGATCATTTGTTTCTGGAGGACGGGTCAGTTGATGGCGGATAGACTTGTCGATTAGCTCTACAAACCAGGATCATCCGAGAAGCCCTTGAGATAGAGAAGCGCCCCAATTGCCTCAACACTCGCGACGACGGACGTAGACTTCCCAATACCTGGAAGCCTCTCATTGCACGCATCAACTCATTTCCCACCAACCCTGTTCCCGCACACAGCTCACTTAGCGCCAACCAAGTTCCCGCACACAGCTCATCTAGCGCCAACTCAGTTCCCGCCCATAGTTCACCTCGCGCCAATACATTGCACACGGCCATTACAGCCAAGTCCACTATAAACACAGTTCCTCAACACACAATTCCTCAGTTCTCTCGAAGGAGTAGGCAGATTGAGACCTTAGAGAGAACCAGTGACGAGACATGGGGAGTAGGCAGATTGAGACCCCGACGTCAAGTCACAAAAACCTAACGTAATTATACCTGAGGAGTAGGCAGATTGAGACCTCAGCGTAGAATTACGTTTCAACCATTTATTAATTTTCTTATTTTCTTTCTTTTTCAGTTCTTGAAAATGGCTCCAAAATCGGAGCCGAAACGTGGAATTTCAACAAATTCTAGACGCTGTTCAACCCGAACTTTTAGTTTTCATATATATACAGTGTGACCCATTTAAGATTGAAGCACCCTTATAAAACTTACATTTTTCAACCGATTGGAATGATTTTTTTTTGTTAGGTAGATATTCAAAGTCTATTAGGACACCAAATATCATGAATAAATCTCAATTTCCAGGGCCAACTAATCTTATTTTTCAAGGTAAAAAATCTAAAAAAATTACTAGTGATTTTTTAAGAAAAAATCTGACTACACCACTGGATTCGCGACATTTTCAAATGATTTACATGTAAATTACGTTGGAATGCGTCAATCAATAAAAAAGTTATAAAGGAATGAAATTTGAAAAATATGCCGTTTAATCAACCCGAATTGGTGTTCAGGAATTTTATGAAAATTCTGTATACTCCACTGGATTCGGGATGTCTTGAAATATTACTGATCACAGTTTCATCGAAATCTGTTCGGTAATAAAAAAGTTATAAAGGAATAAAATTTGAAAAATGTGTTGTTCAATGGAATTTTAGCAACGTTCTTACTACACCACTGGATTAGGGGCAATATTCAACAAAATATTATTCAAATAAAATTCATGAAACGTTTATGGGAGAATCAATTTCCTTTCATTTGTATGTCGAACCATATCAATCAATCAGTTTATCACAACAAACTTTAGTGTCAATAATTTCAAATGAATCTACAAAAAAATAACTGTAAGTACATTTTTCTAATTGCTACAAACTAGCGGAAAACAATCTTTTATTCACAATCAATGTAAAAATAGAAACCAAGAAGATACCGAATTGAAAAATAAATGAGTGCAATTCATATTCTGGTGGCCTCCACCAAACTTCCATCCAATTCAATGCATTTATCATATCGCTTACGAATATTTTTTAAAGTATTCCTCAATTGTTGTGGAGTAATTGCATCGCAAACTTGCTGAATTCTGGTGCACAGTTCCACTCGATTCCTTGGTCGTGATTTGTAAACCTTTTGTGTAACATAACCCCAAAGGAAAAAATCGAGTGAAGTAAGGTCAGGCGATCTTGGTGGCCATCCAATTAATGTACTCCCCCTTCCTATCCAACGATTAGGGTAATTTTGATTCAGCCAATTCTTCACAATTCCCGCATTATGTATGGAACAACCATCTAACTGAAAATATAAATTTCTTGTTTCTGCAAGGGGAAGTTCATCTATTGCGTCCGAAAATTCATTCCTTAAAAATTGTAGGAAAATTGCGCCATTCATGTTGCCGTCGAAAAAGAATGGTCCAATTATCCTTTCATTCAGTATTCCACACCAAACGTTCACTTTTTCTGAATACTGCCTTTTACAGTTTATCACCCAGTTAGGATTTTCAGTGGCCCAATAGCGAATATTTTGTGATGAAACCACTCCATTTGTTGTGAAACTAGCTTCATCACTAAATAAAATTTTCTTTAAAAATTGCCTGTCATTGAGATACTCGCCCTGGGCCCATAAGCAGAATTCCAATCGTTTTTCTTGATCACCTAGTTCCAGAGTATGTAAAAACTTTGGTTTAAATGGCCTCAATTTATTTTTCTTCAGACATCGCCTAATATTCTCCCTAGGTGAGTTTTAATCTAAGCTGGCAACCCTCAAACTACTATTTGGATTATTTCTGAAGTAATCTAATATAGTCTGGTTATTTTCGTTCCTTCTTCGTATATTGTTCTTTGAAATATATGTGGTTACTGCTCCAGTCTGATTGAAAACTTGGTTTATTTTATGTAACGTGCTGTTATTTATGGCTGGACGATTTGGGTGTCTTTCATTGAATATTCTAGTTACTTCTCTTTCACTCCGGTAATCATCACCGGAAAGACGTATAATTTCGATTTTTCTTGAATTGACAATTGAGCCATTATCTGTTTTTATTTTGGAACACAAATTATTCAGTTCACTAATGGTGCGTAACAAAATGACAATTCATGCGCAAATAAATAGATGAGAAACTGTTAGTCACAGCTAACTTGATTATTTCATTAATGCATTCTGAATAACAGGCAGTTAAAATTGCAACTCTCATTTTTTGCTATTCAACAAAAGGAAAAAATCACAGCTGATGTTACCTACTGGAATGATAATAATTATTATTTTGCATATTTTTTCGTTATAATTTCTATTAGGAGTACATTAGACTTAGTCTTATATTGTTGAAATTGTTTTCATGAAGATTAACCAGGAGTTCTCTCCTGATTGTACTTGTTTATGTATCCACTCCACTTCGAGAAATACCTATAGACTATTTTTACCATCATGATTTTCAGATGTTATAATTGTACGACATTGCAATAATCACCCCAATAATTGTTTCAATAATCAACAGTGGTGTAGTAAGAACGTTGTTAAAATTTCATTTTACAACATATTTTTCAAATTTCATTCCCTTATAACTTTTTTATTACTGAACAGATTTCGATGAAACTGTGACCAGTGATATTTCAAGACATCCTGAATCCAGTGGTGTATTCAGAATTTTCATAAAATTCATGAATTCGAATTGGTAGATTGATTAAACGGCATATTTTTCAAATTTCATTCCTTTATAACTTTTTTATTGATTGACGCATTCCAACGTAATTTACATGTAAATCATTTGAAAATGTCGCGAATCCAGTGGTGTAGTCAGATTTTTTCTAAAAAAATCGCTAGTAATTTTTTTAGATTTTTGACCTTGAAAAATAAGATTAGTTGGCCCTGGAAATTGAGATTTATTCATGATATTTGGTGTCCTAATAGACTTTTTGAATATCTACCTAACAAAGAAAAAATCATTCCAATTGGTTGAAAAATGTAAGTTTTATAAGGGTGCTTCCATCTTAAATGGGTCACACTGTATACAGGGTTATGATAAAGTAATGCACAAAATTCACTTTTGAAAAAAATGCAAAAACACGTCAAACTTTTTTTTTATTCCGCATCTTTTGACATAAGTTACAAAAATAACACGTCAAAGTTGTCAAAGTTATGACGTCATCAACAAATTTTTTTAATGGGAAGCTAAGAGTTTTATTACATTATGTGATAGAGCTTGTGTTTTTACACAAGGGAAAAATAGTTGCAGTAGGGCTCACATAAGAAAAACAACGAGAAAAGGGATAAAAAACGAAATAACAAAACCAATTATAAAAAGAGGTCAAACTTAAACTCATCTAGTAAGAACATGTGTTCTTATAAATTTTTTCAATTGTTTTACTAAAACAACGGTTTTTCAGTGTCAGTCGTACAATTAGTGTCACCACAGTTTTATTATTATTGCTCGTTTAACCGAAAGAGAAAGGATAGAAATTCTAATGATGGTAGGTTACGGCGATCACCTTCGAAGTCATGAAGAAGCATGTGCTTTATTTAACGCAACACATTTTGAAAGACCTCCAATTGCTAGAAGCACAGTATGCAGAATTGTTGCAAACTTTGATGCAACGGGAAGCGTGAGGGATGCTCCAAAATCTGGACGACCAGGAATAAGCGACGATGTGAAGTTAGATATTTTGCTGTCAGTAGAAGAACACCCTCACGCAACTACAACAGAAATTGCCTTACAATAAATTGTTAGTCAGTCGTTTGTTGTAAAGATGTTAAAAAAAGAAAAACTACACCCATACAAAGTTCATCTTGTTCACGAACTCTCAGAAGATGATCCGGACAGACGTTTGGAATTTTGTGAAATCTTCATGCGGCATTGTGACGAAAATCCAAATTTTCTTAATAGTGTAGTATTTTCCGATGAGGCAACGTTTTGTCTAAGTGGTTCTGTAAATCGACACAATTCTCGCTACTGGGCTCGGGAAAATCCCCACTGGATGCAGACAAAACACACCCAGCGTCCCCAAAAAATTAATGTTTGGGTAGGAATCGTCCGGGGAAGATTTATTGGTCCTTATTACTTTCGCGGGAATTTAACAGCTGAACGATATTTGGAACATCTTCGTATGGCAGTGCTTCCGGACCTACTTGCGGCATTTCCGGATCCAAATAATGGGGACAACTTGGATCCCAGTATTTGGTTCCCATCTTGTTGGAACCAAATACTGGGATCCACACCACCACATTATGGTCGTACTGTTCGAAGGTTTCTGGATAACCAGTTTGAAGGACGGTGGATTGGAAGACGTGGACCAATGGAGTGGCCACCTAGGTCACCTGATTTAACCCCTCTTGATTTTTTTCTGTGGGGACATTTGAAAAGTCGGGTCTACATTAACCGGCCAGACAATTTAGAAGACTTATTGGAAAGAATTAGACACGAAATGACTCGTATAACTCCGCAGATGATCGAAAACTCTATAAATGCGGTCTACCATCGTCTTGGCCTATGTCAGTTAGTAAACGGGACACAGTTTGAACAATTCCTATAAGAAATAGTTTTGGTTTAATGGACTGTTTAGTTAATTGAAAAGTTATAATGAAACTTACGTTTATTTCGTTTTTTATTCATTTTCTCGTTTTTTTTCTGATGTGAGCCCTACTGCAACTATTTTTCCCTTGTGTACAAACACAAGCTCTATCACATAATGTGATAAAAATCTTAGCTTCCCATTAAAAAAAATTGTTGATGACGTCATAACTTTGACAACTTTGACGTGTTATTTTTGTTACTTATGTCAAAAGATGCGGAATAAAAAGAACAGATTGACGTGTTTTTACATTTTTTTCAAAAGTGATCGTTGTACGTTTTATGAATTTTGTGAATTACTTTATCATAACCCTGTATATACATGAAAGTTTGGTAAATCGTGACTGACAATACTTGTAGAATTGGAAAAATCTTGAGGTTGCAGTCTTATGTTGGTCTTAAAGAAAACTCTTTGTTATCTTGTCAAGCTTTCGGAAAAGTTTATTTCCTTCCTCAGGACAACTATAACAGGACAAAATTAAAAATGGAGAAATATATCGAATCTACTAACATACATAACTTGAGTAAAAATTTAAATTAGCGTCAGTAAAGTAAAAAATATTTTATAAAAATTAAAATGCGGACTGACAGTATTTGAATTTGAAAATTAATGTCAACGTATTTGAATTGATATTATAAAATCAAGTGACTCTACTAGGTGTATTAGCATTACTATAATTTTTCGATTTATCTCTGTTCAGTTTTAAAATATAGGTGTAAATTTTACTTAAATTATTCAAATCAGTTTTCTTGTTTAAGCTGTTACTCTCTTCATTAATTTGTAACATTTCTTAAAATGTCCTTTTGAAAATGTTGTTTTCTATTTCAAGCACACTAACATTATCGAAACCCATTCTATGGTCAAAACGATTTACATGTTCAGCTAATGCACAGGAGTTAACATTTCTTCTACAATCACTTTTATGTGAAGTAATCCTACCTTTCAAGAGTCTAGAAGTTTGCCCGATGTATACTTTATTACAATCGTTGCAAGGAATTTTGTAAACAACATTATAATTCTGGGTTGTTTCGGGAGGAGATTTTAATTTTGAAAAAAGTTGACTTATGGTCTTAATGTTTTTTTGTGCTATTTTAATATTGGTTCCTTTTAAGACATTGATCAATTTAGGTGTTAATTCTCTGACATGCGGAAAAGATCGGTATTTCATAATTGAGGCAGACCTTTCTGGAGAAACATCTGATATTACCTCAGGTGTAATAGTCCTTTCATTGAAAAGCAATTTGTTTATCAAGTTTCTTGGATATGAATTCTCTATTCGAATATCTCTCAGTTCTTTTAGACACTCTATTTTCAATGAAGGATGTGTCACTTTAATATCTCTGTGTTTCATGTTATTGATCATGTTAAATTTCATTTTAGTAGGGTGGTAGGAGTAATAGTTATTGAATCTATTACTGCAAATGGATTTTCTGTACCATCTACTGATGATAGTATTATTCGTTGTTCTGATGAGGGTCATTTCTAAAAAAGGAAAAGGAAATTGAGGATCGATCAAGTGTTGTTGAAGTTTTCATGAAAACTAATTTTTTCCAGATATTTTTATTTTTCATCACCTAACATGTTATCATCGTATGAAAGGTTCAAAATGTGAACCATTCAGTTCCATACAGAAGTATAAGCGATCTTCGAAATGTCTTCGCACATTGCTCAACATTTCTGGAGTCACTGCACGACACTCCACAACAATTCTCCTGCGTAGATCATCAAGAGAAGTTGGCTGGGTAATATAAACTTTGGATTTCAAATGACCCCATAAAAAGAAGTCTAATGGTGATAAATCAGGAGATCTAGCCGGCCATTCTATTGGTCCTCGCCTTCCAATCCATCGCCCTGTGAAATTGTCATCTAAAAATTGACGTACAGGTGCAACAAAATGTGGAGGAGCTCCATCTTGTTGAAAGGTGAGCTGACCGTCAAATAACCTATCATCGTCTTCAAGTAACTGAGTGATTCTGGGGTTCACAGTTGTATCAAGAAGTTCAAGATACGTTTGTCCGTTGAGGTTACCATCAATAAAATATGGACCTACAATATGGTCTCCCAGAATACCAGCCCAAACATTCAATTTCTGGGGAGTTTGTGAATGAGTTTCCCTGTACCAATGGGGATTTACGTCACTCCAGTATCTGCAGTTGTGCCTGTTCACATGTCCATTTAAATAAAGAGAAGATTCGTCAGAAAAGCACACATTGTAGAGGTAATTATTATCACCAATCAATAATTGACTCATGATTTCACAAAACTCTGTACGTCTGTCAGGATCATCTTCATTTAATTCTTGTACATTCTGCATTTTATAAGGATGGAATTTTGCGTCTTTCAGAATTCGATATACGCTGCTTTTCGAAACTCCAGAAATAGTCTCAAGTTGTCTTAACGATTGAATGTTGTCCATCACTGCATGTCCTACAACTGCAACAGCGACCCCTTCATTTCTCATAGGCTTCTCTCGTTCATGTGTTTTATTCAGCACTGATCCCGACTCCAAGAACTTATTCATCAATTGAAGCACGTACTGATATGATGTGGTGTTTTCTGGATGACTTTCATTGAAACTTCGAGCCGTAGCTCTAGCACATCGTTCATTTTCAAAATACGCAGCTACAATGGATATTCTCTCTTGTACAGTATAAACCATTTTCGAATGTTTTCAAATTGTTGAATGCAGTGACTCGAATACATCAATTACCAAGGCGTAAACAAAGATATGTGTATACAAAAACACATGAGGGCAATTTTTTTTTTCATAAAAACGTATGTCTCACCTTCGAAACTATTATTTCTGACAGCATATTATTTTTCAATACAGTGGCGTACCCACAGTGAACCTTTCTTACGACGCTAACATTTGAGGTGATGAAAAATTAAAATATCTGGATAAAACTTAGTTTTCATTAAAACTTCAACAACACTTGATCGATCCTCAATTTCAGTACACCGATGTATTTGGGATTGAATTCCCTTCAAAATGATGTATCACAAGTATAGTAGTCCCATTGAAAATTCTGAAGTAGGGGGTGCTGGGGTTGAGGGGGTTGACAACACAATGATGGTGTATTTGGTGAAAGTGTTCCCCCTTGAAATAAAAATCGACGGGTCTGAGCGATTTTCAATTTTTTTCATGAGTTCGGATATTAGGGGGGTGACAAGTTTTAGCTGGGACACACTGTATGTCACAACTCATAAGGAAAAGTGTTATGTTCAATGCAACCGGCTTCGTTACAACCTCACTTTTCGTAAGTACTTGGAAATCCTTTTTTCCCTTCACTGATTGTAATAGTCAATTCTTCTTTTGTTCACCAGTGTTCCTGATAAAGAGAAAAATTATTCTCGAAAGCTTGAACCGAAATAAAGAGTTCGCACAATTAAAGTGTCTCCGACTGCAATACCTGACAACTCCCCTTGTTGTTCCTTAACTTAGCCAGTCGAGCTAACCTCCTTCAATATATATATATATATATATATATATATATATATATATATATATATATATATAACTTTTTATTATCATCTTCAGGGAAACTACAAATATGTAAAGACAACTATGAGAATTACGCCAACGAAAAACGTGGAATAACTTACACTGTTTCGAGGTTACATGGCTTATATGTTAAAAATAATCATGAAATATGGACAGAACTGGGAGTAAAACATTATTAATAACAACCAAGAGTAACGTGGATGCACACTCATTACTGATGATACATTATGGCATTGATTTAAAATTGTTAAAATTATATAAAAGCACGTGTTGTCCTTGAAGAGGCAAACAACCGCGCCGAGTAGTTGTGTTCGACTGACTAGCCAAGACCAATGACAGGTGACATGAGCCACACAGAATCTTAATCATGGGGAGTGACAGATGACACTACAACCTAATGATACAGATCTGTGATGGAGCTACATGGAACAATAATTATGAAATGTGAATTTTGGAATATGAGAACAATTTATTTAAATGGTGTAGGGGACAGATAAGCTGAACCGACAAAGGAAACATATCCTGAAACCATGAACACTCGACCTAATGCTAACAATAATCCATTACTGGAATATATGGAACAAAGATTGTATGAACAGTATTTTGACAGAGGAACTGAATTATATTGAATTAATTTGTGAAGTCAATATTCATTGAAGTAATCCGTTGATTGTCTCCAAACCTTGTATTATCTGCAAAAATTAAATAAGAGTAAATTTCACTCAAGTGATTTACGTCTGTTTTTTTATTCAGCGCATTATCCGCTTGTGCAATGTGAAACATTTCTAAAAAAAGCCTTTTGGCTGTGTTTTTTCCGTAGATAAAATATTTACCGAATTATAATCCATACAATGTCCTTCCTTAGCGACATGTTCACTCAGTGCACATCTCTCCGGGTGTAGTCTACTGTCGCTCTTGTGTGACACAATGCGGTCCTTAAGTGGTCTGGACGTTTGTCCAATGTATTGTTTTTCCCAATTTTGACACTGTATACGATAAACTTCCGAACAGTTTATGCATGGAGTCTTGTCTTTTAATTTGGAAAAGATTCTCTTGATAGGTAAAACATTTTTATTGGATATTTTTATATTTTCTTAAAAGGATTTGAAAATTCTGGATAGTCTGGATATATATATATATATGGATATATATATATATATATATATTTGTTTTTTCTTATATATATATATATCTATCTATATATATATATATATATATATATATATATATATATATCTATATATATATATATATATATATATATATATATATATATATATATATATATATATATATATATATATATATATATATATATATATCATTATATCATTATTATATATATATATATATATATATATATATATATATATATATATATATATATATATATATAATAATGATATAATGATATATATATATATATATATATATATATATATATATATATATATATATATAATATATATCATTATATCATTATTTCCTTTCTTTTGCACTTTTCTGCCACTTGGAAACCGAGTCTCTACATTTTTTTATTGAATTCTTCTGCCGCATCTGAAAAAAGAATAAACGCCAACTTTTACTATTTTAGTGCATAACGCCTAAACCTTATAAATGAGGACAAATATTTTAACCTTTTCGCGTTGCTTCAGATTGCGAATATATACCTCTATATGAGCCTGAGCTATTTCAATCATTTATTTGGAATCAGTAACTTTTGTATCAACAAATAAACAAAATATTTTAACAACTATTTAGTTTTATATTCAAATTTTTACAGTCAAAAAACATAATTAATGCAATTAATTTAAAAAACATAATTATTCAGACAGATGAAGTAGATTAATTCAAAATAATTATAAATATTAGCGAAAGGGTTGAATGATACTTTAAAACTACTCTATTAAATGGTCTCATGTACTAACCTAATACAGCTCTGTTCAGTTTCAATTAATAATAATAATAATAACTTTATTGTCCCAAGAAACATTACATGTTTATAATCAGGGATTATGATCAAGTAATATGCTTTCTTATAATTCCTACCATAATCACTGTATCTCTTCTTTAACTTATAATCTTTCTATAATACTATAATTCTCTCTCAATCCCACTGCAGTCTAAAATAAGAACAACATGATGTTAAAATTCTTGTGAAATACATAGGTATTTCAATATAAATTAAAAACATTTTCCAAAGAAATGATAGGAAATAATTTTAGGAAACTTCAAATATCTATTTTTCTAGGAATTTTGAGGTTATATCAGTGTGATGAATATAGAGTTCCATAACAACTAATTATATGAAGCTAGTTTTGGTAGATACAGTCAGAGTGAGCAGTCAGAATTTTACGAAAAACATAAAGCAAAAGATCTAAAAAAATATGGCTTCACTCTTTAACGGTATCAAACCAATTGTGCTAGGACAACATGTCTTAAAATGTTTTGTTATTCATAAATAAATTTTGAATTTTACTTACTGTGAAACTTGCATCCAAATTCTCTGTGATCCGGTTTTTCTATTTTCTCAACCAAATTTAGACACTTTATTTTATCAAACCGACGCCGACACTTAGAACAATGGCTGACCATGACCAAATCAAAAACTTGGCGGACCGCGAAATTAGGCAGATAGACTCGACAAGAATACAAGGCATCGGATTGGTCTCTGTAATAGCGTGAAGTTTAAATTCCTCATTCTTCAATGGCGTCTGTTATTCTACAGTTGACAGTAAGACAAGCGCATGCGCATTATCAGTTTATGGCGCAGTTTCAACCCGCGAAACAAATTTGGTTCAAAATGAGACCTCCATTGGTAGTCCACTTCTGGATGTCCAATATATAGTCAGCGCAGTATGTCCATTGGACGTCCTTTTTATCTATGGACGTTTGGACCAATTCTGGAACTTAAACGGATGTCCAATGGACGAAGTGTGCTGCCTGGGCAAATATTTTTGAATTTATCTTATAAGTGAAAATTTACTGTCATTTAAAAAATACTATTGTAGAAGAACAGCATTCGCTCTGCAGTTTTTATGGATTGTGCATTATCTAAAAAGCAATAAAAAGTACATCGCAACTGGATTGTGTGTACACAGATTTGGTCAGCTTTTCATAAAGTGAACCACGAAATACTGCAAACAAAACTTAAACTTTACGGATTCAGTGATAACCTCTTCAAACAATTGTATGACGGTGAAGAATCTCTTTAATTTTTGGCGAGGTTGGAAGTACCACAAGAATCTAATTTACTTTTTCCAATTACTTTGGTTCTCAATTTTAATAAACCATCTGAGTGTTGAAACAAAATATATAGTGTTCATAGAAATAGGGGAGGTTAATGATTAATAATGCTCTGAAATGATCTGGGCAGGACATATAAGTGGACAAAGAAACCCATACTTCACCTAAATTGTAGAAAATATGAAATCATTACTTATTAGAATATTAAAAATCAGAAAAAATCCATAGATTCCCTACAGGGGCACATTATGGTCAGAGAAGATATAATCAAGGACTAATGGATAATATTAAAATCTTAATCGAAATTTGATGCTCATGTAGAATGTATAATAAAGAAGGATAGAAAATTACTCGGATTCGTGAAAAAGACTACCTACTTCGGAGTTTCGTGAAGTTCAACGTATCAAAACTCTTTAGTGCAAAGCAGGTTAGAATACGCAAAGTGGTTTGGGATCCCACTAAAACATATCCTGAAAAAATAGAATTGATTGGGAAATCCAAGGTATTCAACCTATAAACCCACCCGAACTGAATTTGATTTTGTCCAACTGAAAATGCGTAGCTCTCTCTCCCTCTCTTTCTCGCTTTTTTCTTGGATTCTTTGAATTGTGGTTTTATGTAGGCTATTGAAAACATATTGTTATGATATATTATTTAAATAATGCAACGTTTAAATTGTGTGTAGTGGCATGTAATTAGGCTAGCGCCTGTTCTTACAATGAATAATCAAATGGGAAATGACGATTCGAGCGTCGTTCCCCAGTTGTTGCAACCATACTCACCGATATCATTCTATAAACAGATTAATGATGCTGGACTCAATATCAGGTCGAGAAGCCAGCTGTCATTGTATGTGCGACTTTTACTTGACATGTAGACACAATTTCACAAAAGCAACGTTATTCTGTGAAATCTTCATTTCTGTATGACCTCAAAAATTTATAGTACGCGAGCCCTCTTACAAAAGCTGAAGTGATAACCAGCAAGTTGTAACTTTATATACTGTTTAAATGTGCCAAATCTGACAAGATGTCGCAGAAAGGAAACCTTGAGAGTGGTAAGTTTTCCTTTGTCGTCAAATCGACATCTATAGAGCGTCGGCCTGCTGAAGATACTTATTAATTTTGTCGGACGATGGTGCCATTGCAAATCTCATTGAATGTTTGTATTTTCCTGAAAAATTCAGATTGCTGCCTGTCGCCAACCTAAGTAGTGATATCGACACGTTTAGAGTGGGGGACAACCTAGAAGTACCGAACGTTTTTGTCTGATTTTTCTAGGAGAATACAAAAATTTAATGAGATTTTCAATGGCACCATTGTCCGACAAAATTAATAAGAATCTTCAGCAGTCCGACGCTCCAAAGATGTCGATTTGGTGACAAAGAAAAAGTCACCACTTTCAAGGTTTCTCTCTGCGACATCTTGTCAGACTCGTCACACTTAAACAGTATACAAAGTAACAACTTGCTGGTTATCACTTCCGATTTTGTACGAGGGCTCGCGTACTATCAGAGATGCATTATATATCTACTAATTTAAGTGCAATATGTTGAATGTACACCTTAGTCAAGAAGCATGGAAGTAAATTTCAATTACATGTCTACTCAACCAAAAATAATTGACAACACGTCTGTAATATGATTTGGCTAAAATAAATTTGAATATTATTGTTTATATGATCAGTGACTACATGAAGAACCCAACTAATATAATTTTTCACAGGCGTTAGAGCTGCACCTCTATGGGATAGTACGAAACAAGAATTTGTTGGGATGTTGACTATTACCGATTTCATCAAAATTCTTAGGATGTACTACAAATCACCTACCGTAGCCATGGAAGAACTAGAAGAACACAAATTAGATACCTGGCGTCATGTATTGAAAGATAAGAAACCTTTGATTAATATCAGCCCAGATGCATCGTTGTATGATGCCATACAAACACTTATAGAGAACCGCATTCATCGGTTACCGGTAATAGATCAAGAAACAGGAAATGTTCTTTATATTCTCACTCACAAGAGAATCCTGAGGTTTCTATTTTTATATGTAAGTATTTTTCAGGAATGTGCATGAGGTATGGGGCGCCGTTAGTGTCAAAAGTAGTTGTTCTCATATATTTTAATTTCACTCGAATATATTTTTTGATTACCATAATATATTTATTAGTTGACACCAATATATATTGAAACCGAACAAATATTTCCATTTTAGCGTTCATTCATTCATGAAAATATCGTCAATGCATATTAGCAGTGAAGAGCAATATATTTATTACTTGTTACCCGTATACAGGGTCGCTGATATGAATGGAAACGGTCTATTATTTCTTATTAAAGTAAGATGGCTAGCGAAAAATATTAAATTACAAAAGTTTTAGGGTTTTTCAATATCCATTATATTACCGAAAAATTAAGTGGGTATACAGGATCAGCCAAAGTTGCTTTTTCTTTAATTATATGTATATTATTCCACATTCTTCCCAAAATTCTGAACAAAATTGATAAAGTACATCATTTTCCAAATTCAACCGTTTTCGAGATATAGAATTTTGCAAATAACTTTCTAATAAATTATCCAGAAATGTTTTAGTCAAAGATCGACCAAAAAGTGGAAGACCAGTCGACCACTCTTTCAAAATCAATCCATAACTTCCTTTTTTTACAACTTTCGACGCGTCTGTCTTCTAAACGCGACCGTCTTCAGAAGTTTTCTTTCTACCATAAGAATGATTGAACACTATAGTAATTATGTGCAAAAAATTATACTGGTAACTGATGACGGTCCTGAAGGCGTTTTTTGAGAAATTTTTGGGACGTCCGTTTCCAAATTGAGACCGTATGGTGCGGCAGACGTGTATATTTTGTGTTCGCTTTACTTTGCCCACTTCATTGACTCGAAATGTCTTTTTGGTAATAAAGAGGTGGTTGTAAGTTAATTTTTTCACAAATTCTAGAACTGCTGAGCCTAAAGGCGACCGTTACGGCTCGGCAGACGGGAGGATCTATATTTAATATGCTTACAACCTTACGATTCAAAACTCAAAGGTTTGGTAACTATGAGGCAGTTCATTTTACTGCCAGCTCTGAGACTACCATCTTTTGTGATTTTCATAATGAATATACATCATTTCGTGCGTTTTCTTTAATAAATTTGAGAGTAGTAAAAAGTTATTTTCAAAATTCGATGTCTTGAATTTTGTCAGAATTTTGAGCAGAATTGAAATGTGGATTAATATACAGGGTGTCCCATTAAAGAAAAAGCAACTTTGTTTCGTCCTGAGTTTTTGACTGATCCTGTACACTTAATTTTTCTTTAATATAATGGATTTAAAAAAAACCCTAAAACTTTTGTATTTTAATATTTTTCGCTAGCTAACCTACTTCAAGAGATAATCGACCGTTTCCGTACACATCAGCGATCCTGTATTTATGAAAATGAGCTTTTCATTCAAACTACCAGATCAACCTGAACCATTTCTTCGAGACGTGGCAACTATGTTGAAAATAATAAGAAGATTATTGATTTTTCTGATTGAAATGATTTTGTTTTGTTTCGAAAACGAGTTGTGCACTTAGAGAGCCACATTAGATAGTTTTATGTGCTTCAATTTATAGTTCATATTCTTAGAAGTTATTGTAGAAAAAACCTAGACGTTGGTCAGGAAAATATGAATATTTTTAATGATATTTTATGCATTTGTTTTTAAGTTAACTGTCATGCTTAAAACGATTATAACTTTATAATTTGTTTGTAGGTATCTAATGAGCTGACATTGATCAAGAATTTGGACCCATTCTCAGAATTTTTTAGAAATTATGTAAATTTCATGAACAATTATTGATGTATTTGACTATAGAGCGAGTATCGTTAATTTAGCAATATACCCGAGGACAACATGCTTCACATTAGACTGTGTTCAAATTAAACGTAATTATGTTGCAAATATTACAAAATATATGAAATTAGACGTCAAACAAACATTTTTGAACCATCAGAAGGGTAGATAATAAAATATAATTTAGATAAAAATTCTAATTTTGGTCGCCTGTATTAGTACCTATGATTGGTGTGACGTCACTAAGCAAGGTATGTTTCGGTATTAAATGTAAGAATAACTCTGTTACACCGATCATTTTCTGTTCTTTTTCAAACAATAACAATAAAAGGAAAAGAACATATTATTGAGTGATATTTCTTAACACACCATATACCAACTTGAGTCGGTCAAGAAGAAGAAGAAACAGGTATAAATAAATAATATAAGATGTCAGTTTTTATTATTTATGTCACTAACGTTTTATATTTTGATGTTGATGTATTTGTCTTAAAATGGAGAATAATTTCATTAAAGCCGATAGCGCTAATTTACCAAAAGTGGATATTCTAATGATTGGGACTTATTTTATATCGAATCCAGACTTCCATTCGGCCGAGTTCAGAAATATAAAAACTTCTGTGTAAGTATCATCTTCAATAAGTTTCAAACATGCACGACTTTGCTTATAATTTATTTGATACTCAAATTATATAATATAATATTGATATTCTCTTCTGCCTCGTTCCTTTTTTCCCGGGTATAATACGGAAAATGTTCATCCACTAAAAATTAAAACATTATTTCATTGTAGATCTTCGAGAAAATCCTATGGTGATGATGCTATTGGATATGTACAACTACGAAGAGAATTACATTTGTGTACTGTAAAGTGTAAGATTTGTCCGGAACACAAAGTGAGGTCAGCATCATATATTACAATGATTGTTGATGAGAAAGACAGCAAAGTAATGAGTGTCAAATGTCATGATTGTGCAGCATCAGAAGGGGGCTGCAAGTGAGTCCATCGTAGAAGTGAAGAACCGGCTTGCACTTCAGTTGTGTGTTATTGGAGGAAATCCAGGTTGGATAAGGTGGGAAGTGCTCTTAAATTCATCAAAACCAAAGATTTATCTAGGAAACAAGTAGTCTCAGTTGTTGACACAACAAATGATGAGGAGCTGGAGAGCTACTTTTCAAATCTTTTTTGGAAGATGCGAAGAAAAGAAAAATTGACTGTCAGCTCCTCAAACATCAAATATCTTATGAGATTAGTGATGTTAAAATGATCTCCCTTCATAATTTGATAATGAAATATGGAAATGAGTGTGGCAACGATAGCTCCAAATTTTTTGGGATTTCTAACAGGTATGCTGGATTTGTTATGAACTGCGGTATGGCAGAATAACAGCTTCTAAAGCTTTTGAAGTCAGTCGATACAAAACTGCAACAGGCTCATCAGTCGCTACAATTATGGGTGCCAAGATGCCTGATACGCTAGCAATGAAACGTGGAAGGAACCTAGAAGACGGGGTGAGAAAAACTGTCAGGAAGATGTTAAAAAAAATTAACAAGTGTGGTCTCATTATATGCAAAGAGATTCCAATTTTAGCAGCATCGCCAGATGGTATATGTGAAGATTCCATCATAGAAATAAAATGCCTATCTAAATCAGAAACATTCAAATGCTTCCTCAATGATGGCCATATTACAAACAAATATTTGGTGCAAGTTCAGCTACAAATGTTTGTGTCAAAGCTGGAAAAATGATATTTTTGTGTTGCTGATCCTAAGTTTGAACTGAATAATGAAGTGGAAATAGTGTTATTAGAATATGATGATATGTTTATTAATGCTATTGTTAATACCTTTGTTTCTTTTTGGAAAAATATCATTTATACTATGTTGTATAATAAATAGTATAATATTAAAATGAGCCATATTCTCTTGTGAAATTATTTTATCTAGTTGCACATCACGATGAGTATTCAAGAATATGAACATAACCAAGTTGTCACTAAAAGTTTGAAATATATTGAAAAATTAGCATTCATAACATAAATATTACATGAATAAAAGATACAAGATTTTTTATTTAATAATTGGTTCTTGCAAATTAACAAGTGCACAAGCTATGGTAATAATATCATCTGTCATGTTTATCAAATTAGAATTGATTACTGAATGAGGTTTCAGCATCAAAAATTGTCTAATTCTTATAACTCGTTCGATGTGGATTCTTATGCCTGCAATTTCTTTGGTTTGCCGAACATCTGCTTTTGATCATTTGCTTCCAGTAGCAACACTGGGAGGTCTGAGTAATTGGAACCCTTGTTATAGCAGTAGTTCGTCTATGTGCTTGAATCCTGTATCTGCCAAAATACAAGCACCAGGTGGCAAAGATTCTAGGAAATCACAATCTTCAACCAGAAGTACATCACTTATTCTGCCCCCATAACCAGGAGAAATTATATTAATTATACCATCAGGAGTACATGAAATCAAATATTTCAATGTGTTTGCTTTTTTGAACTCTGACCATGTTAATCTTGATGCACAGCTTTTGTATTTCAATTTCAAGACAATCGAAAATAAAACTCACTCTGCTATATTTACACCTAAAAGCAATGGGCAGATTTGATTTTATACTTGAATTGGTAACCTTTAGCATGAAGGATCTCAGAATATTAGCAAGTCTTGGTATATTCTTCATAAAAATTTTGCTAGCTTAAGACGTGGACACACCAAAAATATCACCAAGTATTTTTCTCAAACTTAAAAAAATATTTTTTTCAGAAATGCCAGAATGTTTTTGTAAAATGTTCATAAGAAAATGGCAATCTCTTGGTATACCAATATAAAACCTTGTTTTTTCTAATGATTCTTCGAGTGTTCTCAAGATATAGTTTAGCATTTTCTTGTTCCATAATACTTAGTTTATTCTCTTTGTCGCGTAATTTGGTTCAATTGTAAAGAAGATCGCAAGTTGGAACTTTTCGGTGGATCAACTTCCAACACCCGACTCCTCTTCGATGTGAACTGTATAGGTATGAGCGTAAGTGAATGTAGCGGTATAAGCGGCAAAGCGTTTTGTAGAACTAGCGTTATAATTGCGGATTGCGGATTCACTCGTTGTGTCTATATATTGCGCCGTTTTCCATTGGCTGTCGGTTTACGTCCTCGGTAGAGGGCGCGGTGTCCAATATGTGCGAATTTCAACTTGATATACGCGGTTAAATTTGAATTAATAAATGACTGTGGGAATTAGTAATGAACTAAAAATAAAATAAATCTCTTTATAATAACGACAAACACAATGAAAGAATAGTAGAGAGAGAAAGATTGAACACTCTTTCTTAGGCACTTCTATCAGAAGTTATTTCTGACTGATTCAGAGCTCCGATTAAATAACACATCCTAGATGAGTAACTCGCCGCTCACGGCTTAAACTTTATTTGTAAGGGACATCTTCCCTCACTGGCAGTGTCGTGCGATGGTTACAGAAATATCGAGGTTTAATTTAATAGAAATAATGGAAATCTAATATGGAATGGAAACTTAAAATTACGATGGAAAAATCTCTACAGAATTTTGAGAACAGCCGATGCTCTAATTGACATGTTTTTTCATAATTCATTCATTTTACCCTTTTCCAATTCGGTTTCCTTTTCTCGATAGTTACGACACTGGTAGCTTCAAATTATTGTTCTGTCAAATATCAAATGCAGTATTGCCGTACTGACCAGACTATTTCGACAACGAAGAATCTCCTATCGGCGATGGAAATACTATCGTTTTTACATGATCCGAACAAGCTGCAATTAACGTTTCAATTGCCTTATTGTTATATATTTCACCCAAGATAGTATTTTTGGATCATTGCCGCATCTTTATTAGGATTCAGAGTAATGAGCACAGACGTTGGCACATTTTTATATATATATATATTAGCTACATAGTTCTGAAAAATCAGCTGAATATATTGGTGGAAGCTGACATATAAAGTTATATATACATTTTTTCGAAATTGAAAATATATTTTTGATCGCCCCGTATCTTCAAAATATTTAAGATGGATGGTTGGTTCAAATGCAAAATATGATCCCCTCTCATGTACTGTAGGTAATATCAATTGCATATGGAGAGTTCGAAAAAGTACCAAAAACAATATATACACGCCAGTTTTGAACCCAGAAACTTTTGTCATCTGAACTTTTTGATGCACATAATGCAGATTATTTCATTATAAAAATTCAGATCGATACGATGAAAATTAAATTCCGGATTTTCTGAAAAATCCTCATAATATCAAACTTTAACTCCTTGTAGAATCCAAACGCTGGCATTCAGAGTGTTGGCGCAATGGTAACTTTTGTTCAGGATGGCATGGGCTACATCATATTGGAATTTTAGCGATTTTCACCAAAACCGATTTTTCATAAGATCAGTGCGTGGGTCCTTTGTCCAATGTACGGAGATAGGAAATGGGCCATCCATTGTAGTTTATAGTCGTTGAGCTAGATGGTCATCCGGACACGTGCAAAACTTTATTATTTACGTGATTTTGCGTAATTAATTACTGCAATAAATTCAATCCTGACAGATTCACGATATAAATATGTCGAAATAATGGGTAATAATCTAGTTTGTCTAACGCGCCGCGTTAATTCAAGTTCAATTAACATAGAAGGCTCTCTCTATTCTTGAGATAATTATATTGAATTTGAATGAGTTGAAATTTTATTTGATTTCTGATGTACCACATATATTTCAAGTCCAGGCACATCAGTGCTCTAGCTCCTAAAAATTGCTCAAGAGCTGTAAATCATCCTAATTCCTCTTGGGGGTCTTGAATAACAGTCATGAGTTTGCGACGGTTCCTAGGTTGTACTTCAGATTTGAGAGCTTACAAACCGTGAAATTTTTTAACGTTTTCCAGTTTTTTGTGTATAACTCCAAAAGTACGAATTCTACAGAAAAATTATCATTAAATTCCGCGTCGAATGATTTTTGAATTATAGGTCGTCATTCAGTAGCAATCACCCGTCAAAGATTGGCGATTTCTACCAACTTCGCTAAAAAGTTGACAACCCTCAACTTATAGAACCTGTAGATTGAAAATGAGAATACAGGTCTAATGTCCATTCTATTTAAGTATAGATTCCAGATAGATGAGCCCGATGTGATGAAACCACGCAGAAATTCAAAAACCAGTTGAACATTTTGGGGAACCACAGCCCCACAGCAGAACTGTGGGTACAGTATTCTAGGATGGTCTGCATTCTTAAACAATTCATCGAAGCTGAGAGGAGTGAGGATTAGCTTCAACATTTGGAAAGCATGAAAAACATGATTCTTTACTTCCATGCTTCAGAACATTTCAATTATGCTAAAGGAAGAAAAATATACTTGCAAGATATGTTCTTCCTGCGGAAAAGGCGCACTTCAGCAGAGTATGAACAGTTCACGAAAGATGACTACAGAAACACTGGTCCGGAATTTGGTCAGATATGACAAAAGAACAAGTTTTAATGAGGGCTTTATCTGCATGTGGAGGTCTATCTAGAGGGCGGGAAATTACTGATGGCACATATTAGCCAGGAGAATAGCAGGGATGGCAACTGCTGTTGACGTATCGCACCGAATTGAGGAGTGTTGTGGCGTCTCTTTCACAACATCTGATTAACATGTCGATACCACGAACAGAATGATGCAGAGGGACAAAAAAGATGTTGAAAAACTCAGTCAGTGGTTTGAATTTCACGATCATTTTTCCCGAGGACCATCCATTATGGGTATCAGCACTGGGGTATTGGGAGGTGCTGAAATTGATTGTCACAAATCATATGAGAATGGGATAAAAAGCATGGATTCCATGAAAGGAAATAACTTCTCCGAACGAATAGAGTACTTCCTTTGAAAGCAGTGAAGTCTAAGATTACAGTTCAGATACCATCTTCCGCAGAATCCCTTTTAACGTGAAATTACATATTTCTCATTTGAATTAGCCTCCTATCCTGTATCGCTGTTTGATGGGGATGGAATGATGAATCAGATCTCTAGTAACTTTCTCTTTCAGTCAAAGTTAAATTCTCAAATGATTCTGATTTTATTGTGGATGGCGGTTTCTTGTTACACCATGTTGTGTGGAAAACTGGAGAGAAGTTTTCTCAGTCAAGTACTTGAACTACGTTCAAAGTAATTTTGGATTAGATTCTTCCATTGTGTTTGATGGGTATCCTGAGTCTTCCAAGTCACCTCAACGAGCCCGTAGAGCTCAAACCATGTCGTCTGCTTCTGTCGGAGACATAAAGTTTTAACAGTGGCAATGTCGCAAATGCCAAAGGGTTGTTTACGCGAGAGCCCTCAGTGGCCTTGAATTTTATAGCGGTTGCTAGGCGACAGATTCCATGTGAAGAGCGTAACAGTGACCGATATATTTTGTCGGAGTCAGTCAGATTTAACACAGCCATACAGTATCAATAGTTTGTTGTGATTTCTAGTTTTTGAATACTATTACAATCCAGTAGTTTGTTAGTTTTGTGCATTAGTAGGTACTTGTGAATAAATAAATTAGTGCCTAAAGTAATTTTCTCTATTTGTTTTCGAACCTTCGTAAACCGGAGGAAGCGGGTAGCTTCTTTTTTGGGTACGAACAGAACAGCTTCCGTGATGTTTGATGAATCGATGACCGCCATGATGCCAAAAGAACTCCTAATTGCGGTGATCATAGAAAAGTACGTAGGTGCACGCATTCAAGTAAGAAGGGCCATTGAGGATGCAGATATCACGATTGTGAAAAGATCAAGGCATGGAGGGAAAGTGTTCATCGTGGGAGATGGCACAGATTTGATGGTTTTGCTGACTGACCAAATATTACTTAACAGTGAAGATCAGTCACAGTTAATTGACAACATATTCCTAATAAAACCTGGAAGGGCAATCAGCAAACCGTGATTTACATTCCTAACAACAGCAAGCTATCACGCTATCCAAAGATGAAAAACGACACATTCTTGTTTCTCCATGCCTTCAGCGACCTGATCCCTTGAAGAGGGGAAGTTATAAGAGTAATCTAGTGAAGTTATTTATAGTGCCCCACTTTCTTCAACGGAAGCAAGACACTGGCTAGCTCAGTGAGGTGAGTAAGGATGGTTGAAGAATGAAAGGCAAATTATTTCCTCAATAAATACTTCAATAATAATAATACCTTGAATTACTTGAGTTGGATTTCACTGGGTTGCAAACACTCAATTTCTAATTACCACTTTTAAACTATTTCTTAATGCTTATAATATATGCCAAGGGTAGAACCCTACCGTGGTGATCACCGCAGTTTACGAAGTACGTTGGCCCTAAGGGCTTGAAGTAGGTTCAAAGGGCTCAAGATGTCTTCAAGTATGTGCCTGAAGGACTTCAAAATTCCTTCACTTATGTGCCCGAAGGGCATCCAGTTTAAAGATTATATTTTAGATACTAAAAAAAACGTAGCGAACTTGATAAAAAGACGCCAAAAACACATTTTTGAGGTAGGTGGTAGCCGGTTCGCAAAATTCAAGTCGACAAAGTTGCGGATTTAGATTCGTTCCTGCGTGCATACGAAAGCTTTTTGCGTTTCAGTTCATGGAAATTCTGATTTTGATTGGTTTCCTATATAGATATTTGTCTAACAGCGCGAAGTTCAACCATTTTTTTTTAGTAGCCTTCATCTTCATATGTAGATTCGTAGATAGTCATACTGAATACTGAACAAAAATCACCATTCATATTGGCTCTACTTTTTTATATAATGTTAATGGTTCAAGGTCTCAGATTTAAGGTTTTATGACACCGAACTTCAGAAAATATATTGACCAAGTTAATATTTATATAAACTGATTTTTTTTATATTCAATTCCTTGGAGAAAATTTTATTTACGGTTCAGTACTGCAGAGCTGTAAGTGCAGAACTGCCTGGAAGTCATAAACATTCTCAGATATTCAGTAGTAATACTATAAGTACTTCAAAATAATCAGGTTACATATCGATAACTTGTTGCATAATTAAAAAGAGTGTCAGTTTGACAGTTTAAATAATCCGACCGCGAAGCGGGAGGATTATTCTGTCAAACTGACACGATTTGTAATTATGCAGGAAGTTTGAGATGTATAACCGTATTTATTTTGAAGTACGTATTGTATTTGATACGATTATATTTTGAGTAAATTAAGTAAATATATAAACGATTCATTAATTTAAATACAAATTGGTGCAATGAAAGTTACAATTATTATATACTACGTTTTTTTTAACTGAGTTATTTTCGGCGCAGGAAACGTGGCCACTGCTCATTGAGGTGCTGGAAATACTGGAGGTGTTATTACTTGAACCTGCAGCGTTTTTAAAATTGGATCTCATCTTATTCATTATGTTTTGGTGATGTTGTTCATCTATCTGTAGGTAGGGTTTGATAGAATTGCTATTACCATGTCCTGTTATTTTAATAAGTTCTTGTTCCGATACACCTGCTTTTGCCAATTGTGAAACAGCAGTGGCTCGGTGAGAATGATTTGTCATAATCAAATTTGCCAATTCTGCAGACTTTTTGGTCCATTTACTAATTTCATGCACTCCAATTGGCATATTTTTGTACCAGCCAAGGGTTTTTTCTTTTCTCCATTTGTGATTTACTGTCAGAAATAATCTGTTTTGATATTGATGTTTTCGCTTCTTTTCATCATTAGCTTATCTAGAAATCTCACTGGACAACGACTCACTTCATTATGGTTAGGTACAAGCCATTTATTATTAGCACATGGTTTTGCTCCTCCCTGTGTGGTTTTGGTAAAAATAGGATTATATTGTATTCTACCAGTTGGAGTATCATCATTTCCAGTTTCTTTTTGAAAATAATGAGTCAAGCATGACGCTCCTTCATTTCCTCTCCACGCAAGTTCTACAGAAGCAATTAAGAACAATTTTATTTGTAATCCTTCCGGTGTATTTTCATCCCACGCTTCTATCATTGCTATGTACTCGTTATCTTTAAATGCTGATGCACTAACCTTTCTCTTGTCCGGTAACATTTGAGGTTCCCTTCTTTTTGAATTTCTTGCGTTTCGTGCGGTTAAAAATATGGGACTAGAGAATGGATCAATTACTCTATTAAACTCCTTCATATATTTTTCTTGTACTTATTTTGTCGTAATGTTCCACATCGTTTTAACCACATTTTCTTTATAATTTTCTCCATTACATTTTCGCATATTGAAAGCCCAATCTTTCAAAATGGACGCTATCATTTCAGTGGAAATTGATTAATTTAGCACATAGTTTCTTTCACTTCAAAACGTAAGAAATTGTTTCCATACGTACTTTTTTGTTTTCACTGTATTATGAGGCTCAGTATTTTGTATACTTTCGTCTATTGCATTTGATGATAAATCTCCGAATCGACTCATTTTTGAACAATTTTTGATAAACGTCACAATTTGACAGTTCTGTTTGTTGTATATTGATGTCGATGTGGTTACTATGAAAATGAAATTATTTTAAAATTTTCGATTGGTGGAGCTACTCCATGTATAATCAGGTATTATCAAAATTATACGAGGTAACTTAACTAAATTGGACATTCTGATTGGTTGAAAATCATACGAAAAAAATAATCATTTATATATAAGACTTTTAGAATACGCAATGTGATTTGAATCTCAAAAAGAAATATGGTGCCCAAAAAACGATATGAAAATACAGGTGTTAGTACATTCTGGAAGTTGGATTTAATCACAAGCCAATTATGGGACAAACTGGGCGTTGTATTGGATAAAAAAATGGACTTCGACTAGCACTATGACTACGTAACAAATATGTCTACAAAACTGAATATAAAAGGATTTGTCAATTGTTCTCTGTGTAAAAACACTATACTATTCTTAGGTGATATCGGTTGTGTTTGGTTACCCAAATATTAAGAAACCCTCATATAATACAACTTGGAGAAAATCACGAATACATTCTTGTGCTTTGTATTATTAAAGTTACCAATGACTGTTAGCGAACACTTATAATACCTATCATTAATCCTCCAGTAGTTATGCTATTTTATTTAATTGTTGTCTATTCAATGATCTCCAATCATATTTGTAACATCCACATTCCAATAGGAAAATATCCAATTTCCCTTAATAAATGTGCAACTGATCAGTACTTATGTAGATCAAGAAAATGTTTGGATATTGTTAGAGATCCAAACTGGTCTGTATATTTCTTTGTTAATTTATTTTTTGTTCATATGTGCGCCATCTGCACTAGACGGCGCCTGCGCCACTGGACTGAGTTGAAACACATTCATTCGGAACCGACACACAATTAGGTCGCATAAAAAAGTGAACACCCGCTATACCTGCATATCTATATGATTTGTTCTAGTTTCGTTTTGTGTTTGTAACAAGTTTGGATTTAGTGTCTCTCCGCAACAATGTGCTTCAACAACAGGGGCCCCTTGTCATAAGAAGGAAAACTCCAGCTTGAGGTAAGCCGTTTAGTGCTGTCGTTTAGATTAGTTTTCCGCTAATGCATTTTTCTCATTCAACTATTATAAAGTATACAGTCCATTTTCCCAACCATTTCAAAAGCTATCGGAGCCTTAACAGATATAAATGAACACACATGATAAGAAAAACATTTATTTCAAATATTCTTCATTATTTCCCCTTCGAAAATGTTTATCAATCAAATAGTCACATACATATTTGAATTCATTTTGTTCTGAAAAAACATTCTCCTTGATAGTCACAATGTCCTATTCTGAAATTATGTACAGTCTGTTTTCTAGTATTTTCACTGAACATACATAAATTCGAGTTATCAGGTATTTTGAAGTTTGAAATTCTGATTTTGAGGTTTCCTGAATCATCAGCACAGTTCATATTCTTTGAATTGATTATTTTTAAAATGAACAATTTTCTGAATGCCCTAGTGAACTGAATTGAAGTAGGGTTCTCAGCATAGCTATTCTGCTGTCTGATACAACTAAAGAAATCTTCTAATAGGTCCTGGTTCAGTTTTCTGGCAAAAAAAAGATATAAAACCCCCAACAATTAATGGATTTAACGTAAATTTTCTTTGGCCCCTTGGTCACTTTCAATTCATTGAGAAAGCTTTCTATCCCTGTTAAAAATATAGCTGAAACTTTTCCCCTTTGAATGTTTAGAATGCAGTGCATGTATAATAGCGCGGAAGAATTGAAAAGATCAAATAGTTTATTGAACTTTGATATGACCTCAACAGTAGCCACAGCAGTTTCAGGCAAATTATTCACATTAATATGGCGTTCGGTTATTTGGTCGTGCATCCATTTGTATCGGCTCTTGATGTTTTGCGATTAGCTACTTCAGAAGTTACAAGTGTTAGTATAATATTTCTTTTATACACAAGCTTCTATCCATATTCTGCCCCTGTAATGCAATAAGACAATCAGTATGGTGAATTAAAGCAGTAGTTTGACGTCATAAGAAAATATGATTAGTTGGAAATAACGATCCAACCAATCATTGATTAACATTCTTTCTTATGACTAAACATTTGACATATTACTAGAAATATCCCAAGAAAACAAATACACATCAATCTGTTAAATCACTATCATTAATCGTAATAATTTAATACATTTAAAAATCCAAACCTTGGCTTTTTCTAATGATTGTTCCTGGATAGAATACGAGTATTTTATGTCATTGAATAAACAAAAAAGTACTTACTTAATTTCTCCATCTATGTAATTTGATGTTGTCCGATTTGCTGTTAGTAGTAGTAGTAATCATGAGGAGGCCGCTGCCGCAGCCAGGCAAGTAGGTCCCAATGGGCTCTTTTTGCTTTCCCCGCTCTCCACATAACTACCTTACCTCTCCTAGTCTTCCTTTACGAATCTTTGTGACCTTCTAATGAAGGTCAGTAAGTCCGTCCACTTTAATTCGATGAGTTCTTCTTGTTGGAGTTTTTCAACTCCGAAGATTTCGAATCTTA
Organism: Chrysolina americana; assembly: GCA_958502065.1. Taxonomy (NCBI): domain Eukaryota; kingdom Metazoa; phylum Arthropoda; class Insecta; order Coleoptera; family Chrysomelidae; genus Chrysolina; species Chrysolina americana. The sequence goes on along the minus strand of OY293410.1, from coordinate 52,022,263 downwards.
GCCTTCTGTACGCCTCACACTCGCCAAGGAAGTGAGACGATGTTTCTTCGTCTTCTTCACACATATGGCAGGTGGGGCTGTCTTTTATACCCATTAGTGACAGGTACCTGCCTAGTTTGTTCCCACTAAACATGATACATAACAAAAATATTCTCCAGATATAACTTTTGTGCAATTTTGTGATATTGGCAAACTAACATTATATTAATGTCATCTTGACGTTTCCAACACAGTGTTTTCAACTATGTGTTTATGTAACATCAAAATAATGTAACCAATAATATTCATTAGATAATATATATAATGTTGATTATATGTTGCCCAGATACGTCTTAGACAGAGTAGTTATGTTATTTGTTCGATATTTTTGTCTAACCTTCTCAAAACATTACTGACATGTGTACAGGGAGCCTTGAAATTAATATTATCTTAAGGTTTCTTAAATATAATTTTTGGGTAATGACCACGTCATGACGGCATTCATATGACATATGACATTTCAACATTACCTAAAACCTAACCTCCTAACCATATAACAACATATATCATAAATGTCGACAAAAACTCAAAATCTACGTAACTTAAAAAAATGATATACACGTTCAAACAATATTACCCAGTAAATATGAAATAAATATATCACTGATGTTTCTTCGTCTTCTTCACACATATGGCAGGTGGGGCTGTCTTTTATACCCATTAGTGACAGGTGTCTGCCTAGTTTGTTCCCACTAAACATGATACATAACAAAAATATTTTATCCTAATAATCATGGCGGTCATGGCAGGAGTTTTGAGTTCATAGAATTGAAATATAATTCAAACTACTTAAAAGTTATTGGGATCTAATAATTTTCATGGTAAGATTATGATTTTCCACTACTCCATCCACTAATTGTTATTTTATCATTTAGGTTTTGTAGTGAATGTAGTGATATCTACTATTGATCAGAGAGTATCTACATATGATGCTATGAATAGTAGAAAAGCTATCAGTTGTGTTTCCTGCTAATCAGATATTGGACATATGGAAATGGTTGCTGACATCTGGAGCTGTGTCAAATTATTTTGAACCGATTGATCAAGGAATTATTGGAACTGAAACCAAAGAATTTAGCTTGCTAAAACAACAATATTGGAGTTGCTTAATTTGCAAGTGAACTCAAAATTATATATTTTATACAGAGTGTTCTGATCTTTCTTAATTTCATTAATCTATGATCATATTAACGTTTCTTGAGATTGTAGAGAAATCACTTGAATTGTTTAATACAAATTATTAATAAACTAATTCCGAACTAATCGAAGATGAGCCTTTCTGGACTGGGCAAAGAAAAAATCCAAAAGTTTTGAATAATTATGGACATACTGAAACGTAAGTAATTATTTTTCTTTTGCCTCTAGGGGCAACATAGAATTATTAATAATTATTGGATGGTCGTTTTCTTATATCATAAAGATTAATATCAGTTTTCAGTGACTATAATGACTATATTTTCAGAATATGTAAAAGATGTTTGCAGTTCAATCACAGATGAAGAGTTTGACTCATAGTGATGGATTGGATGACATTAGCAGAGCAGAAACTAAAAAGATAGGAGAAGTGACCGAGACAACAACCATATAATTATTGATTCAGTGATATCTGTTTTTATTTTTCAAAAGAAATAGGTTTTCATTCAATATTATTCTTCTAATTAAACTTAACTTTGGTAGATCTATCAATAAATATTTCATCTGATTCAGGTGGTAAGTCATATTATTAGGTAATTTGGTCTGTTCATAGTGATTCAAGATAATATTTTTTATACTGCTAATTTTAATTTAATTGTTAATGATGTAACTGTCTTGTTTTATAACGCTTTATCCATGAGATTTTAATCATTGACAATAAAGTTTTTTGATTGATTGGTATGTTTTACATCATTACCCCCTTATATGCATATTTTATTTCTTATTATACAGGGTGGAGCTTATACTCATTGTTTACCAACACTTATTTTTCTACACTTAAAGTTGTATTTCTGGAATTTCAATCGCTACTCTTTGGTAGATGAATAACTTTATTAATTGTTATTGTTGTTATTCATCTACTGAAAAGTGACTACTGAAATTCCAGAAATATACCTATAAATATAGAAAAAAGTGTTGGTAAACCATGAGTATATGCTCCACCCTGATGTTAAGATGTTACATTGTACAAATGTTGCATAGACGTTTTGAGTAACATTATATGTATGTAATAAAGTCACATTTAAGTTACGCAAAATATGATACATTTATGTAATGTTAAGTCGTACGGTACGGACGAGTCACCGGTGTTGCCTAATGCAAATACAAGCCAATTATCCTGATTCAGTCTTCCTCAAGCATCAAAGTAGGACGATTTTCGTCATAGAGTTTTCAGCTCCCGACGAAACGAACCATACCATAATGAATTTGTTGTCAGCTTGTCCAGCTTATGCGGTCTCAGCCTATATCCACAGGCATAACGCGACACTACGAGTGTTCTACTACCACCTACGACACTCGTACGGTACGGACGATTCACCGGTGTTGCCTAATGCTCCGGGGGATATTGAGTCCGTGTGGAGAATGAGAAGTGCCGACCCTATAGGAACTACTCATTCCCTACCCTCAGGCAAATACAAGCCAATTAGCCTGATGCAGTCTTCCTCAAGCATCAAAGTAGGACGATTTTCGTTATAGAGTTTTCTGCTCCCGGCGAAACGAACGTCGTCCTAAAATTCAATTCAATTTATTAGCATCAATCAAGATTACACATATAGTATAAATATATAAAGAATTTATAAACATATCAGACTAGTCCAGGACATTGAGTCCAGGAAAGAGGAGGAGAAGACGACAAACTTACTCTTTGAACTCCACAGGCTTCACTCAAACTATTCTGTCAAAATGGTGGTTCTGATCATAGGGGTACTTGGTGGAATGATGGACACGTTGCTCTCGAATCTGAAATTCATACCGGCTTGCCGTGATTCGGCAGAAAACCGGAAGAATGCAGAAGGCCGTAATTCTTGGTTCACTCCGTTCACTTGGGGCACACCAGCGTCTTTAAGACTCGTAGAGTGTACCCAAAGACATAGCCTGTGCGGGTGGAGGACGGCTATTATTATTATTTGCGGTATCGCCCCGGGGCGAGTTACTGATGTTTTGGTGGTGTATTCACTTTTCAGCTGTAGGAAAACCCGGAAAACCTACAGCACCACCTCGGATGGTCGGTGTGCACTTCAAGCTAGCATCAGACGTCGCGACTGGTCTTTAGGCAACTCACATCACTGTTGATTTACAAGTCATGTGGCCACCTAAAGAGACCCATGTACCTGAGAAAAAATATTCTCGCGTATGGGAGCCCCGAACGTCTGTCCGATGCGAGTCAGAAATTCCACTGCTAGATGCCTTAGCCACTGGTCGGGTAATTGTTTCCACATTCTATTTCACAAAGTTATGTTTATTGGTTAACGTTATATATTATCAGACAACAAACTCAGTACTAAAAAGCTCAGATCAGATTGATCCAAAATATGAAAATTAAAATCAGAACTACTAAAAATGAATCAAAAATAAAATCATAACTCAATATAAAACATCATTGGATAAGCTAGTATAAAAAAAAATCACATTGACTTCTTCAATAGCGACAATAAAATCTTATCCGATGACTCCATATCAAAAATAGACCATATCGGATTATGCAATAGCAACAACAAAATCTTTGGAATACTCAAATAAAACAAAATCGCATGTCGGGTTACTGCCGTATGTCGGTCCGGGCTATGGACAGACACTATCTCGACCAAGACATATACTATTTATTTAGCTTGAAGAGAATTACCCCGGGCTCTTCAAGTAACTGCACTCCTCTGATTTTCCAAAATGCATTCTAATCATTCTGACCCCCTTTCATGTTCATCTCCGGTCATTCGTCATCTGAAAGTACGTTCACATTATTCATTAAACTCTGCATCATCCATTTAATCAGTTACAGTCTCTCACAGGTTTAGTCGGTTTGGTTCTCTTCGGATTCTACTGGATCTCGTTAAAGGCTGAGGCTCTTCTGTACCTTCGTCCTCATCCTGATCTCCTACATTATCGCCCTCAGTCACCTCGTCTTCCGAGTAACTTTGAAACTCTTCCGCTGGGGAGGGATGATAACTTTCTTTCTCTCCTCCACCTCAGTTACTGTGGTCTTCTTACCGCGCTCAATCTCCTCGTCGGTACCACTACCGGTTCCTAAGGATTCATCTTCTTTGAGCTCATAGGTTGAGAATGCTTTCAGCTTGTTAACATGCACTACCTGCTCATTCTTACCTCCAATGAGTTACTGGTTACTGGTCCAATTATTTCTGTTATAACAATTGGCCTACCCAAGGTTTCACGAGCTTTTTCGATACTCCAGATTTCACGTGCAAGCTCAAGAGATACACGTAGTCCCCGAGCTCATACGTTCTGTCCTTCATTTTCTCATTGTACTGGTGGGCTCGTACTCCTTTGGCTTTTTCTGATGTTTTTTTCGCTCGAGAATGAACCGCTTTCAAACGGGTAGCTAACACTGAGGCGTAGTTTCCTGCGTAATCGTACTTGAGTCTCTATGGTCGAAACTCCTCAATCGGTAAAATTTGTTATCGTCCATGTAACAGGAAGAATGATGTATATCCAGTGGAAATATAAACATTTTCACGGTACGCCATCAATACCACCGGAACCCATTTGTCCCAATCTCGCTGGTTGTCCGCAATATAATGTGACAACATATTCTTTAATACTCGATGCATCCTTTCTATTTGACTGTTTGACGTAGGGGCATAGCTGGACGTTTGTATCTTCTTGATACCCAAAATTCTGCACACTGCCTTAAATAACTCAGACAAGAAGTTTGCACTTCTGTCTGTTAGTAGCATCCTAGGAGCTCCATGTCGGCAGATGATATGTTCGACGAAAGCTCGTGCAATGGTATCTGCTTTCAGATCTGGAAGGGGAATAGCTTCCACATACTTAAAATAATCTTGGAAGGTTAAAAGGTAGCGATTTCCATCCCAAGATGATACTAAAGGGCCCAGGGTTCATAAGCCGTCGTAAACCTACACATATTTCGTTATTTCTTCTCTCATATTGGGACAAAAATCTCTTCCTAATACTCCATAATGTCTTCTGTTGTCCCTGATGACCTGCCATTGGCGAATCATGAAAATCTTTCAGAACTCTTCTAACCATTTCTCTGGGTACCACCAACTTTTCCTCTTTGTCTACGTCGATTCCATAGAGTATTCCATTGTTATCCAGGTAATATTCATCTGTCTCCGCTCCTTCTTTCAGTTGAGCAATTATGGTTTGACAGAACGTATGTTGACGTTGCGCCTTCTCCAAAATATCTCGATCCCAAACTGGTTCCATCACTACATCTTCTTCCACTAACCTGATAGGTTTTTCTATAGTGCACCTACCGTTATACACTCTTATCTTTATGTCCGATCCATACCATATGAAATCAATCATTTCTACCACTTTTCCCCCATCTAGTCCGATACTCTTCGAATTCTTCCGATACTCTTCTAATTCCATGTAATTCACCTCTACGAAGTTCTCCTCTTAATTAGACATCCGACTGAGAGCATCGGCATTTCCGTGAAGTTTCCCTTGTCGATGTATAATTTCAAAATCGTACTCCGCTAAGGCCAGCGCCCATCTGGTCAATCTCGAACTTGGATCTTTCAATGTGAGTAACCATTTAAGTGGCCGGCGGTCAGTTATGACCGTGAATATTTTTCCATAAACATAACAACGGAAGGTTTGTATCCCATACACAAATTAAAATGGAGTCTGATTTCAAGACATTTTCTATAGCTTCTAACACTTCTTCTGTTATTTAAAATTTCACATTATTTTTCGTCAAATTGACCAATGGTGCCAATTAACTATCTCCAAAAATGACCGAACTCCTTTGATATTTTTCGGTAGTGGAAAACGGGTAATAGTCTCTAAGTATCTGGATCTGGTAGTATACCTTCTTGGGAAATAATATGGCCTAAATACCTAACCCTTTTCAACATAAAATTACATTTTATTGGACTAAGCCATCTAGTAAAAATGCAACCGTAGACACGTGTTTCGATCTTAGGGATCTCATCAGTACGGTGAAAGCAAGTGCAAGGATGTGCAACACTTGATTGCAGGTGAAACAACAAATGAACGGAGTCAACAAACAGCAAGCCAACCGCACATTTGTGGCTTCAGTCGGAACACCTCATGTTTACAAGGCAAGAAACGACGTCGCCACGGAGGCAGCTATAGCACCTGCGTGACATCCGAGTCCAGGAATATAAATGAAACAGGGATATGCTCTCGAGGGAAATTGTGAATAACAAGAAGGAACATTTTATTGGACTAAGCCCTCTAGTAAAAATGCAACCGTAGATACGTGTTTCGATCTTAGGGATCTCATCAGTACGGTGAAAGCAAGTGTAAGGATGTGCAACACTTGATTGCAGGTGAAACAACAAATGAACGGAGTCAACAAACAGCAAGCCAACCGCACATTTGGGGCTTCAGTAGGAACACCTCGTGTTTACAAGGCAAGAAACGACGTCGCCACGGAGGCAGCTATATCTACCTGCGTGACATCCGATTCCAGGAATATAAATGAAACAGGGATATGCTCTCGAGGGAAATTGTGAATAACAAGAAGGAACATTTTATTGGACTAAGCCCTCTAGTAAAAATGCAACCGTAGACACGTGTTTCGATCTTGGGGATCTCATCAGTACGGTGAAAGCAAGTGTAAGGATGAGCAACACTTGATTGCAGGTGAAACAACAAATGAACGGAGTCAACAAACAGCAAGCCAACCGCACATTTGTGGCTTCAGTCGGAACATCTCATGTTTACAAGGCAAGAAACGACGTCGCCACGGAGGCAGCTATAGCTACCTGCGTGACATCCGAGTCCAGGAATATAAATGAAACAGGGATATGCTCTCGAGGGAATTTGTGAATAACAAGAAGGAACATTTTATTGGACAAAATGCAACCGTAGACACGTGTTTCGATCTTAGAGATCTCATCAGTACGGTGAAAGCAAGAGTAAGGATGTGCAACACTTGATTGCAGGTGAAACAACAAATGAACGGAGTCAACAAACAGCAAGCCAACCGCACATTTGTGGCTTCAGTCGGAACACCTAGTGTTTACAAGGCAAGAAACGACGTCGCCACGGAGGCAGCTATAGCAACCTGCGTGACATCCGAGTCCAGGAATATAAATGAAACAGGGATATGCTCTCGAGGGAAATTGTGAATAACAAGAAGGAACATTTTATTGGACTAAGCCCTCTAGTAAAAATGCAACCGTAGACACGTGTTTCGATCTTAGGGATCTCATCAGTACGGTGAAAGCAAGTGTAAGGATGTGCAACACTTGATTGCAGGTGAAACAACAAATGAACGGAGTCAACAAACAGCAAGCCAACCGCACATTTGTGGCTTCAGTCGGAACACCTCGTGTTTACAAGGCAAGAAACGACGTCGCCACGGAGGCAGCTATAGCTACCTGCGTGACATCCGATTCCAGGAATATAAATGAAACAGGGATATGCTCTCGAGGGAAATTGTGAATAACAAGATGGAACATTTTATTGGACTAAGCCCTCTAGTAAAAATGAAACCGTAGACACGTGTTTCGATCTTAGGGATCTCATCAGTACGGTGAAAGCAAGTGTAAGGATGTGCAACACTTGATTGCAGGTGAAACAACAAATGAACGGAGTCAACAAACAGCAAGCCAACCGCACATTTGTGGCTTCAGTCGGAACACCTCGTGTTTACAAGGCAAGAAACGACGTCGTCACGGAGGCAGATATAGCTACCTGCGTGACATCCGAGTCCAGGAATATAAATGAAACAGGGATATGCTCTCGAGGGAAATTGTGAATAACAAGAAGTAACATTTTATTGGAATAAGCCCTCTAGTAAAAATGCAACCGTAGACACGTGTTTTGATCTTAGGGATCTCATCAGTACGGTAAAAGCAAGTGTAAGGATGTGCAACACTTGATTGCAGGTGAAACAACAAATGAACGGAGTCAACAAACAGCAAGCCAACCGCACATTTGTGGCTTCAGTTGGAACACCACGTGTTTACAAGGCAAGAAACGACGTCGTCACGGAGGCAGCTATAGCTACCTGCGTGACATCCGAGTCCAGGAATATAAATGAAACAGGGATATGCTCTCGAGGGAAATTGTGAATAACAAGAAGGAACATTTTATTGGACTAAGCCCTCTAGTAAAAATGCAACCGTAGACACATGTTTCGATCTTAGGGATCTCATCAGTACGGTGAAAGCAAGTGTAAGGATGTGCAACACTTGATTGCAGGTGAAACAACAAATGAACGGAGTCAACAAACAGCAAGCCAACCGCACATTTGTGGCTTCAGTCGGAACACCTCGTGTTTACAAGGCAAGAAACGACGTCGCCACGGAGGCAGCTATAGCTACCTGCGTGACATCCGAGTCACGGAATATAAATGAAACAGGGATATGCTCTCGAGAGAAATTGTGAATAACAAGAAGTAACATTTTATTGGACAGAGCCCTCTATTAAAAATGCAACCGTAGACACGCGTTTCGATCTTAGGGATCTCATCAATACGGTGAAAGCAAGTGTAAGGATGTACAACACTTGATTGCAGGTGAAACAACAAATGAACGGAGTCAACAAACAGCAAGCCAACCGCACATTTGTGGCTTCAGTCGGAACACCTCGTGTTTACGAGGCAAGGAACGACGTCGCAACGGAGACAGCTATAGCTACCTGCGTGACATCCGAGTCCAGGAATATAAATGAAACAGGGATATGCTCTCGAGGGAATTTGTGAATAACAAGAAGGAACATTTTATTGGAATAAGCCCTCTAGTAAAAATGCAACCGTAGACACGTGTTTCGATCTTAGGGATCTCATCAGTACGGTGAAAGCAAGTGTAAGGATGTGCAACACTTGATTGCAGGTGAAACAACAAATGAACGGAGTCAACAAACAGCAAGCCAACCGCACATTTGTGGCTTCAGTTGGAACACCTCGTGTTTACAAGGCAAGAAACGACGTCGTCACGGAGGCAGCTATAGCTACCTGCGTAACATCCGAGTCCAGGAATATAAATGAAACAGGGATATGCTCTCGAGGGAAATTGTGAATAACAAGAAGGAACATTTTATTGGACAAAGCCCTCTATTAAAAATGCAACCGTAGACACGCGTTTCGATCTTAGGGATCTCATCAGTACGGTGAAAGCAAGTGTAAGGATGTACAACACTTGATTGCAGGTGAAACAACAAATGAACGGAGTCAACAAACAGCATTTTGATTTTTATAATGCAACTGTGGTTATATAAACGTCAGTAAAAATTTAATTCTGACAATTACAGAACTGAAAGTTTTAAAATGAGTAATATTAATGGAAAACTAGATGATGGTGATGAAATCGAAAGTAATAATTATTTATTTTAATTGCGTATTTAATTTTCCTTCACCTACTGCCGCACCTAAATAAATAATTTTTTGCTTTTTACATGAACGTAGAAAAAATGTTGCATGCAACTCGTGCAAAAAATGTTTATTGCACTCGACGTGATGTCCAACTTGGCCTAACGGCCTCGTCGGACAATTTCATGTCGAGTGCAATAAACACTTACTTTTTGCACTTGTTGCATAAATAACTATTTTAGTAGTGTAGCTATGGGCGTTTGAATCCACCTTGAACTTTGGACTCTCGGTTCGTCGCTGGTCTGCGTTCATCGTGTGACGTAGTCGAGAGAGATCCCTTAGATTGATAACAATTCTCCAGTACCGCGCGCTGCTAAATTTCGGTGCGTCGTTGTGTTTGGCGTCGTTCATCGAGTCGCGATAGATCCCTTAGATTGATAACAATTCTCCACTACCGCGCGCTTATAATATATTTAATAAGAATAATAATTGTGGATGACATATTCAGACTCAAAATACAGGATTTAAGAGAAAAAAAACATGGCGGCTGTCAAATGTTATACCAGGTGGCTCAAAATACAGTATTTAATAGAAAAAAAAATGGCGGCTGCCAAATGATATACCGGGTGTCTCAAATAACAATATTTAAGAGAAAAAACATGTCAGCTTAACGGAGGTCGTCACCTTCAATGTGCGATACCCACTGAACCGTTCAGTCTTCCGTCCGACTGTATTCGTTGACACGTGTCGATCAACGTTTGATTTTTTCGATTATTGACAGACAGGCAGAGAGTGACAGATATTCAGTTTGAACCAGAACGAACTAATGAACTAACCTTATAAAAAACGTTTTTGCTGTCGCATTTTTACGTGTTTTAGCGTTTAAAATTTTAGCTGTTTTTTCGAACGCGAAAAACGTCTATTTTTATTGGATTTTTGAGGGGGGCAGACCAACTTAGGTTATAAAGTAAAAATAAAATAAAACAGTTTGAATACAAATTTATTGAGTATTTTTATTTTGGTAACATATCACATAACCATTTGTATAGAATATCTACGTTTCGGAGACTGCAATTATAGTGGGGTTGCTTATCAATGTGATGCATACAGGGTGATATACCATCATTGTCGCCGAATGTGGGAACCATCCATGACGTATTATCATAGTCCTCCAAATTCACAACACGTGTAGGTAGGTTCAATTGATGAAATTTCTCTGTAAGATAGTCACGTTTTTGGAGTCCTCGTACATAAATGATATCAACATTCTGTAAATTTTTCTTGAGGATGGAATCTAATTGATGATATTCCACCAAGCCAGAGGAATACCTTAATCCATGAACGTTTCGCTCCAAGAAACAGGCAGTACGTTTATCTGCTCTACTCAAAGAGGAAAATGGTATGGTTGGCAGCAGCAGAAAATTACTACATTGAATTCCAATCCTAATGGTAATCTCCTTAGGATGGAATTGTTGCTCGATGGTAAAGCCTTGAATATCTACAACAGCTATTCTCATGTTGACTCTGTGATTGATACTGAAGTGACAAGCATATGTTCAGTTTAATTTGTTAATGATTTCGCTGAGTGGGAGGTGCTCAATAACAGTGTCGTGCACAATGATGCAATAGGCTCTAGTATTTTGGGGAAATCCTTCAGATGCCTCGATTTCGAGTTTCACATCAACAGTGGAACTTTTTATGCTCTCATCCCTTCTGGAACAATCGATGACAAAGAGAGTCTTGCCAACAAATTCGGTGGAGCTCAGCAGAGGATTATGTTAATTAGTAATTTTGTAGCTGAGACCGAATTGTGCATAGTTGAAATAGGCTTGCGAAAAATTCCCCTTTGCAAAATTCAGATGCATATTTTCTTTCGGGTAATTTTCACCGTTCAGAGTGAGCGTTATATTGGTGATATTCGAATGAGCGAATATTGTTGGATCATTGTAGAATTTGGTGTAATCACGGTCTTTTTGGAAACATACAATCACATAGCGAGGACTTTCGAGAAACGAGGAATTCTTGACGGCCCATATTTCACTTTTTGCACCTTGTGTGAGAGCAGGCAACATATGAAGTTCCCATTTTCTGAACGGCATGAGAATAGGAGTATCAGCTTGGATGGCCTTCAAGAGTTGTAATTTAATTTGATCATGTGGAAAGATTCTCTTAACTTTGAGTTCAATATTTTCAATTTCCAACTTGACTGCTGTCGTACCAGTCGGCGATCCAGCGGTCTCCTCTATTTTGAAGCAGTTGCTATCATCTGCAGCTCGTACTAATCGGATGGTATGTTTGCCATAGGAAACACATTGATAATTGTTGAAAATATTCAAAAAATGCTTCATGGGTATGAGCATGTTGAATGTTAGATCAGTGGTGCTGATAACCCCAGCGTTGCTGGGAAAAGTCCAACTTGAATTGGCCAAGTGCTTGATATCTTCGTCAGTGTAGGTGAGAAAGCCTCTGACAGTACTAACAATTCCAACTTCACGGACCGTCTCCAACTCCTTACCGCTTTGTTCATAACTAACAGATTGAAACATGAAAGCACCAGCATTGTTTACGAATGTTACACGACCATCTCCTTTGGTTTTCACAACTTTTCCACTGATGAATAACAGGCTATCATACAAAGCATCGTAAGCGTCAGATTGATTGATGTTGATTTCAATGACATGATTGTTGCGAAAGGACTTGACATATGGGTAGTAAGTCCGCCATTCCAACTTTTGTATGGATTCATCGTTTTGTGGTTTTCGGAAAATGTTGAATACTTGATTGTACAACATGATAACCGAGAGATTCCAAAAACAGTTTATTCTCCGGTGATAGTAGTGACGCACGTTGAAGGTCTTGGTGAAGACTGAAGGGGGGTATGGTAGTGAGTTATTCTTATGAATAGTTAGCACCATACTTTCCCTTCAATTCCAAACGAACGATTATTTCTTCGTTTCGAAAATCAACGAGTTGAGAATGCTGGTCCAGCACTCGCAGCGTAATATTGTTTATTTCGTCTCTATGAGCAATGGGTAGATGAATGAGGTGGTTGGGTGTTTCGTCGATTGCGTAACCAGGATCAACACCAACAGCAAATTCGTATATCGTATGAGACGGTGCGTCGTTGTAGAATGCTCCGAACGTAATGTTGCTACCTATGTGTATGGTACGTACTTTAATGATATCTACAGGTAGATCTGATGCGTAATGCAAGTTGGGTTTGAGAAGAATAGACGAAAACCCTAAAATGCGGGCCAAACTGTTTTCAGGTCGGAAATCAATTGAGTGTTTAAGGCAGAATATTTCGCTTTTCAGCGTGTTATTATTCGGTTTGAGGTAGAAAAATTCCTGGGGGTTTTCCTTGTACATTTTGGGTGTGATGTGTTTGCTGATCAAAGCCTCAATATCACCATTTTCGTAAGAGCTAGTAGGGATATCGATACTCAGTTTAGTTTCGCCGCCGTTTTCAAAGTAGTAGAATTTTGTACCTTCTTCAATGTTGGGTATACTGTTGTACGAATGGAAGCTGAGCAAAGCCAAACTGTATTCTGAATCAGAATCCAATTGAATGGGCGGATTGAAATCGATGGAAAGCATTGAAGAACGACTCGTTAACGTCAATATCATAGACATGACTGATATAGTGTCGGAAGCGACCCGCCTTAAATAATGAACAACAACTTGGATGAAAAATCGTTTATTATTACAATAATAATATTGAAATTGTGCACTAACTGGTCCATGATACTCTGCTTCTTTTAGTGATGCCGTTGACAGTCCAAACTCATTTTGATAATGAATGAAACATGGTAGACGAATCTGCTAAGCGAATCGATTTTTGTAGTCCTGCGTTCCCAATCAAATATTCGATTGACAAAGCTCGCAGTTGAGTATCAGTGAAATCTCGCAATGATTTATATTCATGCATTTCAGCCAACGATTGATGCATCTCAGCGGTGGACATTATGAAGTAGAAACTTTATGCAGAGATGTCCGCAATTACTCTGATTGTAATTTTGATATTGACTATTATTATATGTAATTCTTACGCCCCTCCCAAAATATCTTGCCAATTCCAATGGAGGTTTGAGATTGCCAAAACTATCGAAATATTGTGCGACATTGCCGTTTTTATTGTAAGCTACCCAATGAGTGCCCGCATTCAAGTGGGAATCCAAGTTCAATATAGCGCATTCTCGCAGCCAAGGGCCACAAGTTGGCAACGTATCACGCATAAAGACTCCACGAAAATGTGGTATTTTCATCTGACGAGCACACTTCTGAATTTCCGAATCGTATAATGCTCTATGGGGTAGCTTATCTAGCAGTTTTTTTGCTTTTTCAGGCAAAGACCGCGTCCTTTGCGTTGAAGTTGTTTTTTCAGGAACAGTCCAAATCCTCGAGGGGTTTTCCGCAGGTACAAACCCGAACCCAAATGCTCAATGGATTTATTGTGACGTTGATCTTCTTCAAGTTTCTTTTTAGCATTTTTTGCGTCTATTACGGTTTTTGCTATGGAGCTCGCTCCACCTGCCAACGCACCCAAAGCCGAAAGTGCAGCAAATATAGGTATAAGTGGTAAAATTCCTCCAGACTTTGCATCGAATGGAATTATTCTAGGCACTCGTATTTTCTTACGTCCTCCAGCTTGACTCAATGCCATTTTAGCAGCTCGTAAAGCCGAAGCACTAGATTTCTTTATATTAGTAGGATTGTGTTTCCAATTTTTAATAACTTTTTGAAGCAAGTTACGACGAAAGGACACGCCCATACCTAGCTTACGTTTGGGTTTCATGGTGGAAGTAACAAGCCAAGCTGCAGCCCGTTCCCCAAATTTAGCGTCTTTAGATTTAACTCGTTCCCAAGCTCTATTTTCCAATACTTGATCTGCTTTATGACGGTCTTCTAGAGAGTATGCAATATCGTGCTCTCTGCAGCTTTCGTCCAAAGGATTCACGCCAGTTTCTCCGCGTTGTAATCTCTGCCTCAATTTAGTGCCAGGCCCGCAAAACGAATAACCTGGTAGATGCAATTCGAACGGGAGCTTATTGATGATTGAATTGACAACACCTGCACCAGAGTAAGTCAACATTGATAATGATGAAAGATACCTTCAATGCGTTTATTTATAACCATGGCGCACTCATGTTTTTTCATCACATCATGGAGGTCGTTCAACAAGACAAGACACTGCCTATTGAAAATTTAGATTTTTTGAATGGAGACCTCGATAGCAGTATGGTTGGGAAGCATGGTAAATTATTACCGAATTCGTTTCGTGCAATTATTTGCGGACCAAGTGGTTGTGGAAAGACAAATGCCATCTTAACACTGTTATTCCACCCGAATGGAGCAAAATTCGAAAACATCTACGTATATTCAAAATCTTTGTACCAACCCAAATATCAGGTGGTTCAAGAAATTTTGAGGAAAGTCAAGGGATTGGGATATTATCCGTTCAGGGAAAATGAGGAAATCATAAGCCCTCACGAGGCCAAATCAAATTCCATATTCATTTTCGATGATGTTGCATGCGATGGTCAACAGAATATTCGAGAATACTACTCCTTTTGCAGACACCGAAATATTGATGCTACATATCTTTGTCAGACATATTCAAAAATTCCAAATCAATTGATACGAGACAATTGTAATATGATTGTGCTTTTCAAGCAGGATGAAATGAATTTGAAACATGTATTCGATGAACACGTTTCCCCAGACATGACGTTCGAAGAATTCAAGGCAATGTGTGCAGAATGTTGGCGACAGCATCGATATGGAACCGTTGTGATTATGAAAGATTTTGATATAAATGCAGGACGTTATCGTCAAGGATTCGATAAATATATAAGTATACAGAGAGATTGATGTATCCCACAGTTATCATCATGAAAACGTTGAGCAAAGAAGTTGATGTTATTCGAAGACTAAAATCAATGAAATTGCAAAAGCTATTCAAAAAAATATTTGGCTTTGGAATTGGGTAGATCCGAAGAAGATGAGTCGTTGCAAAAATTCTTTAAACCTGTATCTGTCCCATTGAGGAAAATAGCAGCAATGTCGCCGCCGACGTCGCAATCTCCTACTACCCCAATGAATAGTGAGGTAAAATCTGAACTCAAACAAGAAAAAGTGGAAGAGCGTAAAACGTCTCCATTGGAATCCATCGAACATGTTGCAAGTACAGATGATAATGATGATGAGGATATCTTTAGCGTAGGCACACAAGAGGAACAAGATAAAAGCTTTGTGTCAGACATGAATGAACAAGTTTTACAGGAATATATCGATCAATATCCTATAATGGCTCAACCGTACATTATAAAACATTGGAGTAATGACAAAAAAATAGATAAAGTATACGGTCCTGTATGTGATGGTGTATCTTCAAAATGGTTCCTAGGTAACAAAGAAATAGATTTCGACAAACGCAGCGGATACATTAAAATGGGTGGATATCAGTGGAAAGCAACACCCGGTATATATGAACTCATATTTTTAAACACACCTGAAAACTATAATAATGAAGATATGCAGGCATACAAATCAATTGTAGATTTGTCGAACATTCACAAAAACTCCCTAGGCTATCCGAAAGGTAGTAAAAGATACAAATATACCGAAATAATTAAACCGATGTTTCCTATACGAAATCAACGTAAAATATCGACACGTACCAGTTTACCTAAAACATCCAACCCTGATGCAAAAGGTAGCAGTTTACCCAAAAATATACCTATTGCAATGACATTCAATACCAAACCTATGGAGTTTGTTTATTGGGATGACCCAAACGAACTATGCGAACGCCTCAAATTATTGATAGCCTCTCGGGATGCCGGAAATACTTCGCATGACAATGAGATTATTGCCATTTTGAGTGAACTTAAAGAGGCAAATATAATTCTATAAGATGACATACATCCATGCATACATTCACATTTTCAAAATGGTTATCGATAAGTTCGGACGTAGCGACAGCAGCACCGCTGGTGGCAGTGATGATAGAAAGCGAAAATTACCTACGCCCTTTGGAGGCGGCGGCTTGCTGCACACTCCAGATGGTAACATCGATTTTGATAATTTGAAATTGAGTAATATAAAGAGACCCACCAAAAATACTGATGCTGCCAATAAACAATATGTGGATGAAATCGATGAAAAAATTACTGTAACTATACGACACCAAGCTGAACTACACCATTCGGAAATAGCTCAAGTGAATGATGAAATGACAAAGTTGTATCGTGAAATTAAAAATGAATCGAATAAAACAAACAATCAATTGGAAAGGAAAATTCAAACCCTCAATCAATTTCATTCAAATAATGCAACTGAGTGAGGTACGCTATAATGAAACAAAGTCATTTTTCTAAAAATTCAACCAACAATACAAAACTGATATTGAAAATATTCGTGGAGATTTGTTGAAAAAAATTTCTGAAATAACCGATTCGATTCATGCACACAATACAAAATGGGATATTAGGCACAAGGAAACGCTGATAACCACAAATGAACTAAACCAGTTTCGAAATGATATTTCACAATATATCTCCAAAATAAATTCAGATATAGCGAGTGTAAAATCTGCTGTCGAGGAGATTACTAAAAGACAAAATGTAGTGTATACATCACCATAATAAAATAGCAGGTTTCACAGTTTCGCCATCACATATGTGCGTGATGAAAAACCATGAGATAAATCACTACAATACGTACAGCATCCTCAAAGCCTCTATGGCCGAACGGATTATAAGATCTTTGAAGGAAAGATTGTACAAGTATTTCAGTTTGAATGGCACCTACAAATGGCTGAATATATTACCTGAAATCACAAAATCTTACAATGATACGCGCCATTCAAATACGGGTATGAAACCTTCGGAAATTGATAAAACCAACGAAAAAGAAATTCTCAAATCAACATACAGCCACTTGAAAATAGCTGGACCGAGAAAATTCAAAGTCGGCGATGTTGTGCGAATTAGTAAGGCAAAGCACGTTTTCGAAAAAGGTTACACACCCAATTGGACTACGGAATTATTCAAAATCATCAAAGTCAATATCACCAACCCTGCCACCTTCATGCTGTAAGATATGCAGGGTGCTCCTATCAAGGGTGCTTTTTATGCAGAGGAATTACAAAAAACTGCAAATCCAGATATATATCTCGTGGAAAAAGTTCTGAGGAAGAAAGGCAAAAAAATGTACGTTAAATGGCTCGGTTTGCATAACAAACATAACAGTTGGATCGAAAACGTTGATTTTGTATAGAATCTCATGGGAAACAATCACAACTCAAATAATTCCGGGGGGGTCTTTCAAATATTTTTTTCACAGTCAACAAACATGCAACAACAGTTTTAAAATCGACCACGTGATCTGAAGCTATAAAAGCGTATGCAAGCACAGACGAATATTCAGTTTGAAAACGAAAATGTCTCAAGATAGTGGTTACGTCAGTGAAGTTGAAGTAATGTGCGATAGTGATGGAGAAGATTATAAAGAAACTCTACATACGAAATACGAAATGGCAGCTCGGAACGAACATCAGTTGATGTTGATGGTCTTCCCTATGCCATCCTACGAAATTCGATGTGGCATAAGTCCCTCCAGGAATTTTAGCTCATGCATCATTTTGAAGCAGCAGTTCTCCATTCGATCTATCAATTTTGCTTCTTTTGAATGGGCAACCCTCATTGACATCCTGCGAGAAATAAAGGAAAATTTCTTTGAATCACAAATCGATGAGTATGTAGATGAGTGTGATCCAATCACAACACGTTGCGGGGAATACATTTACATCACACAGTACATCGAAAGTAATACCAAACAAATTTCCATTTCCAAGGATATCACGAACATGGAGTTGTCTGAACAAGATGTGAACGACATTCTCAATACACACTTGGGGGTGCTGTCTGACCGTGTCGCTATGCTGGATGCTATGAACTTTTGTGACTATTATCGAGGTGTTTTTGATATTATTCAATCTTGGTTACGTGAAAATAAAACCAATTTGAGTTTGGAAGAAATTATAGAAGGTTTTTGTCAAGCTACATGTTTAGATAGTATGTTGGCTAATGCTTTACGTGAATATTTATTTTATTATAAACAAAAAATTGTGTGTGATTTATGCAATAAAAATTAAATGGTAATTTGTTTTATTTATTTGAAGATTTGCTTAGATTTACAATCATTTCTGTTTTTCTTGAGACCACAATACCAACTACACAGGAAATTCGTTCTCGTTATCAGTTTCAACAATTTCCTTCGAAAACGATTTCGTGGTTTTGATAGGTGCACCATTTGTGTATGCCAGTTAGTCAGTTAGTCAATTTTAGCTGCAACACAACAATGAATATCAAGATAGTTACTACGTGTAACAATGAAAATAATTTGGTAAGTTGCAAGACTTGCCGGAAAGTGTGCCATTGCAACATATGTGCCATTATGATCGTAGATGACATCCCATGTCACAATAACATGGGTGTGGCTGTCACCTCCGGACACTTTTGGATACCGGCAGGAATTGCAACGAAGATGGTGCTGACGGACATCGAGCAGCCGCCGCCGCCAAGGCGACGACGTCGATTTTCGTCATCTACGTCATCGGAGGAGAACGACGACAGAGCCTTGCAGATGTCTCTCAGAGAGTTGTACTAACATACAATACAAATTTTAATAAAAAAAAAATTGAAAAATATAGAATGCATATTTTATTCAAGCTCATTTTATTCAGATATGCATGTAGCAGCAACATCTGAAATAAATGACTTTTTCCAGCATATTCTGGAAATACCCACTTCAAGTAAGGTAAGCTCGAGTAAGTGTGAATTTGGGGCCAGTGTGAGTTTGCTCGCTATCTTCGCTAAACCGGGCGACAGCCCAAAGCCTACACTCAAAGTGAAATCCAAATATTTTCCTCAATTTTCTAACCTACAATTCATCAACCCGAACGAGTATAACGAGTTTATTTCAAGCATTGGGTGTATTGGTAAAATCTAAGGTAAGCATGTTTAGATAGTATGTTGGCTAATGCTTTACGTGAATATTTATTTTATTACAAACAAAAATTTGTAAATGATTTATGTTATAAATGACAATAATGAATTCTGTGTGTTTAATTTCAAGTTAATTTTTATTACTTTGCAGACACTCAAACATAAAAACATTTTCAACTTACCTTTTTTTTGCTCAACACTATACAAAGCCTGGGTTCACTGCCCTCCATAGAAAATACTTCATATTCTAATCTTTCAAAAAAACAAATTTTGAGACACTTTTTCAATTCTCTATATAAAATGAATCTTTTTGTTTAACGATTATTGAAATAATTTTGAAAAATATACAATGCATATTTTATTCAGATATGTATGTAGCAGCAGCAGCAGCATCTGAAATAAATGACTTTTTCCAACATATTCTGGAAATACCTACTTCAAATATATGAATCTCAAGCATATGCTGCGAAAAGATACTTATTTCAGATGTTGCAGGTACATGCATATCTAAAATAATTCATTGTAATATTTTAAACGCTGCGCTTTCACGAAAACGAAGCGTAAGTAAGTATTTCCAGCATGTGTTGGAAAAAGACATTTATTTTAGATGTTGCAGGTATTCCAATCAGAATTTCCAACTTCCACTCTTTCTAGAATGATTTCTTTTTATGAATGATGTTTAAATAAAAGCATTTTTTTTTCTTTTTTTATTACTTAGAATATATAATTACATGATCATTTTGTTCGTTGAAAGCAGTAGCTATCGTTCATAAATGAAAGCAAATTTCAAAATATATTTTTTATTACATAAAAAATGGCAGTGCGTCAACAGGAAAATGTTTACGGATTTATATATAATTGGATTAAACTTTTAAAATATATTTTTTATTACATATAAATACTCAAATTTTCATCTATACCTTGTGCGAGCTACAAATTTAAATTTCAAAAATTTATGCCAATCTGAATCAGTAAAATAGTAATTTTTCCTCATTTGTTTTTTCAATTCTCTAATACAATTTATATTAAGTAATTCTTTGAATTCTTTTGGAATAATGAAATAACAAGTACTTGGCATATTTTTGGAATACCAAATTTCAATATGAAGTTTCTCATCAAACGAAGCACGATTTTTGGGAGTCCAATAAATTGCGTTTGCAGACAATTCTTGTAGACTTGGCGGAGTGGATAGTGTTCCTTCAATTCCTGGTGTAACGCACCTATTAGCCATGTTGAATCTGTAACATTTTTAGGAAATTTTAGACCTGTTATACAGTTGTAAATATATAATCCAATGGTTGAATTCTCGAAAACTATGCTCGATACCCCCATGGTGAAGTATCGAATGACTGAGGAATCAGTTGACGCTTATCATCATAAGGACTCAGGGCGACTTTAGTCTGCTCGATACTGAAAACGTTGTGAGCAAATGAGCGAATGGTGTTTTGAGTGACGATTTTTTCTTTAAAATTTTCAAGACAATTGACATAATCTTCGAATTGAATTTTATTTTTTACCACACCGTATTTCACCCCCTTTGATTTTTTTGTTACTTTCCCACCCTGGACTTTGTATGTATACATTTTGGATCTTAAACCTACAAAATGTGTTATTATTTCACCATTAGCTTCGTCCTTCATTAGACCTGGCACTTTTTTGTTTAGAAGGGAGATGTTATATTCATTATTTTGAGAGTATTCAGAGGCATCGAATTTTGAAGGATGATTTTTTATTATTTCGGAATAGACGTTATCACAAGTTAATTCATAAATGAAGCTGTCTGTATCAGTATACAGAAGCTTACATCCATCTCCCATGATGGGTACCATAAAATCATAATGAAAATCAAACATACACGTTTTTGAAATATCTAGGATAGCCATTCCAATATACATAGGTTTATTGAATGTTAGTTTAGCCTTTGTCAGTTCAATAGCCATCAAGTCTACATCAAAAACGGTTCTACTCTGAAACCTAGGGCTTGAAATCAAATTTTTGGCACCATAACGCCCGTTCCAAGATTTGACAAGTTTAACTACCCTGTGCAACCGGATGTTCTCCATCGTTTTACTAAAAACTGCATTGTTTGCTAATTTGAAGAGATTTTTTTCAAAGGTACTGGTAGTTGCAGCCCTTAGACGAGTATTCAACTCGATGTATGGTCGCAGCCACGCAGACTGTCGAAATTTCAACACCCTGTGAATTCTCGTTAGAATCAAACCGTTCCGCAATGCCTGTTTCAAATTCCGATAGTGCAAAATATATTTGGATTTGTTGTATAGAGTACCCATTAATTTCTTTTGTTTAGCATTTGGGGGAGCGCAGTGTTCAGGACAAAAAGGGAAATCTTTATGGGAATCGTGCAATCTCTCAGGATATTCCAAGTCTACCTCTAAGATATTCCCTTCTGATCCGTCATCTGGGATATCAGTTATATCCAAATTGAAATTATCTACCCACTGAAAGCGGTCGTAAGGTAGAAACTCTGACATCGCCCAGCCATAAAGGTTGTTGACGTCCAAATATAAAATATATTTCGAAGGTTTATTGGGAACGTAGACATCCATATACCTGTTATTGGCTTCAGTAAATCTGTTTGAACAAACTGAAATTCCACCTCTTATACCCCTTTCTATGAACATTTATCATATCGATATCTTTCAAAATTTGCATTTAGTATATTTCAACATAGCATCCCACGTGAATCCGGGCATAGTGTGTATTTTTTCGAAAGTTTTCAAATACATCGGCCAACAACAGAATATCAGTCTTGAGGTATAAGTCTGAGTACGACCCCAAATTTTGAATTTCGAAAGTTTCCCAAATATGTTAAGCGTGAGCATACTTCTCTTCAGAAATATTTTCCTCATTCAATTTATTATAGAAATGTTCCTGTGATGGAAGCACAGTTTCCTCTAGTTTTCTCACATTATCGACATAATCGTAGGGAAATACACCCTTCTTAGTGAGAAGGGGGAACTTCTCATCGTCATATTGTTGAAATTCTTTTTTCGATATTTTTAAATCATCAACTTTCAACGTGGAAACTAGCTCATCTAAGCTGGCTCCCAAAAAATGTAAAGAATCTATGAAACGGAATTTGATTGAGGTGTCGGCATCGAATTGAGTTAAAGAAATATACCTTTCTTTATTTGAAGGAAGTATGCTAACGTTTCCCTTTTTAGCAATATCTTTGATAATGAAGTGGCTGTCATAGCCTGAGAGATTGTGGAAAGCAATGGGTACAACAAACAATTTTCGAAAATTCAAGTTACAGGCTTGGTGAGCGAAGTTTCTGAATTTACCTGTAAAATGGTCATGATCACGTACAATGATATCTTCTTTACTGAAGAGTTTTTCGCAAATATTGCACACTCTAGCATTAACAATATCAGGATTGCATGTCATTGGCACAATATTTTTGATTTTTGATTCTACAAATTTGGCAATGTTAGCCATTTCATCTGTGAGCCATTGTATGCAATCCTCACCTCGACAGCTTTTGAACTGTGGAAAGCTGTCATTGATATTGACATTTGATATAGTAGCCCGCACTAAATGTTTTATGTTTTTGATATTTTTTCGTCTTTTGAGAAATTTTCTTGTTACATTTTTCCAAAACTGATTCAAAATCCGCGTAAATGATGAAAGGACATTGTTGTTTATAAACATGATTACGGAATTCAACGTAATCGTATGATGGAAAAGAAATTTTAGAATTATTTGAATTTTTGCAAAGTGCTTCATGGTCTTTCAATTTTTGCTGGCAATTGAAATAATTGAGACACCGATCGCACAAAAATTTTTTACGATGAGACTTGCTTACTTGAGTTCCTATCAGTCTAGATATATCTCTTATCCAAACATAATGGTACTTTATATCAATATTTTCATTGTCAACAGGTGGGGCGTCATAGTCGTTTAATTTTGGAAAATATTTATCCTGAATGAGTAATAAATTAACATGTCTTTGTAATTTTTTGTCAGTCTTGCTGGCACTACTGCATAAAATGATTTTTCGTTAATTTTATTCAATTCTAAAGCATAAACGTTTACTGAAATATTGTTTAGTTTTTCAAATTTTGAAATTTGTTGTAACTTCATTGGAGTGTCTAGCCCTACAGTATTCAAAACTGTAGAATAATGTGGATATTTTGACAGCCTTTCTGTATGTTTTGCTACAGGATATAATGCGCTAACAACACTCCAATAGAAGCACATTTCATCATTATTCTGAACGTTAACGCAAGCTCGTTTCTTAACAATTGGGTTAGGTAGACTATTGAAGGATGTGCCGTTGTTTCCAATTTCGAATTTATTTATTGCTACTTCCAACAATACAACTTCACTTAAAGCCCATCCGCTTTCTTTTTCTTCAAACTCGCTCAATTTATTTAAGATAATAGCTACAACATTTTTATTATACCAAACAGCTAAGTTAGTACCTTGGTCTATGACGGCATTGGGAGTATTAAAATATTTCCTATCAACTATTTCACCATCATTCGATTTTTTTACAAAATCCCCCAATAATGTTGTATTTACTTTCAGGCATTTCATTCGCTTCAAAGTTTTAGATATTTTTGATAGGAGTGGAAAAAAAGCATCTTCCAAAAAATGTTTCGCGTCTTTTTGCGATAAATTGATAATTACTCTTGTTTCAACTCTACAATCGAAAATACCCTCAACATTTTGCCATTTCACTCTACCGCTTCGCTTCAATCCTGAACCTATTTTTGAACACCCCATAATTTTAATAAGTGGTCTGAATCGTTTTAATTCCCCAATTTTTGAAATAATTTTCATTTTCTCCCACAGAAAATTTAATTTTTTTCATCGCTGAATTACACTTCCTAATATGTTGATTAATGAAATTCGAAACTTGTTTGGCAAGAGCACTAGAGTAGTTATCTCTGATAATTTTGATGCATTCGTTAATTTTCGACATAGTTTTCGAGAAATCAACCATTGTAATATAATATAATACAACAGTATAACTTACAATAGGTCTTTTTTTCCGTGGTCGCTAATTTTCTATGAATTCGAACTGCTGAGCGAGGTTTGGCTTCCCTAAATCTTGGGACTCTCTGCAAATGATGGAGTATTTTCCCTCGCAGAAATATTGAATTTTAGGCTTGATTACTTCGGTAACACGGGTTGGTAGAAAAATGATACAATCGGCCAACTCTAGGAGCACAGCCTCACCAAATTTGCTCTTGGTTACTCTAGCTGATGATATTTTTTGAGGAGTGTTTCTTGGGAGGTCAGCTAACTTCTTTATTGGTTTTCTGTTGAGAAGACACACTGAATTAACTTTCGATAGATCCATCTAAAATAAAAAAAATATTCTCCATTGTAAAAAGAGTTAAAAAAGAACTCGTTTCAACAGAATTATCAAAACGTTTGCGGAGCAGAAAAATCTTATGAAAAACACAAAATGACTTTTCCAAAAAAATATTAGAGCGTAAGAAAAAACAGAATTGTGGAATCACACGTGAAAAAGAACTATTTTGACCTAAAATTTTCAAAACGTTTGTGAAGCAGAAAAATCTTACGAAAAACGCTAAACGACTTTTCCAAAAAATCTTATGAAAAACGCTAAATGACTTTCAAAAATTTCAGATATCACAATCAAACCGAAAAGCAAATATAAAAGTACTTACTTTTCACTTATTTGATGCACGACACAGGTACAACGTTAACTGGTGCTTTCGACGAACAAAATGATACGCTTATTTGTGTGCACTTCGGTTTTATAAAATGCGAGATAAGGACGTATTTTTCATAGAACAATCCGATATAATTCAAGTAGCAGAAAAACATTTTAATTGCGGATTTGATAACGAGTGTGAATTTCCGGTGTAGTTGGTATTGTGGCATCGAGATAATCATTATCAGTTCTAACGATTTCCTTCGAATGTGGTTCAGAAACTCTTTATCAGTTTCAACTATTTCCTTTGAATGTGGTATTTATATCTATAATGAAATATTTTTCAACTCTTCGATAAATACAATTTGGAATTCAATTTTACATTTTTTATTTAAAAAAAGTAATGCCATTTCTATTAACCACTACAATTATTTCCTTCACAATTCTGATCAATATACATGCTAATATCGTAGATACTATGGTGAGGATTCTGTAAAGCTGAAATTCCATTTTGGATTTGTTTTTCTCACGCCCTGCTGGAACAAATTCCTCAGTTTTCGTGTCTATTTCTCGAAGATCTTCAAATATCAGTTTCAGCTTGTACTTGAACGCTATATTCTTCGGAACACGGCTAACAAATACTGCTAATTGCCCTCCATTGACTGATGTTAAATGCATTGTTTTCCATTGAGTTCTATTGCAACCCCGATCGAAATCTTCTTGCTTCACGCATATTGCCATGTATTTCACTCTTTTTGGTACGTTGACGTATAAAACATTATTCAATATTGCTGTTAAAAGTATAAAATTTGTTTTCAATCGCAGAGACATATTCTACAATGCGTGAGGCTGGATTCTTCTTAACGGATATCTCGTTTGCGGCAATTTTCGATTGAACACTTTGTCTTGAATGTCCAAATTATTCAACTGCTTCAAAACGTTCTCCTTTTCTTCGAAAAATTGAATATCTGACTTTAGTTCTTGAATACGTCTACAAAACTGCTCCACCTTCCATCCGTATTCTTTAGATGCCATTTTATTACTGATTATTTCAACTACCCAATGATACACACATACTTTCCAAAAATAATGATATCTTCCCCCCTCCCACCTGATGATAGTGATGAAAAATGAAAACAATAACGTAAATGGGTATAGCACATTGAATTGTGTACTTAGTAAACATAACTGTGTCTCTGAATACTCCAATGGGTATCGCACATTGAAGGTGACGACCTCCGTTAAGCTGACATGTTTTTTCTCTTAAATATTGTTATTTGAGACACCCGGTATATCATTTGGCAGCCGCCATTTTTTTTTTCTATTAAATACTGTATTTTGAGCCACCTGGTATAACATTTGACAGCCGTCATGTTTTTATTCTCTTAAATCCTGTATTTTGAGTCTGAATATGTCATCCGCAATTATTATTCTTATTAAATATATTATAAGCGCGCGGTAGTGGAGAATTGTTATCAATCTAAGGGATCTATCGCGACTCGATGAACGACGCCAAACACAACGACGCACCGAAATTTAGCAGCGTGCGGTACTGGAGAATTGTTATCAATCTAAGGGATCTCTCTCAACTACGTCACACGATGAACGCAGACCAGCGACGAACCGAGAGTCCAAAGTTCAAGGTGGATTCAAACGCCCGTAGCTACACTACTTATTTTATCACGGTGATGAATGTGACGGTTCTAATAAAAATAATTGTAATAATAAGATGTCTAAAAACCCTGGAGTTTCGACTGATTGGATTTTGTTTAGATTTTTTTGAAGAAAAAACAAATGAAATCGTGGTCTGCTTCTGTAATCGGTTCCAAATATGGCGCCTTGTCCTAATGTCAATATCCCAAGGACATAGTGATTGAGATTGTTGTTAATTGAATTTTACGGAATGTCAATAAACTTATTGAATATTATACCTACTACAGTAATATAATCCATTCTCGGTAGAAATCAAGTTGTTTTTTTCGAAATAACACCACACAAATTGTGAAATTTTTCCAAAATGATCTGAATACCGTTTGATATTCAAAATAGTTGTGGGGGAATCGAAAATATCTAAGTGTAATATTATTGATGTGCGTTTTTTCATTTTCCTGTATATTACATTATTTTTCTATTCCGTTTTTGTCTGGACAAATTCCAGAATGATAAACATAATATTCATATCCAGTACCGAAAGTGAGTATCACATGGAATCTAACATACTCTGAAACTAATTTGAAACTTACAATTTATTTCTAAATGCTATGTTCTAATTGACAATACTTCATGGCAAACATTTTTTCAAGTCAAATCAATCAACTGTGCCTTAGTTTACCCTACTGTTTCTTTGAATCTTTCATAGGTACACGTTGAGTCCATGATGAAGTAAAAATAAATCATCATTCTACTGAAATCTATCAATTTTGCATATAATCAATCCTGTTTAGGTTTTGATTATTTCACCATTGTTTTTGTATGTTGAAATGTTAAAATCTTCTCAGTGTAGCTTGATGACCCATAAAATATAAATTTTCTGTCGAAAAAAGAATCACAAAAAAGGAAATATCTTCACTATTACATGACATTTAACAGTTTTCAAAATAGTGAAAGAACATTGTAACAAACAACTCATCACACGTATCACTTCTGCGACAAAATTATTACTTAGAGAACTTTAGAAAGAATACAATTGCGCAGATACTTGCGCATGCTTGGGAAGATGTCAGATAGACACAAGATTGACAGGTTCCTATGATGAATATCCACATCCACGCAGCAGAATTTCATCTCCTTCAACTGATATATGTGATTGATTATTGTTTATTCCAGTAAATTACATTTCAGCAAAACAAAAATAGTATAATAAGTCGAAAATGTAATGAATAAAACTGCTTGGGGACAGTGATTCCATATATTTGAATTATTACGCTGTTTTATTCATTTCATGCTCGTGCGCAATTTTTCAAATTTCTATTAATGAAAATGTTCCTTAACAAGAAAAGCGTTTTGTTCCACAGTTTTACAGGTATAAGTCGACACACCATATATTTCTGGCATCTTATGTAATTGGTTATTTATGGGGCATTCTTCAGATTACTTCGAATAAATATAATTTTGAGACTTTTTCCTTATGTGCCCTGTAGTATTTCGTCATCGATGATCAAACAGAATACAAAAATACGTGGGTATAATAACAATCCTAGTGCTAAAAACCATCTTGACTCGTGTAAATTTGGCACATGCCTTGAAAATGTTATAGTTATAAAGTCCCCAAAATGTACGATATTTTGGAATATGTGAACATATTTCGTGGGTAGCAAACTATGATTCAAGTGACCACCAGGAAATAAAGGAAGCCTCAAAGAGTGTTATGACAGTTCTTGAAAAATCATTTGAACACTTGTCGGCAGAAGAATTGAGAGCTGCTAAAAATTTCATCAGAAGTGAAAGCGACATCTTTGATTGGTTAAACACAGGATCGATACTGGCCAAGCCCATCCCATTCGGCAACAACCAAGAAGAGTTCCATTTGCCAAACAACAAGAGGTGGAAGAGCTTGTTCACAAGATGATGAAAGATGGTGATCGAGCCCTTGGTCCGCACCTGTTGTGTTAGTTTCTAAGAAGGATGGATCCACAAGATTCTGTGTGGATTATAGGAAATTGAATGATGTTACGAAGAAGGATAGCTACCCTTTACCAAGGATAGGCGACACATTAACAACTTTAGCAGATTCACCCTAGATCTGAAGAGCGGGTATTGGCATACATGAAGACGATAAGGAAAAGACAGCATTTTCAACTGGAAGCGGATTCAAAGCTCACTCCAGCCAGCATTATCTTCGGGAGAGAACTTCGGTTGCCCTGTGACTTTGTTCGGATCACCAAGTTCTGAAGAAAAAGATATACAGGATTATGCAGACAAAATGTGAGATAGTATGAATGGGATCCAGAATGACAAAATGAAGGCTCGATACGATCTTAAGTCCAATACTGGTGGATTTAAAGAAGGAGATCGAGTATGGCTGTACAACCCTCGTCGTAAGAAAGGAGTATCTCCCATATTAACACCATCTTGGGAAGGACTCTATATTCAACGCAGCCCGAGAGCGAAAATGAAGGTCGTTCACCTAGAGAGACTCAAACGTTATAATATAGACAACGACATGGACTGGATTGATTTTCTGAGACTCTGTTGATCACAAATGTTTCAAGACATCCAAGAACCACCATAGAATCCGACCAATAAAATGTTTTACTGAATTTAAGAAAGAGATAGCGGAACCATACGCTAGTTTGGAAGAGTCGCAAAAACCATGTAGTTTAATATGAGCAGCGTTGTCTAGTTTTACTTTACGAGAAATCTTAAGATCATTGAGTTGTGGGAGTTGATCTCTAAAAGCTAGCCAACTAGTATGAATATGTAAAGATATTGACTGATCCCACTCTAATTTTTCCAGCCAAAGTTGTTGTAACAATATTCTAGCTTGGATTGTAACTCGACTGAGAAGACCTAAAGGGTCGAAGATGCAAGCTATACTCGACAGGATTGACTTCTTTGTGATTGTCTTCGGAAGAGTTTCCGATGGGATAACATATCTAAGAGTCAAATTCGGGATACCAATGGAGTCCAAGTGTTTTTGTGTTATCGTTAGAACCAAGAAAATAGGCAATTTCCAAAGAAGAAACTGATAACTGTATAGCGTCCAATATCGAAGGGTTGTTAAAGACCGATTTGCGCAGTGGACAATGAGCTTTATGGACAGGATATGGATGATTTGCTTACAACAAAGATTGATTTCCGAATATGAATCAGATCCAGTTAAAAGATCATCAAAATAAAAATCTTTTGCTATTTTGTTGGTAGCGCCAGGAAAACTTTCAGAGTACTCCCGCGAGGAAGCTAGCCGATGCAGTACCATAAGTGACCGTGATTAAAGAAAAGATGTGCAATGGTTGACATGGATCAGACCGCCATAATATTTGTTGCAAATGTCTTTGAGAAGGACCAACCAATATTTGGCGATACTACATGAGAATGTTGCCTAAGTCGAAGAACGCTCGACATAAGATCACTTTGAACGACTTGCCCGACCATTTGAATGTCATTGAGTGATGAACCGGTTGAAGAAGGAGACGATTCGTTAAACACAAGTTTGGTGGTGAGACTGTCCTCCTTCAAAACTTCGTGATGAGCGAGGTAATAGCTGAATGGTTGATGATCAACCTGAGTCATGTGACCCATGAAAACATTCTTCCATATATTGGATATACATTTTTTTCAGAGTTGAATTGTGATGAAGCTTACACTCTAGACTATAAATCCTCTTTTCGGCTCTGGTTCTCGATTCCACTAGCCTTTCAATTGACTCTTTGAAAGGCATTGAAACTAGGAAACGATTATCTGAATTTCTTTCATGGGTAGATTTGAAGTGCTTTCCGCAATGCTCCTCCTTAGAATAGATTCGAGTAGTGAAAAACTCTTCTATTTCCCAGAATCGTGAAAGTTCATCAAATACAATATTAAGCGAAAAATTACAGAAGGTATTCTGAGATGGCTGTACCTGGGGAAGAGTACTTGAGATAATTCACCCAAGCCTTGTCTTTTGAAGTATGGGTTTTAGCGGGCCCAGATTGATCTGCCCCACACAGAGCAAATCAAAGAAAAGGCTGGCCCTTATAAGGAGGTTTATATCTAAGGTCACATTCACAAGAGAGCTCTGCGTTCATGCGCCGCACCAGAACTATCCAGAACTTGAACTACTACTGTGGATAAAAGAACGAGATTATTTCGAACAGCACCACTTGAAAGCGCATGCGAAACTTCATTACTTGAGTCTTATTCACTGGGACTCGGAAAGATATTTTTGGTAATTTCTGTATGAATAAGTGTGTGGTGCTTCTTGCCACACTTATTGCATTTACCGTACTTACCATTGGAATTCACGTAGCCAGGATGCAAACAATTCAGACAAACCCTAAATTTTTTGTTTTACTCTGTTCTGCTTAAAGTGAGAAAATCACGACAATTGCTTAATATAGATTCGAAAACTTGCACAGAATATGAGAATCTTGCCTTTTTATCAAAGATCTCATAGAAGAATTTTTCTCAAATCGATTGCGATCTTTATTGCCACTAGGAACCTGATTAGCCTCATTTTTTTCAAGAATGTCAGCTTTTGTTTTCAGAAAATTCAAAAGATCTTTGAGAGTTTTCTCTGTTGCTTTCTTTGACTCCCATTCAAGAGTGGTTTCCGAATAAAGCTTTTCCACGATTGAAAATATCAATAAGGTATCCCATTGGTCGACCGGTTGATTCAACGATTGCAGAGAACGCTAGTTACTTTGTAGGCCATCCACAAGCTGTCTGATATTGAAAGAAGACTGTTTGGCAATCTTTTACAAATTGAATATGCATTTAGTTTAATTGTAAACAAGGAGTTTACGATTCGCAAACCTCTCGCAAAGCTTTTGCCATGTCACCGAGAAATTCTCGGAAGACACTGGAATACTATAAATAACCTTTTCAGCTACGCCACTGACGAACGATTTCAAGTAATAAAATTTCTGTACTAAACTGATGCTCAAATTTTTAATCTTCATAGATTGGAAAGAATCATGAAATTCCAACAAATTCTCATAATTACCGGAAATTCTAGACAATTTAACAGTTGGTAATTTGATACCCAAAGATGTATGAATATTTTCACCTTCATTAGAAATAACTTAGTGGGAATTGTGAGTCCTACTGTCATGTGGATTTTCATTCACGTTGGTAGGCTCTCCAACTGGCCGTATGTTTGGAAAGAAGAGTTTCGGCCTTTGCGATTATGCCAAAGGAATCATTTTCAAATTGTTCGCTTATTTGTGCAAATTTACCTTGAACA
This sequence comes from Chrysolina americana, assembly GCA_958502065.1. Classification (NCBI taxonomy): domain Eukaryota; kingdom Metazoa; phylum Arthropoda; class Insecta; order Coleoptera; family Chrysomelidae; genus Chrysolina; species Chrysolina americana. The sequence continues at coordinate 51,990,221 of OY293410.1, read as the reverse complement.
TTATCGATCTGACAATCGATTTCAGTTCTTCGAATTGATTCAAAAGAAGTTCAGACCTTGATAACGTCAATTTTAATTCGTTTTCAGGAAAAATAAACTCTGGAGTAGCTAAATCATTTTCGAGATTATTTATATATTTTTTGAAAATTGTAAGGTTTGATTTTATAGGTGCTCGCCTTTTTTTCAACTTATTAAGAGTAATTTTTATTTCGGTTTCTGTCATATTTATCATGAAAAGAGAAACTCTGCTTTTAATATTTTTTTTTTTGTGTATGAAACGGGAACTATTTACTGAACTGTTCAATAGAATGAAGATATGAAATATGATCTGTGAACTAATTCACGAAATATAAATGCAAGTGCATGTAAAAGCTATCTGAAATAAGGAAAAAGGATTAGGAAATATTACCTGATCAACCGCAAATTAGTTCAGTAGAGTAGAAATTCGATGCTTCGAAACTGTAAACTCAAACCACGTGTGGAAAACGGACTTCGACCGTAAGGCAAACAGTCAGTAATGACTGTTTGCCAGTGACTTCGGGTTTGTGTCCGAAATTTTCATGAATTTCTAAATCTTATTTGAATATCTGGCTCTAAGGACCATGTATGAATGTAGATGAAGAATGAACACGTTGGTTGCAATTATTTTCTTTTAATGAATGTGAATTACAAAATATGAAAATTTGACAAATCCACTTATTCATTATTTTTCTGACTTCGTCAGTGCGACTTGGAAAAGAAATTGGACACTAGTTTTTATTTTAATATATCTTCAGATTGTTTCATAGATTCGAAGATTACGTTAGGCAATCTATTTGTTGTAGTATCGAGAACATGTTGCTGTTCGAACATTTCAGATGTCGGATCACACGTATTCATGCACATAGGTATATTAAACCTTCCATGGGCGTATATTAAACCGCTTATTTGTTTGTGTATATGGTTGTTGAGGTTTTGCATGAAACTGTAATTGAGAAAAAAGTTGTTGACGTTATCACTTTATATGGTTGAATAGAATACTATTGAAATTATTAAAATTTTTCGCCATAATCCCAATTAACGACTTTTTTACGGCAAAATCCATAGTTGAGGATTGTATTCAAGAAATATGTTATGTTTGTAACACATTTTTCGTAATCAAACATCTTTTGATTCCTTCATTTGATGCAAAGTTTTTGTCCAACCCCATTTTTGAAATATCGCTCGTACAGTACAGGTCATATTTTTTTTGTCTTGTCACTATTGGCATTCCAATAATATGGAATAAATTGAGCTTCCTTGGACATTTGGATAGCTATTTATATGAGGAGATAGAATGATATTCCATATACGGAAATGTCATGAACTGTATTTGTTGTATTATAATATTTTGTATTCGCCTTCGATTTGTTCGATTTATTTGATGATACGGCTATCCTATACACATCAAAGTCGTGGCAAGACTCATTCATAATAATCCTCCGAATCAAACGAATCACCCAGATTTATGATTACTGGTTGAATGGATGGCAAAAGGGAATAATCACAGGATATTTTGAAGTCACGTGTAAAATGCATTATGTCCAAAAATCTTTATATTCCTCACTTAAGATTCTCCTAACGTGTTCTACTACTTCTCCGCTAAGCTTTGAACATTGATTGGATTTTCCCAATTTGTTTTTGATAAATGCCCAAACCAATTCAATGGGGTTAAAAACAATATTATGGAGGTAACCTTAGAAGTGAATGACCAGAATGTTTACAGAGTTCATCAATATATTCATTTTTAAAAATTTGCATCTTCTATTATACGTAGTGATACTTCCCTAGTGGCTTTTCAATTTTTCATTAGCCATAAATTCCAAATTGTCAAATTATTTTGTTGTTTTCTTCGGCATTTTTATTGTTTGACGGGAGTGGTATGACGCATTCTCCATTACAATACAGAATTTGGTGGTATATTTGGTAATAATTGTTCACTGAACCATTTTTCGAATAAAGTTTCAGTCATATCCTCATGATAATCTCCTGAACATTTTTTACTTGTTCTGCTGACAACAGCATCACGTTCGGTACAATCATCTTCCCTACCCGCTTGTACAATAATTATACAGGGCAGCTTTTAATAGCCCTCGCCACACACACATCAAAAGTAAAGTGATAGAGAGTACAATTCAAATGATACTAGTTATTATTGTTGCCTCGCAGGGCTATTTATAATGTTAGAAAAATGACGTTGCTGATCATAGCGAAATCAATTAATTGCGTCTCATAGATCGGAAGCGCTAACCCTGGGATGATAGCAATTCCTTGATGGTGAGCGTATAGTCTTGGGAACGCCATCATTAAATTGGCATATAACAACTCCTTCCATAAAGAAGTTTCAGAGTTGAAATTCTTCCATGTCTATGGGTTCTTCTTGCATTTCTTCACGAAGACTTAGCCTTCTTCTTGGGAAGATTCTTGAAAATCCTCTCAGAGCCTTGAATGGTCTATCAGGTGGAGGCGGTGAATTATTTGGTCCTGTCAGAGCCATTCTGGTTCTTCTTCTTCTACATTTGCAGAATAGGAAAAGGCCAATAGGGACCCAATTAGGGAAATAGTGAAATAGGTAAACCATGACATGTTTTTATTGGCAAAGGGTTGTTGAATCAAGTCATTTAGGATTTTATAATACGAGTCCAAATTATGTTTGGCGATGTCTAGGTCATCAATGTTCAAGTCGTTCAATCGGAGCGGCTTCAGTTTCGGAAGTTGTGATTTTTCGTGAATATCCACACAACACTCGTATGGGATTACAACTGGATGAAGCTTGAACTTTCGTAATTCCAATAAAGGCACTACACTCAGTCTGAAGTTTCACAACTGAGTTCTTGTTAATGATTGCAGTTCTTGTGTTTATATTGGGGCAATTCACGGTCACTTGTAAGGGTTCGGAACGAATCATTAGCCAAAGATTGTTCTCAAGATTTTGAACATTATAGCCTTGGCTGAAAATCAAAGAACTTTGACAGTTTTGCGAAATGTCCTCAAAGTTTTCGAAAATTTGGGCTTCACAAATCGAGGTATAGTCTATTGGATACGCGAACATGTCGGAGCACAATTCTGTTCTATAGAAAAGTGGCTTACACGTATTTAAGTGCGTCAACGGTATGAATTTTAAGGAATCATCATCTTTCGCGATGAATTTTTCAGAAATTGAAAGAATGCGATGGAAGTCAGTTCTGTTATCATATATTGGGATTAGATACAGTTGGTACAGGGTGTAGGTTTGAGGTTCCGTTAGTGGGATTTTTAGTACGAATACTATGTTTGCATCCGTTCAAAATGCTTCCATTTCTATAATTTCGAGGTATTCTGCTATTTTGGAAAGATTTGGTTGAAGTGGGTGATTATTTCTCTGTAGGTTTTGAGATTTTTCCTGCAATGCAGTGACCAAATGATCTGGTGTAACAAATGGAGAGTGAATAATATTCAAACGCGCAAATGTTATTGAATCTAGCATATCATCAACGTTTTCTTCGAGGAATAGAAAGCTTTCCATTAATATTCACAAATATCAAAAAATTTCAGTTTTGCTTCAACTTGACTAATCCTATCCTATATCTTTTAATATCTATTACGATTTCTTCGAATTTATGATCAATAGAATTTGAAGAAGGCTAATATGAGTTTTTACTTCAGATGTTAATTTTGAGACTGCGAAAATCATATTCTTGTTCGAATAAATCGTCGAATATTGTGTAGTGAAAGTCTTCGACATTATTTTGTTGGGGAAGAATCAAAATGTGTTTATTTTCCTTTTCGAGTAATTGACAATTTGAATATTTAACTATTGAATAGTCAATGAGAGATCTTGTTTTATATAACTTTATGAAAGTTCGGAATTCTTGTTCCGTTTATTCAATGGAAAATGTTTCTTCTTGGTTTTCCGGAGTTTCTTCTGCCTCGGAAGTATTTTCTGAATCAGGTGGTTTCTCTTTTTAAGTTCGGGGTTTGGTTTATTTTGTTCTTCGTCACAGTCTGAAACCATTTGTATATTTGTATATCAGGGTCTTTGTTCGACGGTAAAATCAATGTACCGTGGGTAATAATTTTTCAATTTATAATGGAACATCCCTTGGGTGGATCAATTTTGATTCTGGATAGAGCATCAGCGTTTTTGTTGATCTTCCCTGGTTTGTAGATGACTTCATAATCATACTCCTCTAATTTGAGGCGCCACCTGACAAGTTCCAGGGTCCTTGATAGAAAATAACTACGTAAGTGGGTGGTGGTCAGTTATCAAATTGAACATTCTACCAAATAGGTAAGTTCTGTAATGTTTGACAGCCCATATTATGACCAAAAGTTCTCGTTCTATCGTGGAGTATTTGGATTCTTCAGAACAGAGTGTCTTTGAGGCATATGCGATCGGCAAATCTTTACTAATTGGGCCTTGGGAGAGTACAGCACCAATGGCAAATACACTTGCATCCGTCGTCAATAGACATGTCTCTTCAAAATTAAGGTATATAAGAATAGGAGTCGAAATGAGTGTTTGTTTCAGTTCTTCGAAAGAAGTTTGACATTTCTTGCCAAAAACTTTTGAAGTAGTTTAGTAAGTGGTTTCGAGATCTTGGCGAAATTGGGAATGAAACGTCTATAATATCCAGCTAATCCGGAAAAATATTTAATCTCTTTCTGGTTTTTGGGTTCCGGAAAATTTATTATACAGTCGACTTTGCTTGGATTTAGTTTCACACCATCTTTGGTAATGGATAACCGAGATATGCTACTTCCTTTCTGAGGAATTCGTACTTGTCTGGCTGTATTTTTTAATTTGCATGTTTGAGTCTCTTGAAAACTTCTTTCAGTCGGGATATGTGTTCGTGTATCGTGGGAGAGTAAATGGTGATGTCGTCCATTTAGACAAGACATCGCTCATCCTGGTAATAAGTAATATGTTATCTATCCATCACTCTCTGGAATGTTGCTGGTGCATCCTTCAGTCCAAATGGCATTCGAATGAATTCGTAATGACCATTCTCAACTGTTGAAGACAGTTTTCGAGATGTCTTTGGTATCAACCTCTATCTGGTGGAAGCCAGAAGCTGATCTAGGGTGGTAACATATTGGACTCGCCAAGTTGATCCAGAAGATCAGAGATCATCGGAAGAGGGTATTTACTGTGGAAGATAGTAAGTTCATTCAACTTTCTGTAGTCGACGACGACTCACCATTTCTGTTTACCAGAAGCGTCGATCTTTTTCGGTACGACCCACACAGGAGACGTATAATGCCGTCTTCTAGCATTTTGCTCATCTGTTTCTTCACCTCATCCTTATGAATTTGAGGATAGCGATATGACTTCGTAAAATTCGTATAGCCTTGATATTCTTGATAGTTAGCAGTACAACCATCAGCATTGAGGTCTTGGTAGTCCTGATAATCACCTGTTTGGTTATCATTATTGTGGTATTGTGGTTCTTGATGATTAGCGGTATAATTTGGATTTTGTGAATTTAGGTGATGAGTCCTTCGAGCGTTAACTCTGTTGAAATTTAGGTTTTGGTGAATGGCTAAGGGCTTTTACTGGTTGGCTGAGGGCCTTTGTTGATTAAAGTTTGGATTGTGTCTAATTATGGGTCTATTAAATTGAGAAAAGTTAGGTCTTTGGGAATTTTGAAAATTTTGTTATGAATGCGGGAATGTCTGAAATTGTCTTGTTCGGTATTCATTCCAATTATGGCCTTGAGGTTTACAGAATGGACAAAATTTCTGTTGATTAGGGTTTGAATTCACTTTCCTCTACTCGGGCTTCTATGCAAGATAGTTTTATGTTGCTGGAACTAATTCAATTGCATTTCCCTACGTACCCTCTGCGTTACAGTGAGCATGTCTACGGGATTATCTGCTCTAACAATTGATCCAATTTGGGGATTTAAACCTGCCAAAAGGGTGTTCAATGTCAGGTTTCAATTAGTGCACATTGAGAATTTTTCTGATCGGGGGTTAGATTTCGTTTCTGCACTGTAGAGTGCATTTTGGCATTATGTGTTTGTAACCTTTTTATAAATGTCAGCGGTGATTCGTCAGGTAACTGGTGAATTCTCTGTAGATCTTGTATCAATGAGGTTAAATCAGGTGTATCACCAAAATATTGCTTCAAAAGTATTTGTATTTAATCCCAAGTTTGGGGATTTCGAGAACTAGTTAATTTCGCTGCTTTTCCTCTCAATTTGTTTTTGATATGCAAGATTACTAGCCTTTTTTGATCATGTATGGCCATGCGGTAAGCAGTATTACACGCTTGAGTAAAAGTATTAAGGAATATTTGATCGCCATCGTTTTCTGGGATTATAGAAAATATTTCACCCAACTTATAAGGTTCAACCTCAGGTGGGGGAATATTTTTTGCATGAGCCATAGTTAGGTTGATAAAAGAACTGGTTTTTCAAAATTAAAATTATTTGAAAATTGAAAATAAACGAGATGATTCTTATAGTTGTTCACCAAACAATGTCCATGCAGAGGATGAAATCCGGTTTCACAAGCGTTGCTCCAGATGAAGTTAGCGTTCGCGTGTTCTTCTTCCGTAGAAAAAACCGTAGTTGCTTGAAATATGTTACTGGACTTCGTGTAGGTTCTTTCTTCTTTTGGATGATTGGAATCCACCCCCTTCGGTTAGGTTTTCCTTGTTCCGCTGGAGTTCAAGAATCCGTACGACTGCGCCAATTGTTAGATCTCACTTTTTACTAATAAGCTGAAAAATATATATATATATTTTTATGTAAGAATAAGTATTTCTCACCCCACAAACTTTATTCAGATCGATACATCAAAAGTAAAGTGACTAAGTACAATTCAAATGATACTAGTTATTATTGTTGCCTCGCAGGGCTATTTATAATGTTAGAAGAATTACGCTGCTGATCATAGCGAAATCAACAATCAATTGCGTCTCCTAGATCAGAAATGCTGGCTCTGGGATGATAGCAACTCAGCAATTCCTTGAAGGTGACCCTATAGTCTTGGGAACGTCGTCATTAAATTGGCACATAACATATTTATATATACAGTGAGGACCAAAAGTCCGTCGCCCCCCCTGTAACTTCTTTATTCTACATATTACAAAAAAATGTTAAATACATAAGTTGTAGGGTTTCATTCGATCTCTTTAATGGTTTAAGTTTCATTCATACAGAGTGTCTCAAAAAAGCACGGTGACTTAGAAGTTAATTTTTTT